>CAIGQZ010004625.1:4486047-4514897 GCA_903798205.1 Danio tinwini | reverse complement strand
ACACACACACACACACACACACACACACACACACACACACACACACAAAAACAAACAAACACAAATATAGAAGTATTTTAAGAATTATAGTTGACGGTCCTCGCTGCAGTACTCTGATTGGTCGACTTTTCTGTACAGAATTATGGGTAATGTAGTTTTTATGCAAAGTCTGCAATTCAATATTTAAAACTAGTTGGATTAATGCAAATAGATGGGTCGTACCAAATCATGTTCAATCGCCAAACAACCTTGGAACTCATAAAAGGTCGGTCTTGAAAATGTGTATCTGTTATTGGTCGAAACTTTGGAATAAATGAATGGGGTTTTGACTTCTTAAACCCCTGTTGCTTAAAATTGTTGTTTTAAAATAAAAGTCAGAACTTGTGGTGTTCAGAATGCCTGCTGATACTATACATTATGCACCTCCAAAAGTTTATTTTCTCTTTTATTTTTAGGGTGAGACCGGACCCCGGGGTTTGATGGGAATGCAGGGATCCCCAGGACCTCAAGTATGTTGGATCATTCAGTAACAGATTTACACATGAACTAAAATGTTTTCTGGATTCTCCTGATGTTTGTCTTTCTCTCAGGGAGAGCCTGGTCCGCCAGGTGAAGCTGGCATGGAGGGAGTCCCGGGGGCAAAGGTCAGCTGCGTTCATCCCTGACAAACCATTTAATCAATACTGAATCAAACTCTAAATTTATTAAACTTTTGATCTGTGCCTGATAGGGTGACAGAGGTGAACGAGGACCAGTCGGCCCTGCTGGGGTTATTGGCTTGCCTGTAAGGTTCTATAATATTTATTTCAAATTCATATATTTCTGTTACAAACAGATTTCCATGGGTCACTGAAAACCTCACAATATAATTCATTTATTCATTTTCTTCGGCTTAGTCTCTTATTTATCAGGGGTCGCCACAGTGGAATGAAGCTTTCGTTTTACGCAGCGGATGCTCCTTTTGCCGCAACCCAGTACTGGGAAACACCCATACACTCTCACATTCACACACCCACTCATAGATTATACATAATGCATTTTCTTTTGGCTTAGTCTCTTATTTATCAGGGGTCAACACAGCGGAATGAACTGCCAACTATCCCAGCATATGTTTTTACGCAGCGGATGCCCTTCCAGCCGCAACTCAGTACTGAGAAACACCTTTCACACACACACACACACACACACACACATACATAAACTCATACACTACGGCCAATTTCAGTTCATCTAATTTACCTATAGTGCATGTCTTTGGGCTGTAAGGGAAACTGAAGCACCAGGAAGAAACCAGCGTAAACACAATATAACAGAATTGATTAAATAAATCAATGTTAGCAGTAGTTGAAGCCACATACATTCCAGTACATCATCCATATAACGTTTTCAAAATGATGAAATAGAATGTTCCTCTAATGTTCGATAACCATTCATTCATTCATTTTCTTTTCGGCTTAGTCCCTTTATTAATCCGGGGTTGCCACAGCAGAATGAACCACCAACATATCCAGCCTATGTTTTACGCAGCGGATGCCCTTTCAGCTGCAACCCATTACTGGGAAGCATCCATACACACTCATTCACAGTCATACTATACGGCCAATTTTGCTTACCTAATTCACCTGTACCACGTCTTTGGACTTGAGGGGGAAACTGGAGCACCCGGAGGAAACCCACGCGAACACAGGGAGAACATGCAAACTCCACAAAGAAATGCCAACTGACCCAGCTGACGCTCAAACCAGCGATCTTCTTGCTGTGAGGCGATTGTGCTACACATTGCGTCACTGTAACGCCTGTTCGATAACCAGTTAAAACAAAATTCACAAATAAAAATAAATGTTTTAAATGTTTTCAGAACGTTGGAATGTAACATTATCATGATGTTTTAAAAATGAATAAAGAGAATGCTACTTTAACGTTTACGTGACCAATAAAAATGTTCTGTTTTATCTATTCATATTGAACATTTTCATATAGATTTCATAATAAAAACAGAATGCTCCATTCATGTTCATATGATAACTGTGGATATTTAATGACCAATCAAATTTAAAATTCTTATTTATCCTCAATATCACACAGTACAGTGCAATGTTCCTTTAAAGTTAGTGTACTGTATATAACCATGAGAGAACATTTTTTATTAAAAAAAGATTTATCTATGAATAGCATGTTTATCACATATATATTTAATTTATTTAATAATAAATTAAATATTAACAGGATAATTACAATTAGCTTTTATATATATACGGGTAGCCTATGTGTCCATATATAATCTGTCAAAATCAATCATTCACATATGTTGTATGTTTTATTTTCAGGGTGGTAAGGGAGAAAGGGGGCCCATGGGGGTCCCAGGAGCTCAGGGTCTAACTGGAACTAAGGGTGATAAGGTTTGTAACATTATAAACCATTGAATATGAACAAAAATTTACTTTTTAAAAGGGTAATTCACCCAAAAATCACAATTTACTCACTATTTAGTCTCTCTCAAGTGGTTCTAAACCTAATCCTTTGAGTTTCTTTCTTCTGCTGAACATAGAAGAGAATATTTTGAAGAAAGCTAACAAACCTCTAACCATCAACTTTCAGAGTAGGAAAATATATATTCATATCAAATATCAAAATATCTTCTTTTGTGTTCAACAAAAAAAGAAACTCATAAAGGTTTAAAACAACAATAGAGTGAGTAAATGATGGCAGAATTGTCATTTCTGAGTGAACCATCCCTTTAATCCAGCACAGTTTGACCACACGAGGGCAGTCTTCACTCACAATTAAAAACTATTTTCCAGGCAGAGGACATCTACTATATGCTTATACGCCATTCACGTCCACGTTTCCAAATAATACCCCTCAATTCAATATGAAATATCCTCTTATAGACACTTTAATGTTTGTTGTCCTTTAATGTACAATATCCTTGTCGGTTAATACACTGAATGTCGGCGGTAAAAGCCGGTTGATTTAGTGCGCTCAGAGAGTTTTACGTGAAAATAAGATATTACCAACAATAAATTCCCGCGCATCAGCTATTAGGCCTGACACTGAGAGATATCTGATGTACACTTGCATCTCCTTACAGGGATTCCAAGGCAAAGTGGGATCAAAAGGAGACGTCGTGAGTACACCGTCCGATAAATACACACTTATTTGTGGAGTGAAATAGAAACCATACATCACCGTCCACATCATAAAAGATAACAACTTAAGGTGACATTGATGGATTTTACCTGCTCCTTTCACAGGGTGATCCCGGTGTGGAGGGATTGGCTGGGGAGAAAGGAGAAAAGGTAAATAACGCCGTCGTCTGATGCTTTTATTTAATATATCGGTTGCAGGAGACTTCTGTTCATCATCAAATTGCGTCTCTCCGTCTAACAGGGACAGTCTGGGGAGCCTGGGCCTAAGGGACAGGTAAGGACAGCGTGAAGAGCACAGATAATGCAAAGTGAAATGCATTATTTAGTTAGCTTTTGCATTTTACTTAATAATGTAGGACATGCCAAACTGGTTTAAAGGTAAATTGAGTTTTTATTTGAAAAAAATTATGCCAGCGTAGATATATGAGCAGATTTAAAAAAATATATAAATAGATAAAAATATTTTGACGTGTCAATTTTTTGTTCTACATTTGGAGACATACACACACCGGTCACTTTATTAGGTAAGCCTTTCCAACTGTTAACGCAAATTTCTGATCAGCCAACAGTAACTCAAATAACCACTCGTTATAACCGAGGTATGAAGAATCTCTGAATGCACAACACATCCAACCTTGAGACGGATGGGCTACAGCAGAATAAAGCCACTCCGGGTGCCACTCCTGTCAGCTAAGAACAGGAAACTGAGGCTACAATTCGCACAGGCTCACCAAAATTGGACAATAGAAGATTAGAAATACATAGCCTGGTCTGACGAGTCTCGATTACTGCTGCGACATTCAGATGGTAGGGTCAAAATTTGGCGTCAACAACATAAAAACATGGATCCATCCTGTCTTGTATCAACTGTTCAGGCTGGTGGTGGTGGTTTAATGGTGTGTGGGATATTTTCCTGGTACACTTTGGGCCCATTAGTACCACTTGAGCATTGTGTCAACATCACAACAGTATTGTTGCTGACTATGTCCATCCCTTTATGACCACGGTGTACCCATCTTCAGCTACTTCCAGCATGATAATGCACCATGTCATAAAGTACGTATCATCTCAGACTGGTTTCTTGAACATGACAATGAGTTCACTGCACTCAAATGGCCTCCACAGTCACCAGAGCTCAATACAATAGAGCACTTTTGGGATGTGGTGAAACAGGAGATTGGCATCATGGATGTGCAGCTGACAAATCTGCAGCAACTGCATGATGCTATCATGTCAATATGGAGCAAAATCTCTGAGGAATATTTCCAGTACCTTGTTGAATCTATGCCATGAAAGATTAAGGCAGTTCTGAAGGCAAAAGGAGGTCCAAACTGGTACTAGTTAGGTGTACCTAATAAAGTGGCCGATGAGTGTAGTATAGGGGCATATTTGTGTTATTGTGTGCTATTAACTAAAACTGGCATATAAAACTGGCATATATAACTATATATATATATATATATATATATATATATATATATATATATATATATATAAAGCTAAATAAGACTGGAATCTTTTAAATTATTTAAATTTTTATTTTTTAATTCTAGATATAATTTATGTACAAGAACACTAAAACAAAAATAAATGCTAACTAGTTGTTTAAAAAATAATGAGAAATGGCAAAAAAGATAAAACAAATGAAATGACTCAGAATATGAAAAGAAAAGCTAAATCAAACCTTATAATACTATATATAATTATAATAAAATGATAGTCTTGAAAATAAGTTTATTATTAATATGGGATTGCTTCAAATGATCATCCATTTTAAAACGTTAGCGTGGAACACGTTTTGTGCTATCAGCTTATGATCTTCTCTTGATACTCTGTAAAATGTAATAATAAACAAGATTATCATTACCTTAACATTTTTATAAAAATGTCTCAATTATTTGTACTATTTCGCTTGGTGCCCGTAGTAAATTTCTAAACTTGATTTCAGAATCATCAATAGTGAAGAGAACACCCCAGTATATTTCTGTACTTACTCCCCCCTCTATTAACAGCAAGGTGTGACAGGTGATCAAGGGTCCAATGGGCCTACTGGAGATCCCGGTAAACCAGGAGACCAGGGTCCTGCAGGCTTACCTGGCCCACGTGGCCTTGGTGGAGAAAGAGGAATTCCAGGGATGCCAGGAATACAAGGAACAGCTGTGAGTGTTTGGCAAAACATTTCCATCATAGCATTCCCTGTCCCATGAACTATTACCTAACAAACAATTCTGTTTCTCAAAGGTAAATGTCGTACGCCTCCCATACTACAAAGATAAAAATTGTTGCACCAGCCAGACAGGTTGCAGAAACAGCACAATAAGAAAACACTTGCCGAAAATAATGAGAACTTCTAGTGTTGAGAAAGACGCTTTAACTCAAAGGGATAGTTCACCTAAAAGTTGTTCCAAGTGTTTAGCTTATTATGCTGTTGAACATTTGAGGTCGTGATTCATTAAAATCGCCATAAACGCAAGTTATTATTGTGCTTAATTTCCCATTACGTGACGTACATCCAATTGAAAGAGTCCTAAAATGAGAAAAACATTAAGGGCGGTGGATGATATCGTCCTTCTGAAGGACAAGACAAAATGAAGGAAGATTGACGAATGTTTAATGGAAAAGCAAACAAATAATCTTGAACACTATCAATACTTGCTCATAGATTTATTAAACATAACATTTCAGTCTTCTGACCTTCATTCAACATATTCCACACAAGAAGGAAACCAAAACAGGTTTTGAATGATGGATGAACTGTCATTTATTTGGGGGTGGGTTGGGGGGAGGAGGATGGGGGATACTGTCCCTGTAAGTGAATTCAACAATTTTACCATTTACTTTTCCAGGGTCGTGATGCTTCAGATCAACACATCATTGACGTGGTTCTGAAGATGCTTCAAGGTGAATAACAATCATTGTTCTTCCCATAAATGGCCGCAATTCAAATTGGAGGCAATCGCTCTGTCAAAAAAGGCCAGCTGTAATCTATTGAGCTCAATCCACACAGTACTCTTCATCCATTGAAATATATTAACGTGCAACTCATGACTCCTCAGGGACAGCTTTCCTGCCAAACGCTGCAGACTGTGTAGTCCGCAGCTATTTATCTGCTGCTCAGAATTGACTTCTGCACAGTCCTGTTTTCTGTGGGATTGTCAGTCTCTGCTTTCTGGCCTTCTATTTTGCAAGAGAGAGATGACCTCAACTGGTCGGCGATAACCTTCATTGGCTCCCACCATTTCACAATGTAATCCCTCAGCCTTTTGGTCAACGATTGCAAACATACCTTCGGTTCTACAAACCCACACACTCACTCAAACGAGAGAAAGGATTTTTTTCTCACTCGCTATAGGAAGGCAGATTAGATGGGGAGATTTTCTCACTGTGACACATTGAGAATTGGTCAACTGATCAATCCGCATCTTCGGATCATAATCATGCATAACACTAAATGCATCTAAAAATTGCATGTTGTATAGTAAGTACTACATATGGCTTTAGCTTCATTTTGGGCTCTGTACACTAATAAGGATGGTAAAGACGTAAGTTGCCAATATGATTCATGAGATCAAGGGAATGAGGTTTACTCACACAGCTCCTGTTAACTGACCTCTGTTACACTTCCCTTCATAAATCTCACTCCTATCCAGGTCTCAGCACAAATTATATCCTTGTAGTTCTACTCACACCATTACAAGTATGATTGCATGGGCCTTTGCAGCATGGCAGCTAGGTGCACTAACAAGATAGTTAACATCACTAGCATTATGTGCCCTTTGATGCCAATGAAGTAAGGTTTACTTAAAGAAATAAAAAGTCCTTGGCCTCTGCTACACCCCACTCCAAACATTCCAGGTCACGGCACCAATGTACCATCCCCTGTTCTGCTCACACCATTCCAAGCAGGCATTCACCTGAATTCACAAATTTTGTCCTTTAGCATCATGGGGTCATAAAGTGTACAGAATTTCTACAGAAGTAGCAATCAGACTAATCTTAACAATTTTAAAGGAATTCATTTTCATGTTTCTATATTCCTCTGACAGAGAGGTTAGCAGCAGTAGCGGTGAGCGCTAAGAGAGCGGTGCTGGGTGGAGCAGGTGTGATGGGACCTCCAGGTCCTCCAGGACCACCAGGGCCTCCTGGACCTCAAGGTCCTCATGGCCTGACAGGTGGCCGTGGCATTCCTGGCATCCTTGGTGCCCCAGGCCAGATAGGAAACACTGGGCTAAAAGGTAAATAAACCTTTTAAAACTTCAGAGAACCTAATAACTGTGAATTACATCACCATGTTTATCATTTTTTCTTTTTCAGGGAAGAGGGGTGCTAAGGGAGAAAGGGGAGATCCTGGGCGACCACATTCTGGACAACCAGGACCACCTGGACTGCCAGGTAAGTTCCAAGTCCAAAGTCCATTTGTGTGCACTTTTTATGCTGTTCTGAAATAAATTTGATTATGCACTATGGCTTTGTGCAATTATCTAATCTAGTGGATTTAAAATGTCCGCAACTAGTTGCAGATTGAAGTGTGTCATTTATACACCTGTAGTTCATATTAGTGTTTCAGAGTCTTAGAATAGCTCATGTTACCTCTTCTAGTTCTACTTGCAATGCTTTAAGTAGAGTTTAAATAGCTGTATCCATAATAGGAGGTGGATGTGCTAGAAAGACCATGCTATTGAGTAGCTGGTGGCCGGGGGAGCAAGATTTACTTACTTGCAGTGTCTAGTAGCTCAGTTACACCTCAAACCCCTAAATCTCCCTTCCATTTGAGCCAATGTAACACCTCTGGCATCTTGCTATTTTATCCCATTTTTCTCTTTGCAAATGCACTGAAACAAAATCACCTCACCTTAATTATTCCTTCCATATGAGATCTATTTAAGCAATTAGTTGAAACTACTGTTCCTATTTCTATATTTTAATGTCAATTCTTGCACATCCTCAAGGTTATTAAGTTCAACACTTTCAACACTTCATCCTGCTTTCTCACAGGTCCTCCGGGTCTTGATGGTGTGGCACGTGATGGTAGACCAGGTGAGCGTGGACCTCAGGGTGCAGCAGGTGAGGCGGGCCGTCCTGGAAAGGCTGGTCCTCCTGGTCTTCCTGGATTCTGTGAAGCAGCTGCTTGTTTGGCAGCCTCTGCCTACACTTCTCCCAGACTACAAGAAGCGGGAACAGTGAAGGGCCCATCCACTTAAATCAAGCCCTCAACAGGGGCTTAAGAACATCTGGGAGAGAAAGTCAGAAAGAAATAAAAAGGGACAGAAGGCACACAGAAAGAGTGGCACACATGCCTTTTCTTCATTGGACAAATTGTGAGGGGGGAGGGAACAGCCGTTGACTGACATTTGTGTATTAGGATTGTATATGTATGAATTGACATCTATGGAAAGCAAGTTTTACAGTAAGTTGGCCATGTTAGCTGCTGCTGCTCTGTCCCACCTCACAGTACAGAGAGATGTGAGTATATTGCCAGTGACATCCCACCAATGGACCAGAAGAACTGCAAGAATGACAATCAAACAAAGGTGCTGTTTTTGTTAGTTTTATTTTTGTTTCATGCATCTGATGATGCCAAGGTTTTTACATGCCAGGAAATTTCCCCATGAACCAATAAAAAGTATGCAAAGCTACTTTATTAATAGATCAATTACTCAAATTGATACCTCTTGTGGACTTTACTTCTCAGTTTGTACTGTGCCCGTCTCTGCCATGAAGCAGTGCCTTTGATCTGTTCTTCTTATTGAGATGCAGACGTTCTTCCATTAACGTTATCCTTGATTCCATGCTGTAAATCTTTGTAAATGTGTATTAATTTTGTATGGACAGGGTGGTGTTAGAATATAAAGCAGATCTAGATTAATGAATTTAGTCAGCAGTACTCAAACAATGCTCAGACATCTGGTGAATTACAAACATGTATGCCAATTCCAAGTTACTTTGGGTTGTGTACTCAGAGAAGAACTGATTATCTTCATTAACAAACTATTTATTGTTCTTTTTTTGTCTGTAAACTCAAGTTTTATTGCCAGGTTGTTCAGGTTTACCCCAATCAATAAAAAGGAACGTTTTGTAAAACTCAATGTTCTTCTGCATCCGAGAAGAATGTCTGTTTAAACTTCTGATAAACATGCTTACTATTTATCTTTTTAATCTGACAACTTTTTTATTGTAATAAATATATACATTTTGATGTCAAGCAACATGCTTTATATGCACATGGATGCTATCTGTCCACTTTTTTTGGCTAAATAATTGGGGATGACGGGGAGATAAATAAGGCAGAGATCAGGAATGCAACAGAAGACAATTAATATTCAGTGATCAGATATTTTGCAGTATTCCTAAGGACCATTAGTTTAATTATGTTAACATTTCATATACAAGGGGTGCTCAAACTCGCTCCTGGAGGGCCGGCATCCTGCAGATTTTAGCTCTAAATTGCCTCAACACACCTCCACAGATGTTTCTAGAAAGCCTAGTAAGAGCTTGATTAGCCAGCCCAGGTGTGTCTGATTGGGGTTGAAACTAAACTTTGCAGGACACCGGCCCTCCAGGACCGAGTTTGGACACTCCTGTACTAGAGTTATAGCATAGCATAGGTCTCAAACTCAGTTCCTGGAGGGCCGCAGCTTTGCAGAGTTTTGCTCCAACCCTAATCAAACACAGCTGATCCAACTGATCAAGGCGTTCAAGACTACCAGACACAATTAAACAGGTGTGAGTTGGAGGTGGTTGGAGCTAAACCATGGAGAGCTGCAGCCCTCCAGCAATTGAGTTTGAGACCACTGTAGTATAGTAATGTTAGTCATATACTAGAGTCAATGGTGACTTTAGAGCAGGGGTGTCCAAACTCAGTCCTGGAGGGCCGGTGTCCTGCAGATTTTATCTCCAACTTGCCTCAACACACCTGCAAGGATGTTTCTAGAAAGCCTAGTAAAGCTGCGGTCACACTAGAGTTTGAGCTTGCGAAATTCTGTCACACGGCGCTGCAAAAAGGGGCAGGATTAAACAAGATGATTAGAAGATGTTTTACATTTCTGTTCAGAGAGGTAACATTTTGATCCTGGATTGGTCTCACGCAGTCAAGTGATGCAATTTTGCAGGTCAGAGTTTACCAAGCTTGAACTTTGCACTGCAGCAAAATTGCGAAACTTGACGCATGACCCTGCTTTTCCGGTCTGACGCATTCGTGTGCGTATGAATGGAAGTCTATGGGGAGAAAAGTCCAGTGTGGTCTCAGTTTAAGAGCTTGATTAGATGGCCCAGGCGTGTCTGATTAGGGTTAGATCTAAACTTTGCAGGACACCAGCCTTCCAGTAAGATAACAAGCAATAATAAAAGAGTTGGGTCTGAATTTTGACACAGACTTTACATTTTACAGTTTGACCTGGATTCTCATTGGGCATTGTTTCATTCCATTTGAGAATCTACAGTGTGTGTGCGTTCGTCAACACCAAGAATTCTAATTACTAAATAATCATAAAGATGTTAGATATTTAAGGTTGTTGTTGTTTCCTGGGTTAAAATGATCTGGAGAACCATTAAAGAGTTAGTTTACCCTTAAATAAAAAATTCTGTTATTAATTCATATTTATTATCTCCTTTATTTATCTCCTGAACATTTCTATGCCACCTATGTCTTCCATGTCAGATAAGAGTGCTCATTTACTACAAGCAATACAACACTTGTGTGTTGTGCTACTGACTCATATGTTGTACTGCCTGTATAAGACATGCACCTTGAATTGTTGCGAAAGAGAAGATAAAAGGTCAAGAAACAGTTTTACCACTAAAGTCAAATGGAATGTTTGCTAAGGTTTTTGGTTCCTTTTCTGGACTTTGTATGTTTAGAACACTTGCTGTATATGGAGGATGAGAGTCTAAAATATATCCATTTGTGTTCCAAAGATGAACGAAGGATTGGAACAACATTAGGGTAATTAGTAACCAAATTTTCATTTTTGGGTGAACTAACCTTTTAAGATAATGGGGGATTTTACCTAGGATTGTCAAGGGTGAATTGGACCCAAAGTTGTCCTAATTATCTTGTAGTGCGTGGGTGATTTAAACTTCACTCTCCTGGTCAGGAGGACAGGAACAGGACAGGAGGACAGGAACACCAATACATAATTGCAAGAGGCTGTGGTCTTTACCAAACTAGTTAGTGTGGCCAGCTCCCATACCAGTTCAAATTTTGCTCGGAGTAGGATGAGTAAAAATGGAACGGTTACATGGAGTAAACCTCTAGTAGGAGCTGTTGTAAAAGCATAGTTGTTACAATGGTAGAAATCAGTCTTCCCCCCATTATAATTAAAGTTTATAGCATGTCCAATATGGAAAGTCAGATTTTGAAATTGTCTCAATTCAAATTTCCATCTCAGAAACTCAAACTTATGATAGCTTCCATTGCACTCCAGCAGGCACAGGACGCCAACATGATGTCAGATTGACTACCCCAGTGTCGTGGGATGTTGCATTTTGATTGGAAATGAAAATTGGGTTGAAGTCAGAACCCAACGTCAGGTCGACGTCAAAGTCCAAGGTTGCACAGACATTGCATTTTGATTGCTTTCAATCGCAACCTAAAAACCTAAAAAACCTAAAAACAACAAAATATCAATGTCTAATGATGTTACAGAATGACGTTGAGGGGAGGTTACCAATATGACGTCTATCAGACATTGGATTTTGGTTGCCATACCTTACAAATAAATGTCAGTATTTGACGTTATTATGGGGCAGCATAGTGGCGCAGTGGGTAATGATGTCACCTTACAGCAAGAAGGTTGGTGGTTCGGGCCCTGGCTGGGTCAGTTGGAATTTCTGTGTGGAGTTTGCATGTTCTCCCCGTATTCGTGTGGGTTTCCTCCAGGTGCTCTGGTTTCCCCCACAAGTCCAAAGACATGCGCTATAGGTGAATTGGGTAAGTTAAATTGTCCGTAGTATACACTGAATACTACGGACACACTGAAAACTGAACTGACACTGTTTTTAATTTACTATAATCTTCTATGTGAAGCTGCTTTGACAAAATCTACATTGTAAAAGCGCTATTAAAAATAAAAGTGAATTAAATATATGTGTGTATGTCTTGGTCCTCCAGGTTAGGGGTTGAGCGTTAAATTAACGACCCCCCTCGTAAAAATGAGATGTTATGAAACACCAACATGGTGAGGCTAAATATCAACTTTGATATAAACAGCCCTTGGAGTAAGTTAGTAATTCAACGTCAATATGACGTTGGTTTAGATGTTGGCTCGACGTTGGATTTAGATCATCTTCCAACACAACCTAAAATCAACAAAACATCCACAAAATTTCACTTCGTTATTGAGCATTAAAATAACATTGCCCTTAGACGCTGGTGACCTAAATCTAACCTAATATTAATGTCTTATGACATGTGCATCTGCTGAGATGTAAAAGCAGCATTTTTGCTATTCTCAAATTCTGACCATCATTGCACTAATTTATAAAAGTCTTTTTCTGTAAACTCCATACCATTAACGTTAACTGTACAAAGCATTTCAAGTATTTCAGATCTTTCATCCTTTAGGAATGCAAAACATTCACTATGGTTACAAACTAAAGATGAATAAATATAGATATGTTGGTTTGGAGTTGACAGACCTGCAAGTGAACAAGCCGGTAGAACTTTGCATTCAAAACCTTTATTGCTTCTCTTAAGTTTCTTCAAACGAAATCTGCACACAAATGACTTTACTTACAAATAGTGCTGTGGTGAGACGCATGACGATGGAGGGAAAATCTTTTAAGATTGTAATATAAAAAAATTGAAAGGCCAATCTGAAATAGGCATGCTCGTAACGTGCATGAAAGCTGCATAATTTGACAATTGTAAATGGCTCTGCGTAAAACTTTTCAGCTATCCTCCCAATACAGATTGAGATTCATTCTCTCTGTCCTCGCACACACTCACACACACGCATACAGACCGAGGGAGTGACAATGAGAGGATAAAGTGCAAAGTGTAAAAGCATCAGACTGGCTGACGCTGCAGAGAATCAGAGATGCCGTTTGCTTTAGAGATGACCGTGAAAGTTGGGGATCTGCTATGTTTTGTGACTAGCAAAGCATATTTGAGATATTCTAGAAGCACACGATGGTTCAGCTGCAAGTGGTACAGTATATCAAATGTAAATTCAAGTTTAAGAGTCCAGAGTGGTGAGGGAGGAGATGTCATCACAGAGCTCATCAAGAGATTGGTGTCGATGAAAAAAAGCCTTATAAAAATAAAATCTTGTTCCATCCCAAATTGCAAATCGCATAGAAAACCTACCTTTACAAAGCAACCATTTGTTAAGATCTTACAGCATTATTCCAAAATATAAAACAACAATCGAAAGGGCTGACATGCTGATGTCAATTTTTTTAAGTACAAAAAGCCATTACATATAAATATGAATATGTACAACACAAGCCCTTTGGGGAGTTGATTTTGAATAATTAACATAATTTATTAGGGCAACTTCATCTATGCCTAATGGTAATCTCAGACTATTTTATATGAAACACCTTACACTGTAAAAGGACTGGAGCAAGATGGATATTTATGCCACATGTCTTTACCAAAGCACTAAAATACTGAAATTAGCAGCTGCCAAAACAACCCCCTCACAAAAAATATAGTTAAACGAATATTTTGGATTCAATACAAGTCCTACCAACAGCATCAGTGACATGAAGTCAATCTCAGTGGAAAATGATTTTGACTCGTACCTTATTTTGTATGAAATTAAAAAGAAAAATCTGTATACACTTAGCCCATACAGCTCCACTATAATTTAAGTCAATATAATTTTGCTTTAACAAATGCTTTTTAAGATGCTTTTTAACTTGCATTTAACTTAAGGATATTGCTTTAATAGATAATAAATGGCCTTGATGTATCATTGAGAAACCAATATCCTGTGGGGGTTAGTAAGAAATAAAAAATGCTGAATATATCTGGAAATTATTAATGACTGTCAAAGCCTTATAAGTCCAGGAATCTAGAGGTCTTCAATTTACTGCAACAGCAAAAGCATGAACTCTACTGCAAGTGTGGCTTTGTGGGACATTATTCAGGGGTTAAGGCACTTAAGTTTGGAATGTCGCACCAATTGTAGTGGTGTTAATGCTGGTTCAACACCAGACAATATTAAATTCCCCATTGGTGGCGAACCAGTGTTTTGGCTTTGTGGAACGAAAAATGCACATTAATCCTTTGGTTCTCCATGGAGCCTTGGAGCAGGTACAGGTAGGTAATTGTGAGAATGTCAATATTTGGGTACCATCCTCCATATTTAACTTCTCTTAAACACTCTTTTAGTACATGGGACCTTTGGGAGGAGGACCCTTGGGATTGTATTCCATAGGCATACTCATACAGTCCGACGGGTGACATCGGCCATCCTTGCCCTTCTGTCCGGATGTTCCTGGAGGTCCGGGAATGCCAGGCACTCCCTGTTGACCAGAAGGACCTGGTGGTCCCATCTTACCATAACCAGGAGGACCAGGGACACCTGAAAGGGATGAAGGAAATGAGAAAATAATTACAATATGACAATAGAATGAACAGCTTTCAATTTCAAAAACTTGAAATCAAACCTGGAGCACCAGGAGGGCCACTGTCTCCCATTTCTCCAACACCCTTATCTCCTTTTTCTCCCTTCACTCCAGGACCACCTGGGGACACATTTGAAAGCATCCATGTAGAAGACTGAACAAATGGAAATATGGATCGCTGTGAGATACAGAAGCACATTAGTTCCCCTTACCGGGTGGACCCATGGGTCCCTGCCTTCCTTCACGCCCAATCTGCCCAGGACGGCCTGGCATCCCTGCAGGACCTGGAAGGCCTGGATTTCCATCTTTTCCCGGGGGTCCTGGTCGTCCAGGAGATGCAACCATCTCCACAGGCATCTGCATTCGTGACATGTAGTAACCCATGCGCTCTGCAAGAACAAATGGACTCTGAAAAAGCACTCTCATTCTCTGTGAAATAAACCATCTAAAAATAGAGTTCCAGGGCATTTCTGAGCATTCAGTTATGTCTGTGGAATAAAAGTCCTCTCACCGTCAAATATCTTTATGACCTGCTGTCTGATGAAGGATCTTAACTCATCATAGTTCACAACAGCCTACAAAAAATAGACACAATTTTAGGTTCAAATACAGATATACTGCATATCTACTATTCTACAAGTTTATAGTATACTAAAATAAAATAGGTTTTAACAAAAATCTGTACTAATATTTATTACTAATATTACTCTTATTACTATATGGGCTATATGCATACAGACTTTTAATTTTCAGCCAGGCAGCTCAAAGGCTTCCGGTGAAATGCTTCTTTCCATTACAAAATTGTCACATTTAAGATCTGATTTCTTTAAAACTCAGCAATCTTCAATGCCTGTTAGATATACGATATGAAGTGGGTCTCAGATCGGACAAGAAGCACTGCATTAAATTCCATTTCCCCTCGCCATTTCTTTAAAATATGACAGCTTATTTTGCCCAAGTATTTTAATGTAATTTCTGCGCTAGCCTGTTGCTACTGACGGAGTTAGCGGTTACAACAGTCTTTCATCTTGTTTTATGCTTTAACAACTAAATGAATGTTTAAGTCTATTTAACTGAATGTATTGTAATACATTACAATGTTGATGCAGTAAAAACAACCATGTGAAATTGAAAACAGTCACATTAAACTTCCGCCGGAAGTGTATCGTTGGCTTTAAAACTCGAGCTGTGCATAGAGCCTATTTTACAAATATAAGCCATCAAATCATTAAGTCAATTTTGAAATAATAATAATAATAATAATAATAATAATAATAATATTTATTGACTACCAAAAATATAGAAATTGCAAAAAAACATTATAAGTAAAATTACTGTTCTAAAATATATGCCTGTTTTAATTTCTTCATTTAAAATATAACTCCATTAAATCCTAATATTAGTAAAGACTGCTAATACAACATTAGCAACATCAGTTTAGAGTAAATATATGAACATATATAATATATGTTTAGAAGTTTGTGAAGATGCTGAGTAACCCATCCTGAAATACAGAGTTTGGGTGGAAAATTGGTGAATAATGTACTGTGCTTTATTCATTTATTTATTTACTTTATGCATTTTTATTTAAATCAGAGATTTGCAAATTAATGTTGCTTTATTAATTACTTCCAACAAACTGTAAACAAAAAAAAAACAAAACAACAACAACAGCAAAAAACTAAAAACAAAACTCACATCAATCCCTGGTATTCCTGGTGATCCAGGGGCACCAGCTTGTCCAGGTGAACCAGGGTTTCCCCTCTCACCACGGGGCCCGGCTGGCCCTATGATTCCTTCTGGTCCTTTGGAGCCAAAACCTAAACCTCCTCCTGGTGGTCCAGGACGTCCACGCTCTCCCTGGGGCCCCCTCTGCCCCGCAGCCCCTGCCTCACCCTGAACATTCAAAAACACAACTGTGATTTACCAGAGCACTGGCTGTAGGACAGTGTTGGAAAAGTTAAGGTCTTTGCACACTGAAGTCTGAAATTGTTGTATGCGGTTTTTTGTATTCATATGTGAAAAATTTGTCATGTAAACAAACCTTGCACACTGAGTCTAATGCGTACTAATTAATTTATTATAAAGAAATGCAAAACATTTCAGAGACAGTTCAAGCAGTGATACTTTGTTCTCTCTTCTCCAAAGTAGCGGATAGTAGTACATAGCTACGCCAATGCTGCATAGAGAGGAAGGAGAATTCAGCTCATTATTAAAAAGCTGCACTGGATTATCCTCAAATGCAAAGTTTATTTCAGTGGAAATAACCAGTGGAATTTTGAAACATGCTTGTGATAATTCACACATTCACGTACGTAAACAAATCCTGAACAGAGACTGGCAGTACATAAACTATAGACATTATAAAAGATGTGTCGAAGCAATGGACCGAAAGCAGACCATGCTTTCTATTATAATGTCTATAGGCAGTACATCAAATGTATGAACACACACACAAACAGCAGCAGGGCAGAGGTGGGCCAGTCACTGGATCCAACATATAGGGGTTCTCAACTGTCTGCCACATTCTGTGTTATATTATGCACTGTGTCTGTAATAAAGTTATGGTCACACTTTACAATAAGGTTCATTAGTTAATGTTAGTTAATGCATTTGCTAACATGAACAAACAATGAACAATACATTTACTACAGCAATTGTTCATGTTAGTTAACGTTAGTTAATGAAAATACAGTTGTTCATTGTTAGTTCATGTTAATTCATGGTGCATTAACTAATATTGACACGCATGAACTTGGATGTTAATAATGCATTAGTGAATGTTGCATTATGATTTATAAATGCTGTACAAGTGTTGTTCATGATTAGTTCATGTTAGTAATTGCATTAACTAATGAACCTTATTGTAAAGTGTTACCAAAGTTATCTGTAGCACAAATTACGCCATTCTTTATTTAGCTTTTCACTTGTAAGGTGGCTCTGAACTGTCAAAACACCTCTCAAAGCACTTTTTCGGATGCGAAAAGCAGAAAAAAAAAAAAAAAAAAAAAAAAAAAAAAAAAAAACGGAAACGGTTTTTTTTTTTTTTTTATGACGGGCGAAAGTTTTAGAGGCAGTGTGTCAATATGACACACAACGTGAATCTTTTTTTTTTTTTTACGTGTGAAAATTATGGACGAAATTTTCGGATTCAGTGTGCAATAACCTTAACTTCAAAAAAAGTCATTAAATGGGGTGGTCCACTACGATTTCATATTTTAAACTTTAGTTGATGTGTAATGTAGCTGTGTGAACATAAACAACATCTCTGAATGTAAGATGCTCAAAGTTCAATGCAAATGAAGACTTTTGCTTTTACAGACTTAGCTTAGCAAAGCCTACAGCGAACGAAGTTTGGAAACTACAAAAAAATACATCTGGACTAGTGAAATCACAAGGGTTTCCGGTTTCGCGTCACCATGTGCACACACCGTGCGCGGTGAAGAGGCGTGGCCAGATGTGCTGTAATGTTACAGCGGAGAAAGCTAAAATGCAGTCAAAATGCTGCTATTTCCACTGAGCGTCTTCTTTTTCTGTATTTAGGCATCCAAAGGGCACGACACAAAGATAGAAGTGTTTACAATTTAATTTGAATTGTTCCAAAAAATTATAAAAATATATATATAGCTAGCATTTGACAAAGGAGAACTTCCAGAATCTCTCCTAGTTCAGTGCAGGATTCGGCTAAAAACTCCTCCAACCGACAAAGCTGTGGATTGTGAACCACAACCTGTAAGTATTTTTATTTGTTAAATTGATTTACAGTGTCAAGACTTAACAATATGCAGGGTCATAAACAAGGATGTAAACAACGGGAAATGCTGTTTGACACCGCTAACAATTTAGCTACAAATTCATATTTATCAGTCAAACCGATGTAAACAACCACAATCTTCACCAGCACTGCAGTATCTCTCTATTCTTTCCCTGCATTATACATCTCAAATAACAAACTCGCAAAAGATATGTGAATGTTTCATATTACTTACACATGCTTATTCCGAATATATGTGAAAGACACTTGTCAGATTTTATTTTAGAGAGCAGGCATAATGTTCAGCTGTGTGCTCTTCATTTTCTGTCAGATTCAAGCATAAACTGCTGCGGCTAACCGCTACTCTGACTGACAGTGTTTACACGGCGCAAAAGCGTGTAATTGAAGCCGGGACACTTTCTAGTGCCTTGGAGCCGATCTGCGAATCACAGCACATTATGTTTGCTGACCAACCAAAGCCTCTTGAGGGCAGGCACTTTAGAGAAACTAGGAAATATGACAGTCGTTTTCATGTTAGCAGTGTAGCTGTATATAATCTAAGTAGGATATATAAAAAAAAATAACCTGATTTTCTACAAATGAAGCATGAGCACACATTGCACAAGAGAGAAACAAGAGAGAAAAGTCCACCCAAGCCATAGACTTTTCTCTCTGCTACCCTCAGGCAGACGGTTCCGCAGCATTCGGTCACGCACCAGCCGACTGAAGGAAAGTTTCTTCCCTCAGACTATCAGGCTGATGAACACTTAACACACCCCACACAAACTCTCCCATACCCCACACTGCACACCACAAAGATGTAGCATGCACTGCACTTTAACCAATCCATACTTAAACAATACTGCCTACAACTATGTGTACACCTATCCATCGTACGCATCACTGTCACATTGCCAAATTTACACTGTTTTGTTTCTTTTTTGTGAGTATGTTGTTGTATTTTGCACTGTCTGTATTTTGCACTGTTGTTGTATTTGCACTGTCTGTTTTTTTGCACTGTTGTTGTATTTGCACTATCTGTATTTTCCACTGTCTGGAGCCAGCACCTAAGCTTTTCACTCATCATAGCACACGTGCTGCTGATGATGTGACAATAAAAGTGATTTGATTTGATTTTGATTTGCTTTGCATCTTATAAACACAACCAAACCTTAAAAATACTCTGTGGACCACCTCTTTAACTAATTACATCATTAGAACGGTTTCATATTTTTGTACTACTTAAACATTTGCATGAAACACCTATTTTCTGTATTATTGTGCTTCCGGTTTCAGTTTTACTTTAACATTGATTATACAGAAAAGGCATAAAAATCTTTCAAATTTGAGATAAAAATTGTTCTGTCACTTGATCTCAGTGATATCACTTCCTCTGGTGGGTAACCCTGGAAGGCATTGAGTCATTTATTTTTCTCTCATTAATTTGTCTATAATGTTTTGGATGCACCAATATTCAGTATTTGTCAACTTTTTTATTGTAATATTTCAGTGAGTTAATTATTCACTTAAAAAAAAAATCTGGTTTCAGGTTAGCATCTTAAGCTAAAGCACAAAATGGTGGAAAATGTCAACTCTGTTAGTGGTTTATACAGTGCTCAGCATATATAAGTACACCCCTCACAAATCTATTTTTTAAAATCATATTTTGAATAGGAAACTATACACAGGGTTCATACACATTTTTACTACAAAAATTCCATGACTTTTCCAAGACTTTTCCAGAACTTTCAAGTACATTTTCATGATGTAATGTTTCATGTAATGTCTACATATGCATGGAAAATAATAAAAAAATGATTACGTTCATATTTATTACAGCATATCATAGAACACGCAACAATCTATTTAGTTTAAATTTGTTTTTATATCTATGTAAAATTGAGCACTGACAATGTGAGAGCAAGATTTTGGCCAAGGACAGGAAATAGGTAAAGACAACTAACCTATATTCAAGTTAGGGCTGCACAATATATTGTTTCAGCATCGATATCGCAATGTTTGCATCGCCAACAGTCACATCGCAGGATATGCAATGCAGGGATTATAGTTTAATATGGAGTTCAATCATAATGGAGTAAAAGTTTATCATCTGCATGTATTTTTAAAGAGATAGTTCACCCCAAAAATGACTTACCTTTTTCATTACACCCTACACTTGTTTCAAACATTTATGAGATTCTTTTTTTTTTAAATGAACACAAAAAGAATATAACTGAATAACTCCTATAGTATTGAAACAAGTGAAGTGTGAGTAAATAGTGATTTTAATCTTTGAGTAAACTGTCCCTTTAAGGCCTGTGACTGTGTGAACACAGTGTGTGAGTTTAAAACATCCGGCCACAAGAAATGTTTTGTAACTTTAATAAAGATTAAATAATATACAATGAAGACTATGCGGTGTTGATTATTCAATATCTGTACCTGAATAGTGAATACCTGAAAACTATAACTCACTTTTATCTTTACTATATTTTATTTATCTATGCTTGTAATTTATTTGTTATATATTATTCGAGATTCACTCCTCTACAAAATCTCCCCAATCAATCCAAATAAACCTGTTAAATCATCTGGTGAAATTGTATTTCCATCGCAACATATATCACAGAAATACAAAATACCGTAATGTCAGATTTATCCAAATTCAAGTATACAGATATTTGTTAAACTAATTTCCATGACTTTTCCAAAACTTTGTGGGGTTTTCTGTTTTTCCAAAACTTTTCCAGGCCTGGAAAATGTCAAAATTCCATAACTTTTCCAGGTTTTCCATGACTGTATGACAGATTAGTCAGTACTAAAGCCAAATCTAGAGCTTATTTAACAAAATAACTCACAACAACGGTACATAAACTAGTACACTCAAAATACAAAAAAAGAGGAAAAAATCAAGAGAAGCAAAAACACTGAAAAATGTAATTAAAATCTTAAAGTTTGTAATTTTTTTGTAATATTTTGCTTGCATTTAATTGTATTATCTTTGAATTTCTAAATATGTTTGGTGACTAAAATATTATTTTAATAAATATATCTATATAATAAATCAGTATTGTTTAAATGCACCAAAATACATTGCCTATATTCCCTGAGAAATGGATGGTGTACTCAATTATGCTGAGCACTGTATATTAATAATTCAGTGTAATTCTATTTTATTCAACGCTTTTAACTGCTTGTAGTGTAGTCAAATATTATCAGAATAGAGTAGTTTTAATACTAAATTTCTAGGTGGTTTAGAAAGCAACATTCACTCCCAACACTGATGTTGTACATGAAGCAGTCTATTGTTTACACACTTAAGGGCTTCTGCTAATGGAATCAGGGAATTGAGGGAAAAGCACTGCTCTTTTCTCATTCACTCCTAACCTTCAAAAACCTGACAGTGCTGTCCTGTCACACTGACAGATAGAAGCTCCTGTATGGCTTTATCATCAAATCTAATGGTGTCCCTATGTAAGCTGAGAGTGGTGTTCAAACAGGTTACTGTGGCAGACGAGAAATAAATAAAAAAATAAAATTGTTTAGATACACTCGTGTGTTTGCAGATGGAGGCACCTGACAACAGCTTTGAAGTAATAATAAAGCTGAAAAACTAACAGGATGTGTAGATAGGTGGGAAAAACACACTCTTCTGTCTAAATAAGATGTATCCAAATGGATGTGAAAAGATGACAGTGAAATGGTGCAAAGACATTGTAACAGAGATGTGAAAACAATGCACCTTACCTTTACTCCCTGTGGACCAGGCTCTCCTGGCAGGCCCGGGGCTCCCTGCGATTACAAATAATTAAAAGAGTGAAACTAGGACAAGTAGAGAAGAGTTTTGCAGTAAAGATCATCGTCTAGATCAGGGGTGCTCAACCCTATTCCTGGAGATCGACCTTCCTGCAGTTTTCAGTTGCAGCCCATATCAAACACACCTGCCTGTAATTATCAAGTGCTCCTCAGGTTCTAATTAATTGGTTCAGGTGTGTTTGATCAGGGTGGGAGCTGAAATCTGCAGGAAGGTCGATCGCCAGGAACAGGGTTGGTCACCCATACTCTAGATCAGGGATGGGCAAAGTTGATCATGGAGGGCCGGTGTCCCTGCAGACTTTTGCTCCAACACTAGTCAAACACACCTGAACACACTAATCAGTGTCTTCAAGATCACTAGAAAGCTGCAGGCAGGTGTGTTTGATTAGGGTTGGAGCAAAAGTCTGCAGGGACACCGGCCCTCTAGGATCAACTTTGCCCATGCCTGCTCTAGATGCACAAGAATATAAATATGTTAATTACAAATTTACAATTTGGTCATATTTTGAAAGATTTTTATTTTTTGTGAAAAATAAATATGTTTTTTGTTCATTGTATTAGTCAAAATCAAAGTCAGCTTTATTGTCAATTCAACCATATGTACAGGACATACAGAGAATCAAAATTCCGTTACTCTCAGACCCTAGGTGCCTAACATATAATATTAATACAAAATACAAAAAGTAGAGTTGTAAAAAGAATTTATAATAAATACAATTATAGAATGTAGTCTAAAAATATATAGATTGAAAATATATATACATAAGATGTAATTTAAAAATATAAGTAAAAAAATTTAATTTTGTGAGCAATACAATTAG
Organism: Danio tinwini; assembly: GCA_903798205.1. NCBI lineage: Eukaryota > Metazoa > Chordata > Actinopteri > Cypriniformes > Danionidae > Danio > Danio tinwini. Next base: position 4,491,783 of record CAIGQZ010004625.1, on the reverse strand, counting down.
TTAAATTCAATTTATTTTTAATTTCTTTAAATTCTAAAGAAATTTAATTTCTTTAAATTTAAAGAATTTTTTTTAATAATTTTTTTTATTCATTCTTTTTTTTTTATTAAATTTCTTTTTTTTTCTCCAAAAAAAGGGCATTTATGTCATGTGTATGCGTTGTACTTTTTTGTGCTTTTGCTGCGGTCAATTTATTAATTCCACCCCTAAGCCCTTACCCTTACCTTCACGGGAAGGAGTAGGGGTATCCCAATTCTCTTTAGCTTGAAGATGTAGGGCTAAGGGGAAGGGCTAGATAGCCCTTGAAACAGATTTTTCAGGACCACACTCGAAACCAAAGGGTACGAAAATGTCCCAAAATACACCAGCTACAACGACAACATGGCTGCATACGTGAGTCAGGAGATGCACAACTTAGTATTTTTTTGCCATTATTAAGAATTTTTACAACAAACAAGCACATGTTTAAATACATTCATTACGGTGTTCATGTTTTACTGTCATGCTTTAAAAAAAAAACCCCGCTAAAATAAAAACTGCTAAATTTCGCAACCTATAAATATAATCCATAAAAATAACTTAATAAATTATAATTGTCCCACAACATACTTTAACATCTGTCAAACGATGACACTCAAGCTGTCAGTAAAGTCTAGTGCAGGGGTGCCCAAACTCAGTCCTGGAGGGCCAGTGTCCTGCAAAGTTTAGTTCCAACCCCAATTAGACACAACCAAACTAGCTAATCAAGCTGTTTCTAGGTATACTACAAACTTCCAGGCAGGTGTGTTGAAGGAAGTTGAAGCTAAAATATGCAGGTCAACTACCAGCCTGACCAGCTAAGACCAGGCTGGAAATGGCTGTAAACCAGCCTGGAAATAGCCAAAACCTCTCTAAAACCAGGCTGGTTGACCAGCTAAAACCAGCCAACCAGCTTAGGCTGGTTTTAATCTGGATTTTTCAGCAGGGGTTGTAGATTAAAAGGTAATAATATTGTAAAGTATGTTCAGGAACCTGCACAAACTCACATTTCAGTTCATAAAACCTTAATGTTTTATCAGGAGCCACAACTTTTAAAGTAATTGTAGGTGATCTGGCAGAAGGCTAGCATTAGCATAATAGCTTAGAAATTTTACGACCCTCCGCTGCCGTCCAAAGCCATGCCTATTTAAGTCATGAACACGCGAACGCGCACTGATTAGATATAACACTAGATATAACACTAGATTATGTCATTCACCAGGAATTATATTTCCCCAAAACTGTGTCACAGGCTGTCAATGTTCAAAAATGAACGAATGTGTGAATATAAATCAAACAAATCATTTACTTATGTTTTGTTATTAAACTAACTAGAAATTACACCAAAAAAAGGGGTGCTAAAAACAGAAATATCCAGTCATATTTTTAAATTAAACTTACAGTCACGATCACCAGCGATCCTCTCCCCTCAGATCGCTGGTAAACACACACACACTATCTCAAGAACTACAGATCTGCTGAGAGTTGGACTACATATTCAGTCATGCCACACGCACACACCTGATCCTAGTAAACCTTGATTGCACTCTCACAGCTGTATCCTCTCAAGCACTAATACATGGACTATATAGTGAGCACACAAACACACAATGTTGCTGAGTCTTGTTATCTGTGTGTGTTTAGCAGCAATCTGAGGGGAGAGGATCGCTGGTGATCGTGACACTTACGTTTACTTTACCAAGCCAAAGAGTGAATTTTGAGCGTGCGAGAGTAATTCTGATATTGATTCAGGGCTTAGAAAAGTTTTGATACTGCATTTTTAGCAGAAGCCCTTTCAGAAACAATCTTTCTTTTCATGCATACAAGGCCACGGTGGTCTTTCAGAAAGAAGTTCAGGTTGATGCAGAGTTTGCCTGATGACGTCTCTCTGTCAGCGGTAGATCCAAGCTTGATGTGTGCGCACGAGTGACGTATCTGTCTGCTTAAAGAGGCTGCGCAGAAATTCAAATTAAATTTGTAGACTAACAATTTGAATTACCTGTCGTAATTGAGTTCTTTGTCGGTTCGACAATATTTAATTGGATAAACATTTTTTTAGTTTTATGCCTTACCCAGAATAACAAAATACATATAAATACATTTAGATCATTTACTTTAATCAACATTATTGGAAGGTGAAGAGACTTTCCACCAGCACAACAAAAAATGTCACTGAAGACAATCACCTACAGCAACTTTAAGTAAATTAAAGAAGTAAAAAACTTGATTAAGTAACAGCAAATGTATATTTCTTGGTGAACTATCCCTTTAAGCCAGTTTCTAAAAATTCTAAACAAAAGGGCTGGCATTTAACTGTGTGAATCTGAAGTCTGTAACTGTAATTGATCATTAATTCACATCTGTGCATGTCCAAATCAAAAAAAAAATCTGCTTTCTATGAGACACAGCCAGTAGTAAAAAAGATTAACACTCAGAGAAGTACATTATTGGACCAACGAGGAGACTATTATCATAAATTGTGTTACAATTTTGTACATCAGGACATACTTACATCTTTACCAGCAGATCCGTCACTTCCTGGTTCACCCTACAGAGAAAAGATAATAAAGAGAAAAGTAAAACAATTATTTCAATAAAGCTATAAATCATATGATTAATAATATTATGGCAAATCAGCAACGTTTAGGTACTGACCATCAGCCCTGGGTGACCTGGAAGTCCTGGAGGGCCAGGTAATCCACCCTGCCCTCTCTCTCCGGGCTCACCCTTGTCTCCCTTAGTGCCCTGGCAAAAAACAAGAAGAAATAAAAAACATTCAACACTTAAAAAAAACAACAAGTTATCTATTTTGGAAGGGAATTTTGCTTACAGCTCCAGGTGGCCCAACTGGTCCCGGTGGCCCTACAGGTCCGACAGCACCCTAGAAATGATCAGTTTAAGCATTACACTGTCACATATTAGTGGACTTGTTTAAGTATTTGTGTTAAGTAAGATTTGATCAAACATGACAAAAAAAAAAAAAGATGTTACTAATCATCCAAAAATCCCCCAAAATATATCAATAATAAGATGAAATATTTCCTGAATATCATGTGACACTGAAATTTGGAGTAATGATGCCGTAAACTTTGCATCACAGGAATAAATCATATTTAATATATTTTTCTTTATTTAAACTGTAATAATAGTTAGTGTACTGTATTTCTTATCAAATAAATGAATAATTGGTGTTAGTTTACCCAAGAAATATATATATATATATATATATATATATATATATATATATATATGAATATAGAAATTTATTAGCCCCCCTGAATTAATAGCCCCCCTGTTTATTTTTAAGGGAAGAAGGTTTTTTCAGCACATTTCTAAACATATTTAAATGTTACACATACATGTTTTAATAACTCATCTCTAATAACTGCTTTATTTTATCTTTGCCATGATGACAGTAAATAATATTTGACTAGATATTTTTCAAGACACTTCTTTACAGCTTAAAGTGACATTTAAAGGCTTAACTAGGTTAATTAGGTTAACTATATAAGTTAAGGTAATTAGGCAAGCCATTGTATGATGATGGTTTGTTCTGTAGACAGTCAAAAACAAATATAGCTTAAAGGGGCTAATAAGTTTAACCTTAAAATGGCTTTTAAAAAATTAAAAACTGCTTTTATTCTAGCCGAAATAAAACAAATAGGACTTTCTCCCAAAGAAAAAATATTATCAGACATACTGTGAAAATTTACTTGCTCTGTTAAACATCATTTGGGAAATATTTAAAAAAAAAAAGAAAAATTCAAGAGGGGGCTAATAATTCTGACTTCAACTGTAGAATATTTTATTTAAATACATGTATAAATCATACTGTATGTGTAGAAGAAAAAAAACTGTAAAACTGTAGAAAACTGTAAAACACATTTAATTTTTACCAAATGTCCAGGAGCTCCAGGTGGTCCTTGAGGTCCAGGGGGACCAAGATCACCCTGAAAATTAAAATGTTTTAATTATCCAGGCATGTCAAATTAAAATTCCTAGTAAGATGCAAATGTGCACAAGGGTCAGCACAGTATAACATTAGCTTATTTCTTTCTACTACTATCATAATGGATAAGATGATAGCTGGATATTATTACAATAAGTATGTCTTCAATTCCACTCGGTTTAAACATAACAATGAAATGTACTGGCAAGAAAGGGCTTACTCTATCGCTCCCTTGAGCATTGAGGTTTGTTATTGCCTCAGTAACATGACAACAGACATTTGGCATGTACAATGGGATCACATGCTTGCAAAGCATTTGCATCTGTGTTTGCTTACTTACACAAAGCAGGTTTCTAAGCTAAAGGGTGCAGAAACCTATTTTCAAAGCATTTTTCATTATCTGAAATCTACAGAGCATTTGTAGAAAAAAATCTATACCGCATTTAAAGATGCAGTGGCAATATAAATACCAGGAGACACAGATTACCTCAAGACCAGGCCTTCCTGAGGCTCCGGCTGGTCCCTGTGGTCCCCTTTCTCCCTACAGAACACACACACAAAAAAACATAAATGTTGCATAAGTTAATAAGACAAAAAAGACAGAATTATGTATAGAAACAAACTTGTGTGTAATTACTGCACTATAAATGCGTCAGTTCACTCCAAAAAAAAAAATATCATTTATTCATCCATCCTCCACTTGTTCCAAACCTGTTTGAGTTTTTTTTCTTTTGCCTACAAAGGAAGATACTTTTGAAGACAGCTGGAAAGCTGTACCTGCTGATTTCCATAGTATTTTTGTTCCTACTATGGATGTTAATGGCTGCTTTTTTCCAACATTCTTCAAAATATTTTGTTTTCTTTTTGGGTGAACTATCCCTTTAAGGCTTGATATAATACAAAGAATCAAAGAATGAACTGGTGTGACGTTAGTTGAAATAAAATCTGGCCAAAACTAAGTTTGTTTGGGTTTTATTTGAGAACTTCCAAACACATTTGAGCTCTCATTGGTTAGCAGTGATGATGCATTAGGTGGGTGTGGCTATGTGGCCCCGCCTTCTTTTACATTTACAACTTATTGAGGTAAATAATGCTCAAAAATGACATTTTGGGCAAAGATCTCACAACGAGATGTTGTTGGCAAGATGGAGGACTTTTTCATCCTTTTTGTCATGACAGTTAGCCTACTCACCAGCTAGCGTCACCTGTTGCGTCACCACCTGTGGTTGCAAATAAAAGTACAATGTTGGGCTCGTCAAGTATGAAAGCCTCCGCAACTCGTGGCTGTACATTATTAACTCTGATGGTTGGGTTTAGGGTTGGGGAAGGCGTAGACATTAATAACTGTGATGGTTGGGTTTGGGTTGGGGTAGGTGTAGACATTAATAACTGTGATGGTTGGGGTAGGTGTAGACATTAATAACTATGATGGTTGGGGTAGGTGTAAACATTATTAACTGTGATGATTGGGGTAGGTGTAGACATTAATAACTGTGTTGGTTGGGGTAAGTGTAGACAATAATAACTGTGATGATTGGGGTAGGTGTAGACATTATTAACTGTGATGGTTGGGGTAGGTGTAGACATTATTAACTGTGATGGTTGGGGTAGGTGTAGACATTAATAACTGTGTTGGTTGGGGTAAGTGTAGACAATAATAACTGTGATGGTTGGGGTAGGTGTAGACATTATTAACTGTGATGGTTGGGGTAGGTGTAGACATTAATAACTGTGATGGTTGGGTTTAGGGTTGGGGAAGGTGTAGACGT
>CAIGQZ010004625.1:4449907-4486037 GCA_903798205.1 Danio tinwini | reverse complement strand
GGAAGGTGTAGACGTTAATAACTGTGATGGTTGGGTTTAGGGTTGGGAAAGGTGTAGACGTTAATAACTGTGATGCATGGATTTAGGTGTGGAGTAGGTGTAGACGTTACTAACTGTAGTACAGCACCATTTTTCCAAGAACATAGTTTTAACATCTCTTCTAACTTCAAGTTATGCCTCTAATGTACTTCAAGTTACGCCCCTAAGGCCCCTTCATGTTACGCTCCTGTCTTGCAGTCCACAGACAGACACTACTCCATGCAGGGCCTACTTCAGGGTATATACAGAAAACAGAGTGTGAAATGCAATGTCTTTTTAAGACTCTATCCATACATTTTAAGACCTTATCTCCACTTTAGGTTTCAACTGATTACATTTAACTTAGAGTATACTTGCTAAATGCTGATTGTAAGAAACTAATCCTAAATTAAAACATTATTCATGTACTGCATAAAAATGCTAGTCCAGCAGGTGGCGCCTAAAACAAGAATAACGGTGTTTCCTTGGTTACTGCAATAAACAAAGCAGCAGGATGTCAAATTTAGATTTCATAAACTACATAGCATCACAGTATTTACAGATTAAATTCAGGCAAACTTTAGCATACTGATACAAAATTGAAGACCTTATAAAATAGCATTTAATACTTTATAAGGGCTATAAACTTCTCTAATCCAATTTATCAGCTTTTAATACTTTTTAAGACCCCATGGACACCCTGTACTTGTAGTTGGTCGCTCATTAGAAAGCATTAAATCATCAAAAACATTACTCGTATCAGCTTTAAAGACAGGATCAATGGAAAGACTATGTTTGTATTTATTTATGCACTATATTTTTTAAATAGAAATAACAAAAAGGCTACAAAGCTCAAAGCGAAGGCTCATACTTTCATTCCAGGGAGACCAGTGTGTCCTTTGATGCCCTTGAAACCCTGCAACGAGAAACAGTGATAAAGTAAGTTTCATCTAATCAGAGAAAATTGGGTTTTGAAACAAGTCAAGCTCCTCCTTGGAGAGGCCTAATTAAAGTTGACTTTGTTCTTTGTTCTAGTCTTTGTTCAATCTGTTGATTTTGGTATTCATGTGGCACTGATGAAATGCACAAAGAACTTGAAAAGGCAAAACAAAGAAAGACAATGACAATATGGCAGAGTTAATACCGGGATTCCCCTGAGTCCAGGCTGGCCAGCTGGTCCTGGTTCACCCTGTTTGATTGTGAGAATAAAACACAGAGAAAAATAGTAAAAATATTGATTATATAAAAATACAGCAATAATAATTTATACAACTATGATTAAAATGAATTAAATTCAGTTTAATTAAATTCATCTTTATTTCTTTAGTTTTTTAATTGTAGATTGCTCCAAAGCAACTTAACATAGATGAAGAAAATGGAATAAAAAGCCATAACAATAGTTCAGATTGTGGAACATCACAGCAAATCAGTATATATACATACATATATATATATATATATATATATATATATACTGTTATTTGTAAATAAATATAAGTCTTATTTGTTTTATTTCGGCTAGAATAAAAACAGTTTTTAATTTTTTAAACACCATTTTAAGGTGAAAATTATTAGCCCCTTTAAGGTATATATTTTTTCGATAGTCTACAGAACAAACCATCGTTATACAATAACTTGCCTAATTACCCTAACCTGCCTAGTTAACCTAATTAACCTAGTTGAGCCTTTAAATGTCACTTTAAGCTGTACAGAAGTGTCTTGAAAAATCGTCAAATATTATTTACTATCATCATGGCAAAGATCAATTAAATCAGTTATTAGAAATGAGTTATTAAAACTATTTTGATTAGAGATGTGTTCTCTCCGTTTAACAAAAATTAGGGGAAAAATAAGCAGGTGGCTTAATAATTTAGGGGGGGCTAATGATTCTGAAATATGTCTCATGTAAATTCATGTATGTCTCATGTAAAAAGAAGAGATAAGAAAAAAAAGAAACATTTTAAAAATCAAATCAAATAAAATATTTCTTCCAAATTTTGAATAAGAATGCCATTTACAGCATTTTAATTTTAGGGGAATGTTTGTTATTTAAAGTCAGTATTATTTCACTAAATATTGATTTCATATCTCTTCTGAACTGAAACCATTTGTACTGTGTGATTTAAAATTGAATATAAACATAAAACATGGCATTTACAGAAAACAAAAAATTATTAATTAAATTATTATTAGTATGAATTAATTCAATAAGTTAATCATACATTTATTAGCATCAATTATTTATTAAAACAGATGTACATATATATAAAATTGTATATTAGAATACAATACTGTATTTTCAGAATATTTTACATCATTTCTCATGCAGTAAATTTCAAAATACGACTAAGACACCAATTTAACTTGTGACTTTCTCTAAGCAAAGCATTTTCACATTATGCAACTTATAGTCCTTATAATAAAGTGACTTATTTAAGTCTGTATGAAAACTGTATGAGAGTGTAAAAAAAATTTTTTTTTCTGACCCTTAAACCTGGTTTTCCGTCTTTGCCGTCAAGTCCTTCCATTCCAGGTGGTCCCTTTAAACAAAAACAAAATGCAAAACAAAACAGGATGACTATATAAAGTTTGTAAAGAAATAACGTACGAGTCATGATAGGCTGAAAGTTTGGAGGTGTTGAACTTCTATTGGCACTCACAGGCATGCCCGGGGACCCTGGTGATCCTGGAGGACCTGTGGGCCCCTGTGAGCCTGCAACTCCAGCAATACCCTGGAGGAACAGAGAAAAATAAGCATGAGTATTCCATCAAGAAGCATCAATATCTCACATCCAAAGCATACATTTGAGAGTGTTTGTTTGTGAAAGTGACCGCAAGAGATAACGCAGAATGTTGTGTCAGACTCGTCCATCATATTTTAGAGCTCATATAAGCACTAATTTCAGGGTTCTTACACATAATTCAAAGTTAAAGTCACATTTAAGCAGAGATGTATAAAGTACAAGAGACCCAGACTTAAGTAAAAGTACAAGTGCTCTATCAAAAAAGTGACTTGAGTAGAAGTTGAAGTGCTCTTTAAGCAGAATGCTTAAGTACAAACAATGTTGAACACTTTAGTACTTTCACTTAAGTATTGCAAGTAGTTTATTTAAAAATTTACTACTCAAGTACTGAAAGTAAAAGTACAAGTATTGCGTTATGTAGTTATTTTTAAAAAAGCAGTCAAAAGACATTTTGTTTTGTTTATTTTAAATATATTTTTGGCGCACAGGATTAAGCAGAACAAAAAGAACCATGGCTTACGATTTATAATATAAATAAATAAATAAATAAATAAATAAATAAGATAGACAGTTAACGTTATGTGAACATTGCAGCATGATATGAACCTCGGGTAGCTAACGGTTAACTTATCTAGCTCTTATGGATAGCTCAAACTGCTGTTTTGTGTATTATATTATCTTTAACTTGACATGTTTCTTCAAATCCGATGGTAGAGTATGCACTTCATTCTATATGAACTGTCTTTCACTCCGACAAATGCAACATTGGTTCTAAATAGGGTCACGGGTGGTCTTTTTCCTCATCGCCACGAACAGTTGAAAGTGAAGGAGTTGAAGGTGGAATTTCTGGGTTTTCCATGTCTAAAACAAACTAAAGTGCTCTCAATGCAGGCAGGCAGCACTGTCTTCTTTGATCAATGAATGATTGATTCGTAACATTTTTATAATTGTATCGAGTAACTGCAACACATAAAAAAATCTACTGGAGTAAAAGTATTAAGCTCATCGAAAATATGTACTGAAGTAAAAGTAGAAGTAGGAGAAAAAACAATACTCCAGTAGAGTACAGATACAACCTTTTAGTACTTAAGTACAGTAGTGAAGTAGTTCTACTTTGTTACTATACATCTCTGCATTTAAGCACATTTTAAAGCACATTGCTGGTACCTTTTTAAACTTTTTTAGCACTTTACAAGTGTGGCAAATTACATATATACATACTGTACACATACATACTTAATTTAGTCATTTGTTAGAATTCTATACTATACACTGAATTACACTTTGAACCAACTTAAAAAAATACAGTAATTTGTTACAGCAAAATTTAGTTTTTCTTAAAGTATAATTAAACTATTTGTTGGGGTCAAAACAAAAAATACATTCGCACAAAGTTGTTTAATATAGAGACACAATATACTATATACTATGTATATTGTCTCTAAGGTAAACACAAAGATATATACCTTAGATCAAACACTTTAGATCTAAGTATAATCTTGCTTTGGATCAACCTAAAAAATTACAGTAATTTGTTACAGATAATTTTAAAAATTATACTAAAATGATAGTTTGACTTGGTTAAAAATGAAAAATGTCTTTTATTATTAATCAAAATATTTATTCTATTTATTTAAAAAGAATACAATATCTCAAAAGTATTTTATAGACCATGAATGAATTGAATTACTTCGATTCGACTTAACTATTCATTCATTTTCCTTCGGCTTAAACCCTTTATTAATCAGGGGTTGCCACAGCGGGATGAACCACCAACTTATCTGGCTTATGTTTTACACAGTGGATGCCCTTTCAGCCACAACCCAGATCTGGGAAACATCCATACACTCTCATTCACACATATACACTACGGCCAATTTAGTTTATTCAATTTACTTATAGCGCATGTCTTTGGACTGTGGGGAAAACGGAGCTCCCAGAGGAAATCCACGCCAACACGAGGAGAACATGCAAACTCCACACAGAAATGCCAACAGGTCCAGCTGGGACTTGAACCAGCAACATTTTTGCTGTCAGGCGACAGTGCTAACCACTAAGCCAGCGTGTCGCCCCAACGTAACAATACTACACTATAATGATTACATATTGTTAGGCTATGCTATTGCTAGTTATTTTATTTTCAATAATAAGGTAAAATATCTGCTGGTGCTTTCTGTATGGCTATACATGTCATGCAAGATGGTAACAACAAACAAACTTTTTTTATGTTGTCACATGACAGGAACACTGCTGAGTTAATAAATAAAAATATTATGTTAATAAAAAACTAAAAGTTTACCTAGAGCGTCTGTTTTTTTGGCTTTAAGGCAGAATGAATAAAACAGGTTATAATGAGAAATTATTTTCAGCATTTTCAGAAAGGAGTGTCACCTATGTGGCATAAATTCATTCATCAATGCATCTTGCCCAGGTATTACAATACTGTCACTTGCCTTCTCAGCCTGTGGTCCTGGAGGGCCCGGAGGTCCTGCTTTCCCTGGGAAACCTGGAGGACCCTGGAGAAATGAAGGCTAAAGTTAGATATCTGCTCTGCGCCATTAGTATTTTCAGCGAGGTGAATCTTATTTCAAGATTAACATGTGGTGATAGCCTCAGAAGTCACACCGATGAGCTGCTAGCGGAACATCTGATGCATTTGGCAAGCGAAATTTAAAACATGTCAAGAGAACTTGACCGTATTTCCAGGAAATGTGTGTGTTGCACTGCAAAACATACTTTGAGTTTTTGTCATGTTTCTAGTCCAAATATCTACAAATTCTGAAATAAAGAAGCATTTTCTAGACAAGTAAAAAACATTGTCTTGTTTTCCAAAATAATCTGTCAGAATAAAGCAAGTTTAACCTTAAAACAAGGAAAATAATCTAGCAAAGGGGTAAGCAAAATAATATTTTTCAAAATACAAGGTTATTTAGCTTGTCTTAAGGAAAAACTGACTTAATTTTGACGTATTATTTCTGAAAACACTACAGTAATTTTTAATTGTCTAGAAAATGCTTTTTGATAAAAAAAACCCCATAGACATTTAGACTTGAAACTAGACAAAAACTCAAAGTAAGAACAAAATTTTTTTGTAGTGTGGAAATGAAGGCACCATTACAGAAAATCCCCTCATATTGTTGTGTTTATCGTCATCAACTAAATGCTGGGTTAAACACATTTTTCTCCTTTAGTTTGAAGGAATAGATTTCAATATAATGACCTGAAAATCAATTTGAAAGACCTTATTCTATCAATTATGTCTTGATGAAAAAACCAACAAACATTGACTTCCATAGTATTTCTTATTACTATGCATGTCAGTGGCTGCTTTTTTTCAACATTCTTCAAAATATCTTGTTTTGTCTTCAACAGAAAAAAGAAATACATAAACGTTTAAAACCACTTGAGTGTGAATAAACGGTGAGGAAATGTTCAATTTTGTATGAAATATCCCTTTAAGAGTGCCAGATATATGAATGAAACTCTGTTTGATCTGGCTGGTTAAAATGAAAAAGGTCTCAAATAGTTTGAGATTCTGAATGTATGCTATAGTTTTCCACTCCAAAATTTTAGAATAATCATCGATAATGCCTGAAATCTCACCTGTTGTCCTGGAAATCCTGGTGATCCTTGAAAGCCCTGTATAAAAAAAAGATACAGTGAAATTTATAATCACAGATGATTCACCTGGGAATTGATGTTATAAATATTTATTTTCCAGAAAAAGAAGTTTATGTTTAGAGCTTTTCTTGTCTTAGGCTTGTACATTTGAAAACACAAGCAAAACCTGCTCTATATTATGACTTCAAAGAAAAAGATATGTGATATTGAGGGATTTGCAGAGAAATATGCTTTAAAAATATGAATTTTGTAGCCACTACTGTATATCGGTGACATTATATACCTGATCTCCCTTTGGTCCCCCAGGTCCCGATGTTCCAGCTTCCCCTTTAGGACCCTGGTAGTCAAGGAAAAGTAAGTTATTTAAGGCAAAAATCACACATTTGTAATTTGTGGCTTTTCATAAAGTGTTATTTCAATCTAGTGTAAAAAAAGATCCAAATAACACTTTTAAAGGTGCTGTATGTAAGTTTTTGACTCTTCTAAAGCCATAATAAAAAATACCATGGTAAAAATACCATAATATGTTTGCAGATATTTAAAAAACATCCTAAGTGAACTTACTTGTTTAACTGAAAAACAATGCTGAAGTCAGATATTCTGCTTTGAAAATGGGTTTTCCATGCCGAAACGCTGTCTTTGTTTAGGTAAATTTCACCTGCACATTGCCAGTTTAGCCAATTACATTTCAGCACCCCTTGTTGCCTTGCTGGAAAACAGCGTATTTCGTTCATTCATTCAGAAAGGCTATGAAAGCATGCGTCCATAACCAAAAATGCGACCTCTGGTGGACAGTATCAGACATCAAAATGAGACAGATTCAGTTCCACATGAGGTTATTAATTAGCAAATGATATAAGTATTACAAACGTAAACACTAGGTGAGCAGGCTACATTGTAATCGTGTATCCTAACAACATGCTTTGTGACGAGATACGCAGTAATGAGCAATTTGGCTGTTTGCACCAGACGAAACATGACAGAAATTTAAATACAGGAAGCACAGAATATGCACTCACTCACGAAACGGTAAGGTTTATAATCTGTTTAATACATGTTAACCCTCTTTAACATCATTAAATGTAGATGCTGAATAACTCATATGTGTTTAGTTCTAAAGTTCAATTTCAAACGGTTTATTGTATTTTCAAGATCTGAGGTGAATTATCTGCTGCTGCTTTCAGTATATGGCAATAAATGTCCTGTAAAATGGCATTCAAACCCACATTGTTTTCATTTAGCACTGAATAAAGCACACAAGGTTTACCTAAGGTGATCACTGTCATAGGTTTCACATGTTCAGCTGTGAGAAATAGAAGCCGTTTCTAATTTATCAATTAAAGCTGTTGGTTAGAACCGAAACTCCTTTTAATATGGAAAATATTCCCTCTATCGCGTGTCGTTGCTTTTATTTAGAACACAGTTTAAATCACTCGCTTCTGTACTCAATCTGGCATCTCGCGCTTGAGTTTATTTTGATCCAGGAGTGCAATACCTAGTTCAACCAGTGGGTGTCAAACTTACATACTGCATCTTTAAAGTGTGTATTTTCTTGCACTTTATCAATTTGGATACATTTCTATTACAATAAATCACCACTTACACCAAACTTTACAGTTGTATTCATATATTAATATTTTAATGGTTTCTATAGTGGTATGTATGTTCATACATGTGCCTGGTTATATCCAAATTCAATAACAAAAATTATACAAACTTGTCAGAGTATTTTTTTATTGACTCTTAATATGTCAGAAAAAAAACAAAACAAGAATTTTAAAAGGACTTCATCAAATATTTATTATATTTTTGTTTTGGAAATGTATGTTAATAAGTGCTTATTTTATTAAATAATGCTTAATTTGCATATTTAAACAACATTTCAGAAAGATCAATTAAAAAGGCATTAAAAGGGAAAATATAATAACAATTGTTAGTTTTTTTTTTATCTTTACAGTAGGCTGATGTTTTCCAAAAGACCCGAAGTTACCTTAAAACCATTTCAGTGTTGCAACTTTGTGAGAAAGGTAATATTAGAAAAGAAAATAACTCAAATGAGTGTTCTCCTAACAGTTTTCACACTGACTCTCCAAATTGTTTGAAGCTTGTTTGTTTGATATGAGAGTTATTACTCACAAAGAGATTAAAAAAGCCATTCCAGTTTCTAATATAATTACTCTGCATCATTATCAGCTCTGCGAGATGGTGCGTTTTAAAAAAAAAGTCAATGATAAAGAAGAAGAAAAGCATCACAATGTCAGAAAGAAGTTGATATAGACCATTTCAATGTGGTCATGTCATTGGCACATGAACATTTCCTGCTTGTTACCAAACTAACTGTAACAAGAGGCAAATCAATCATAACTTAATGCTAAAACAGCTATCATAACATTATTTATCATTATGGCTCTTTTTGGATTCTCGGAAGCTATAGAAATAAAAAATGTAAAACAGGAAATAAGTTGGGACTATTGTTTTCGCTTACATCCCTTAAAATGATCTATACAGTACATATGTGAAATAATAATAGCATTAAAAAAAGATGTGTACTCACTGCCGGACCGACCGGTCCTTGATAACCTGGAGATCCCGGTGGGCCCTGTATCAAAACAGTGCAAAGTTTCAAATACTGTTTGCCCAGTCATTATAAGATTTCATGTGGGAATGATTGTGTGTAGACACAATAAAGTCAAATAAAGTATTTAGGTGGTCAGAAAAAAAAGTATTTGGTTCTTGAGGTCAGTAAGATGAATTGACTAATTGATTGAATAATTAATTAGTTTTAAAAAGAAAGTCATTTCTGCAAAAAGGTTGGTTACTGCTGGAGATTCAGCATTACTAGCATAGAAATTTTTTTAAAAATATATATGTTCAAGAAACAGTTGTTTAAATTATAATTATTCATTAATTATATATTATTAAGACATAAAAAAAACTGTTATAGATTTATTATGAACTGCTATTTAATTTAATTCGTTTCATTTGAATTATTAAATTAATAAGCTAATTACATTTATAAAAATTTGACGTCTTTAAAAATATTTATCATTTAATATGGATTTTTTGGTTACACTTTATTTTAAAGTACAATTTTCACTATTAACAAACCATTAACAAAGACTTTTTGCGAAATAAACAGCTAATTAGCTGCCTATTAATAGGCCTAACCATAACCCTAACCCTACCTGTAACCCTAACAAGGCAGTTGTTGGACTTATAGGTACTGGTTAAGATTAGAGATGTAGAACAAGATCATCCTTTATAAGTACTAATAAACAGCCAGTATCTTAATAACAAGCAGGTAATAAGCCACTAGTTATTATTAAAGGGAAATTGTACTTAAACTAAAAGTCTTACTGATTTTATTTAGCATTTTTATTTTAGTTACTTTTAGTTTTACTTTAGTTACTTCAGTTTTAAACTAAATGATGATGAGAAATATGTTGTTATATTATGATCAAAAATTCTTTTGAAAACACTTCCTTCGAAACTATATATACACATTATAACCACATTTTTAAACATTTAAACATATTCAAATCAAAAAATTAATGTCCTAAAAAGCAGATGAACTAAAAAAAAGTCATGAAAATCTAGAGCATTGCTCAAACATTCTACTTACTGATTCTCCTTTCAGCCCCACAGTGCCTGGACTGCCACGCTCTCCTTTAAGTCCCTAAAAAATACAATCTTAACTTTTAGCAATTATATAACACTCCAAAGCGCAAGCACAATATGGCATTAGGATATAACTACTCACAGGGAGACCGGGTGGTCCCATAGTTCCAGGATAGCCAGGGTTTCCCGGTGGGCCCTTCATAAATCAACAAACACTCATTTAAGCAATACTGCAAAATCTGTGTAGTTCACCCATAGGTAGAGTTAACTCACCTGTTCACCCTTCAGTCCTGGATTCCCATCTGTCCCTCTCTGACCTTGCTGACCCTAAATTTCATTAAAAAAAAAAAAACAACAAAAAGGCATTAGTGACAAAAGCCTAAAAAAATTAACTATTTTAATTAATGTTCACTGAATGTTTGACACAAGTTGCAAGTGATTATCAGGCATCTTGTGGATTTGGCAATTGCTATTCTTGACCAATGTTTTGCTGAACCAAACCACATAAATCATAAACTTGTGGTGGCTTTTGAACTCTTGCAGTGTTGCCATATCCTCTTACTATAAGTGTCTATAAACTAGTTTAGAGGCTTGGCTTGTAAATCAATACTGTTTATTAGAGTTTTTTTAAGTATCTTAATTTATTTCAGTTTATTTACCTTGTTTTATTTAATTTTATTTTTTTCCCAAGATCTGGCAACATGGATGAGGCAAAGTTTGTACTTATTATTTCCTGCACATTTTCATGAGAGACTGTAAAATATGTCATTAACAACAAGTTGTTCAGTCTGGTTCCATACAAACCAACTGCTTATAAGTAACACTATTGTACTTCGCAACAGACCCTTATTTTATTTTCATTCATTTTTTTATTCATTTTTATCTAATTTATTTAATTTAAAATGTATTTTATTTATTTACATTTAATTGTATTTATAAATTTTATTTTATTTTATTTTATATATTTATTTAATTTAATTTAATTTTAATTTAATTCAATAACATTTTAATTGTTTTTTAGTCATTTATTTTTATTCAATTTAATTTAATTAAATTTTATATTCAATTTTATTTATTAATTTTATTTTTATTTTTTTATTTACATTTAATTACATTTTTTTTATTTAAATTTAATTTAATTGAATTTAATTTAACACAATGATACTCTCCCGAAGTGGTTCCAAAATGAAGATATTTTGAAAAATGTTGGAAACTGGTAGCTATTGACAATTGTTGGAAAAAGAAATGAACTTTTTTATTATTACTGGAGTCTTTTACTTTTCATTAAACATTTGGATTGCTTAAGGTGATATATTAACCAAACTTCTTCTCTTTGACATGCTTGAAGAAGTAGAAGTTTCTTGCTGTTGACATCAAAATCTGAAAATAACTTCTCACTTAGCTTTCCAGTTAAAACAAAGATGTACTGAAACTGAACACAGAATATTTGCAGTTGAACAGTCTTATGTTTTTAATGTTGTGCAGAGAATTTGTAGAAAAAGAGAAAATATGTTTGGGTGTGGTCGTGGGAGGACTGCAGAATGATTGACAAGTGACAAATTACACCAAAACTCCATCTGTTAATATCAGCTGTGTATAAATACTTGAGTCAGGGAAATGTAGAATTGTTGCGCGCCTCCTGAATGTAATTCATGTATTGCTTTGGTGTGACCCAGAGCTCTGTTGATCAAATTATTCATTTGTTTCCAATAAATGACTTATTTTTGGCATTGAAGAAAACCCTCTCCTGACCTTTTTTTATTGAACATGCATGGCATTGGTTAGATATCCCAACACATCCATAGTAAGAAAGAAAAATACAATAAAAGTTAATGGCTACAAATTAATAACATTATTTAAAGTATCTTCTTTTGTGATCGACAGAAGAAGAAAAAACTTCAAACAGGTTTAGAACAAGGGGAGGATGTGTAAACGATGACAGAATTTTCATTTTTAGGTGAACTATCCCTAAAGGGAACACAAAACAATTTATACACCTGCCAGCTTGGGATTTATTTGCTGAGCGTAAAGTAAGGGGAATGAATTAATGAATCTTCCTGTACTGTCATCTGTGTTCCAGAAACACAGACGGATGACACAAAGTTCTTGCTTTTATTGTTTACACCTATATAATCACAGCACAAAACATGGCTATTAGCTATCGCATGCATAATGAAAAAGGTGCAGACCTGAGCTGCATCTCATATTGTAGAATCAATCAGTAAATGGAAAACACTTGCTTAAATACCACATTCAGAGTTTTGCGGTTTGTTCTTAATCGATTTGACACATTTTGGCTAAACAAAGTTCAATGCTCTTTAAGCAATAAACACAGCGATCGGAGCAGCTCATAATGTTCCTAGACAGACTGATCATTTGCTTTTTCTAAATGCATTGACCTTTGTTTAAATTGATTGTGAAACACTGTACGCAAAGTTACAGCCTGTGGGAGGAAAACATTTTCGTTTTTATTCTCCGGACAAAGACAAAACATTAAGCTTATCCCTTAAGAAAAATAAAAGTGCATTAAAATAAGTTAAAATTCATTCATTCATGTTCTTTTCAGCTTAGTCCCTTTATTAATCCGGGGTCGCCACAGCGGAAGGAACCGCCAACTCATCCAGCACATGTTTTACACAGCGGATGCCCTTCCAGCTGCAACCCATCTCTGAGAAACATTCATACACACCCATTTACACTCATACACTACAGACAATTTAGCCTACCCAATTTACCTGTACTGCATGTCTTTGGACTTGTGGGGGAAACCGAAACACCCGGAGGAAACCCACGCGAACACAGGGAGAACACACAAACTCCACACAGAAATGCCAACTGACCCAGCCGAGGCTCGAACCAGCGACCTTCTTGCTGTGAGGCGACAGAACTACCTACTGTGCCACTGCATCGCAATAAGTTAAATTAATTAATAAAAATGATTTTAAAATTTAAGAGACCTATTATGCCCATTTTTACAAGATGTAAAATAAGTCTCTGATGTCCCTTAAGTGTGTATGTGAAGTTTCAGCTCATAATACCCCATACATTATGTTTTTGACTTCTTTGAAACTGCCCCTTTTAGGTTTTGATCCTAGTTGTGCTGTTTTAGTGTCGCTTTAAATTCAAACAATATTGTGCTCTTTTCAAAACAGGGCGGAGCTACAATTGCCTATGTGTCAGAATAGTGGCAGATTTAAAAACAAGACTAACATCCTCTGATAATGAAGTTGAGATCATCACTAACGGGCAGGGCTTTCCCCCTCTGATGACACGTACAAAGGGAAAATGTCAATCAAAGTGTTTCAGTAGACATATCTTCTAGTAGTTTCATGTTTTCATGAAGTGTAATTATAAAAATTTAAATTAATAAATGTTTACCATTAGAAGCTGGTTATATTCACAGATTGCTTTTGTGTTTAAACCGCTTAAAAAAGTGTATTTTCCATAATAGGTCCCCTTTGAAAGCTTTTAACAGCAAGTCTAAATGTCCAAGATCAGCATCAAGCATGTTACAGTAATTATGTGAATAATATTAGTTGCTGGATAAGTTGGTGGTTCATTCCCCTGTGCAAGACCCCAGATTAATAAAGGGACTAAGCCGAAAAGAAAATGAATGAATAAATGAATGTGCATATTTATAAAAAAAATCAAGTTAAGTCAACATAACCATTGCAAAATACAATGAATTTACATGGTGTCAGTTGGCATTTCTGTGTGGGTTTCCTCCGGGTGCTCTGGTTTCCCCCACAGTCCAAAGACGTGCGCTATAGGTGAATTGAATAAACTAAATGGCCGTAGTGTATGTGAGTGAATGAGTGTGTATGGATGTTTCCCAGATCTGGGTTGCAGCTGGAAGAGTATCCGCTGTGTAAAACATATGCTGGATAAGTTGGCGGTTGGCTTTAATTTCTGTAGGACATTCACCATCAAGACCAAGTTGTGGATTACTTTAGTGTGATCAGTATTGTTCAGAGGATTACGGCCATAAATGAGGTTGGTGTCGTTATCTCGTTTCTTTTAAGTGTGCATGCGCATTAGCTTGTGAGACAGTTGTTAAGTTTTTTTTATTGTAAATTCCAAATATGTAATGTAATTGTTAGCCTGGCATTGGAGTATTTGATGTTCCCGCATTTAGACAGAATGCCCGAGCATACTGCCCGAGAGGCATTTTAGAGATGGCCGCCGAGTGAAATGACTTGCCTTGAAGGGACTTTGATTTAACAACAGCTCCAAATGCACCTCAACCAATCAAAATTAAGGACCACAACTGTCTTTTTTATGATGTTGATTTCTTAGCAGTGGCATTATGTTGTCTATAAATAAATATATAAATGTGGTACCTTCATTTATTTTTTGAAAAAAATCATAATTATAATGACTATTCTGTTCTAAAGTGTTTTCAGGCGTTTACAGAATAAAGTGAAGTTTTATAAACTATTTTCAAGAGGAACACATGCATGATTGAGCTGGTCCTGCATCAACAATCATCGACAAACCAATCAGGTGAATCCAAGCCTCCAATACGTAGCTCAGTCTGTCTTACCTCCCTTAACTTCGTTTTTGAAGAATCAACCCATCCACCCTATCTCCCTCCTTTCCTTCTTGACTAGGGGGAGCTTTCGAGACCTACCTGATCTCAGACCCCCTTCTATGCTATATGACCAGGCGGGAGCCCTGGGCTCAAGTATCTCTGAGCTCAGGGTCCTGGGACCAGTGGTGGAAAGAGTACTGAAAAATCATACTTAAGTAAAAGTATCATTACTTGCCTAAAAAATGTAGTGCAAGTAGAGTGAAAGTATCTGTTGTACATACTACTCAAAGTATGAGTAAAAAGTAGCCCTTTCAAAAATACTCAAGTGTAGTGAGTAGTGAGTACTACACTATAAAAAGCTGATGCATTTACATGTCATTTGTGTATGTGTGTAAACGTAACATTCTGTAGTGCATTTAGTTATTTCCCACCAGGTACACAATGTCATAAGACGTTAACATTAGGTTAGATTTATGGCGTACTCACACTATGCTATCCGAACCGTGCCCAGGCCCATTTCCCGGATCGTGAGTGCTCTGAATCAGGCTCAGGCATGGTTCAGTTGGCCGGCCCTAGCCCGGTTGGAAGAGGTGTGCCAGAACACGGTTCACTTGGGCTTCGGCGCGGTACGCTTGTAGTGTGAGTGCAAAGCGTGCCTGAGCCCGAAACTGAAGACGAGACGTGACTGTTAAGGGACTGCTTTATATGGATTTATTAATCATTCTTACTGTTCAATGAAGGCAAACTGTCATAGATAATTAAAGACGCAAACCCCTCACTGCATGACAGCTGCACCTTCAGCAAACCTCCTAATTCCCGCAGCATGAGGACTTTATGATTGTTTATGAGCGTCAAAAGTGTCTGATCTGTTCGGCGAATTATTTGACTGTGTGTCACTGCATCTCAAATGACTAAAACGATATAACAATATAGAGAAATCTCCACTGTGCTGATCGAGAGCGCTTCTCTTCCTAAACTGAACAGCGCATCATCGATGACGTAAGCGTGCTCAGGCCCGAATGCAATGTGAGTGCCGGCCATTGTGGGAGACGAGAGGGGGGACAAGTGTGCTCCGGCCCGGTTCAAGGCAACTGTACATAGTGAGTACACCCTTAAGCTGTGATGTCAGGTGACAAAAATTCAATGTCTAGTCAGTGTCTAAGGCGACGTTATTTTGTCAAATGATGTACAATGTCATATGACATTGATGTTTGGTTGATTTCAGGTAGTGTTAGAAAGTGACCAAAATCCAACATCGAGCCAACATCTTAAACCAATGTCATACTGACGTCAAATACTGACATTTATACCTCAGGTATGACAACCAAATCTATCTGATAGACGTCATAGTGGTAAAGTTCACACAACGTCAAGCTGTAACATCATTAGACATTGAAATTTGGTTGATTTTAGGTTGGACGTTGAACATTGACGTCAGCTGATTTTCATTTCCAAACAAAATTCCATGTCCCCAGGACGTTGGGGTACAACGTCAATCTGACGTCATGTTGATGTCTTGTGCCTTCTGGGTGTTTAAGGCTATTTCGGTCATCATACAGTAAACATCAGTCATCTTTTCATCAGTGACATGCATCTAAACAGTCTCTGGGTATGTGTGTAAAGAATTTGGACATCTTCTTATACACTTCTAATGGTTCTAAACAGTTTGTCTTGAGGTAGTTCATTATGACGCGATTTACCTTCTATGTGCAGTTTGATTGAACAAGAATCACAGGACTGATTTTTCTGATCCCCATAGACAAGAAAAAATAAAGTAGTGACTGCAGGTTGAAGGAAAGTAGTGGAGTAAATGTACCAATACTGCACTAAAAATGTACTCAAGCAAAAGTAAAAGTACACATTTTAAAAACTACTTAGTAAATTACAATTCCTGAGAAAAACTACTCAATTACAGTCATTTAAGTATATGTAATTTGTTACTTTACACCACTGTCCGGGACAGCATGCCAAACTCGCAATTAGCATCAAGCAATAGCTGAGTGTAAAACTAAAATAAGTCCATACTATATAATTGCCGAGTTTTCCAAAGATTTTTTCAAATGTAAAAAGCAGATCCAACCCAGAACTTTTAAGGTGTGCTTAATCTAATTCCAGGAGAAGGTACAAGACTTTGTCACCTTACAGATGGTTGTTAAAAGGCAAAAACTCCAAAAAATATTATGAAAGTAGTCTGAGCCAAACTCACACCACTGCTTCAGCCAGAGTAGTAAAACTGTCTCAGAGCCAGTCTCTTCAGGAACTTAATAATGCCTCACTTTTAGTTGTCTCTGCACATTAAACAAAAACAGGAGAGCGAGTATTTGACTTCATCTCTAAATAACAAGAGGAAAAAATGCCTTTTTTGGCGGCGTCTTTCTGTTGTTCTCTGGAATATTGCTGACTTACACAGTCTCCTTAGGGCCTCAGTTATATATCATTCTATTAGCGGATCAATTCCACAGAAAATTTCAATCTGGAAAAACATCAGCCTACTGTAAATCTTTATTTTCCGCGTTTCTGTGCTAATAGGAACTATTTTAAAAAGCTGCAAATAACCGACGCTGAGTTTGTTGTTTCAAACAGATTCGATTCCAGCAAATTAAAGAGAGTCAGATAAAGCTCACGAAGCATAAACCTGGATGGCATTAAAATAAAATCCATTCTGGCTCAGGCTCAATTCATCAGTAAGTTTGAATCTCTGCTAAAACATGCCATTTGAGACGCTGCGAAAATAAGCTGTCAGCACCACATATAGGCAATGGCTATGGAGAGATAATTGAACAGGCACCTCGAGCGTACAGTTTTATTTCTCTGTTATGACATTCATTACAAGATGGCCGGTTTTCTGAGGTAATTAAACATCTTCTGTATGTGTTTGTGTTTGTGTGTGTTGTGCTTTGACTTACTGACAAGCCTGGAGGCCCTTGAGGACCAGGGAAACCAATATTGCCCTGTGAAACACAGATGACAAAAAAACTATATAATGGACAACAACAGCAAGCAAGTGAATACAAGTCTATTAATCCTGCATCATAATCAGTCTCATCATTTATTATAGCTATGCAAGCTTTTTACTCACTTCTGGAGTAAATGTGAAGTTATTAGTTTGACAAAATAAAACAACCGTCCATCAAGGACAAGTAATTAGTGTGGCTCACAATCTACTTTCATTGAGTTTCATTGGGTATGTTTGCTTGATGCTTTTTAAGGCAATAACTAGTACAGATATGTCACAGATATTTGTGTTTGTGGTGGTTTTTGTGCAAACGTTCGGGATTTTTGATAAATAGAAATTTCTATTTTTTTACAAATTTATTTGGAATTTATCTGTGGAATGTGTTTTTGATTTAAAAAAATCATTAATTTCATTGATTTAATGATCAATCATAAATTAATACATCATGAACCATATATGATATACACTCACCGGCCACTTTATTAGGTACACCTGTCCAACAGCTTGTTAATGCAAATTTCTCATCAGCTAATTACATGGCAGAAACTCAGTGCATTTAGGCATGTAGACATGGTCAAGACGATCTGCTGCAGTTCAAACTGAGCATTAGAATGGGGTGATCTAAGTGACTGAATGTGGCATGGTTGCTGGTGGCAGACGAGCTGGTCTGAGTATTTCACAAAGTGCAGAACTACTGGAACTTTTACGCACAACCATCTTTAGGGTTTACAGAGAATGATCCGAAAAAGAGGAAATATCCAGTGAGCGGCAGTTCTGTGGGCGCAAATGCCTTGTTGATGCCACAGTTCAGAGGAGAATAGCCAGACTGGTTCCAGCTGATAGAAAGGGAACAGTAACTCAAATAACCACTCGTTATAGCTGAGATATGCAGAAGAGCATCTGCACAACGCGTCCAACCTTGAGGCAGATGGGCTACAGCAGCAGAAGAAAACACCGGGTGCCACTCCTGTCAGCTAAGAACAGGAAACTGAGGCTACAATTCGATTTCAATAGAAGATTGGAGAAACGTTGCCTGGTCTGAAGAGTCTCGATTTCTGCTGCGACATTTGAATGGTTGGCATCAGAATTTGGCATCAAAAACATAAGAGCATGCATCCATCCTGCCTTGTATCAACGGTTCAGGCTGGTGATGGTGGTGTAATGGTGTGGGGGATATTTTTATGGCACAGTTTGGGTCCACTAGTACCAATTGAGCATCGTGTCAATGCCACAGTCTACCTGAGTATTGTTGTTGACCATGTCCATCCCTTTATAACCACAGTGTACCCATCTTCAGCTACTTCCAGCAGAATAACGCGCCATGTCATAAAGTGCAAATCATCTCAGACTGGTTTCTTGAACATGACAATGACACTGTAGGGAAATGGCCTCCACAGTCACCATAACTCAATCCAATAGAGCACCTTTGGGATGTGGTGCAACAGGAGATTTGCATCATGGATGTGTAGCCAACAAATCTGCAACAACTGCGTGATGCTATCATGTCAAGATGGATCAAAATCTCAGAGGAATATTTCCAGTACCTTGTTGAATCTATGCCACAAAGAATTAAGATAGTTCTGAAGGCAAAAGGGGGTCCAACCCAGTACTAGTAAGGTGTACCTAATAAAGTGGCCGGTGAGTGTATATAACATATCCAACCATCCTATATATATATATTTTTTGTACCAGAAAAATTTTTATATCATGAAGTATTCATAATCTAATATATTTTTAAACTAAAGCCTAATATTATTATATATTTTATATTTTTTTTTATTTATAATTATATATTTTTTATTATTTACTTTTAGATAATCAATCAATATTTCATTCTGCAATTGTTTATCAAATGGTGAATCGTGTTTGTCAAATGGTGAATTATATACGTACTTAACCAAATATATAGTTTTAAAAGTGGCTAAACATAAATTATATTTATATAAATATATTTACTATACATGTTTTTTGACACTGATTTGAAAATTAAGTCACTTCATATCAAAAGAGCTGCTATATAATACAACTTCTCCATATCCAGTGCACACAGGTTTAAAAACTCTCATATCCAATCTAAAATTAGGTTAAGACAAAGGTAGGTCTGGGACTTTTTCTGATGGCCTTATGCAGTTCTGGGCCAAACCTGTAGGGGACTCTCTAACCTCACACCAAATGCATGAAAACATGCTTGAATCTAAAATAAGCTAGATCCCTCAAACAAACACTGCATTGTGAGATACTGCAGGATATTTTACAGTATGGGCTGAGCATTGGTTTGTCTTTTTAAGCTATGGAAAGACATCTGGGGTCACTGAGGCTCAGCTTCTAAGAAAAGAGAACTAAAAAGACAATCTTGACAGAAATGACCTTTTAGGAGACAATCTGGGGTATATCAGGGGACATAGAAACTTACCGGGTTTCCAGAAGTACCAGGAGGTCCTCTTTCACCTCTAGGACCCTACAATGAATACAGACAAAGAGAATGTTTTTATGACACAGAGCTGGGTGCACAGAGCAATCACTGTAATTAGAGCAAAATACAAAGATTAATAATTAAAATGAATAAGTATTTTAGGGTTGCACTGTGATCCTTAACACTAGAACCGCCAGAGGGTAAATTTTACCTGTTGCGTATTTTTTTAAATATACATAACAGACCTTTAATAAAACATTCAAGTCAGTCTTTGAATTTTACTAAAATGGTCTTATTTACATTTCTCTGATGGTACAAAAATGATAAGAATAAACCAGAATGAGGTATAAGCGATAGTGTGGGTCAGATTTACCCGTTATAACATGCTGTATTTATGTGCTTTTTAAGTTGCTTGGTACAAAAAGGCTAAGATAAAACCAGAGACCTTTCTACCTATAAACAACATGGGTGAAATGTACATGTCATAAAATTCCTGTATTTATGTTTGTGCTTATGTTTGAATGATTTTTTTTTACGTTACTTGGTAATGCTTTTCACTCACTAAATTAGCAGTTATCATAAATAAATATATAAAGTCACATTGAGTAAATAAAGGCAATTTGTAGAGGTATTAGAAGCACAAAATGCCATGAATGATGGAGAGTCTCGTGGTGGGGAAATAAGTGATGCTGCCTCAGTATCTGACGTCTTATCTTATAGTGATCTAGAGCCTCTGAGACTCAACCCACCATCAAATCTTCATGTTTTAGCCAACATTTTAATACAGATAATCACACTACAGGACTCGATGCAGTGTTTTTTTATTTATAATGTACGTATGTGATTGATGTATTCAACTTCATATGGATGTTTATATAGGTACATGCACTTAGATGTGTATATATAATAATGCTCACCACCTAAGGTATATGATGAGTTATTATCTTGCACACATGTACCGTATACAGTCCTTTATAACCAAAACAAGGCCAAGTGCATGTTGTATGTAGGTTTGAGTTGAACTGGAACTTGTCTTGAATTCGTCACATACATACTCCACATACATTACCCCTGTACTCCAACAGTTACACTGGTTGCCTGTTAAGTCACGCATCGGTTTTTAAAACCATGATTTTAACAGATAAAGCAGTTCATGGTTCTGCTCCTGATTATATAGGTGATATCTATAGCGTCTTCCTCTTGTTATTTACGTTCGCTTTGGGGATCATCTGGCTTCAGCCTCTTTTGCAAACTTAGCACCATGGGAGGTAGAGCATTCTCCTACTGTGCACCTAATTTGTGGAATGCTCTTTCCATATCATGTATGCATATAATCTGAGCATGTGTATTTATTGTGTTATTTTTTTTATCTATACTTATTTGTGGATAGTGCTGGAATTTATGAATTTCTCTTTGGGATAAATAAAGCATCCATCCATCCATGGTGTTGTTCTCTTATTTAAACTATAAATTATAAGACTAAACAAGTGAATAATTAATCAGGTGAAGCTGTTTGCTTGAATTTGTCATTGAATCACAGGCCTACATCATATGCAGCGAGCATAATCATAGTTCATTATTGTCTATAGGCTATTTTTATCATTTAAATGACATGGGTTTTATATATATATGATTAATGACATTGCATTATAATATTACATCACCCAAATATGTATTTGCTTACTTCAAAATCTCATTGTCAAGTCTCAATGCAGACTTGTTTAGCTTTTAGCCTACCATTATGAAAGTAAAGTAAAACAACAGTACAAAATATAGACATAATCCTTACTTCAGACACTGTTTTTTAACACAGTGGCATAATGCAATGAAATAATTGACATTGGTTTATTGAATTATCCAAAAATAATGCTCACCTAAGGTAAATGATGAGTTATTATCTTACACATATGTACAGTAGACATTCTAATAATGAAATATCTCTCACCGGCTCTCCTTTAACCCCTGGTGATCCTGGAAATCCGGGTGACCCAGGTGTGCCAACACACGGACCGCTGTTACCCGTCTAAAAACATTCACAAGTTACAATCAATAAAAGCTTGCATCATTTGAAATATATTTCATTTATAATATAGTGACATCAAGAATCAAGGCGATGTCAGTATAGCATTCAGTATGCAATTACACAACATTTGAAGATTTTATCACTTAATAGGGCTGGGCGATATGACAAAAATCTCATATCCTGATATATGTATGATATATGTATATATTGATGACACGGAATGGACTATTTCTTTTTGACATGTTAAAGTATGAGCATTAATATGTACTCATTCATATATGATTATTTTTTCTCACTTTATGTTGAACTTCAGGGTAAATATTTGATAAGAAATGTAGAAAAATGTAATTAAATAAAATGCAAAGTGTAAACGTTGTATTTTTAAGCAACATTTTCACCATGCTGGTATACATGTTTCTGCTTGCATCTAGGGGTGCGTTTCCCAAACAACGACATAACTCGTGGCTGAACTATCATAGTGCGATGCATAGTTTGGGAAAAGAACGATGTAGTTACGAGTGTTTCCCAAAACCCTTAGTTTCAGATCCATCATTTGAACCACGTTAGTTATAACGTAAAACGCCCAAAAAACAGGGGGGAGTAACTACTTTTTTAGAGAGGAACCCCAAAATTTCTTTGTGCAAATTACATTGTTTTACACGCACACGCATTTAAAATAAAATCCAATATTAGTTTTGGTAAAAACATGCACTTGCTTTCCATAGTAATTGAAATATATGTTAATAGCACATATAGGACCTATGTTTCCTTTACTAATATTATTGAGAACATTACATATTCTATTCTAAAACATAAAATCACTTACAAAAGCTAACACAAATTCTAATATCATATATAAATCATATAAATAAATACATAAATAATGAGGCTATTTATTAAAAAAATATTTAACATTTATTACTTATTAGAAAATGAAAAAAATCTAATTTTAATAATAATATTAATGATGATGATGATGATTATTTATTATTAAGTATATTGTTTATTTATCTTTTAAAAAGTCTGCTTTTACTATTTTACCACGTGCAAACCACTGCAGATATGCTCTAACCAGCAGGCCCATGTCATATACAGTACAGATACTTAATAAATAACTTACTATAAATTAAAAACATTAACGTATGCTATGTTTTTTGTTTTCTGAAGTTTTGGAGACGTGAAATAAATTCAGCTTTTAAAAAATAGTCACCTATAGCTTCTGTCATGAGGTTGTGTTCAAAATGACATCAAAGTTTTCAAAGTGCACTGCGAAGAGAGCGCAATTGTAAACATAAAGACGCTAAAACTAAACTTTAAAAATACTTTGAAAGCAAATTACAGGGGATTAGGGGGGATAAGTGGGAATAGTACACAGCCAGGAACTATGTTTCTAACTACAGCTCCAGAGGTGTCGTTTTTAGGAATCAAGTTTGCAACGCAGTTTGCGAATGTTCGTTGGAGCGATGGATTTGGGAAACGGCAAATCAACAAACTATCTTTGTAATGACGTAACTTGCAACCTTAGTTGGCTAATGATGGTTTTGAGAAACACACCCCTGATTGGTGCATCCAAATAATGAAAAAGTATTACTTATTAAACAATTTATTTTGCAACACCACATAATAAACGATAATGTATGTTTAATATGAAACAATAAGACTTTTTATTTCATCCATACAATATACAGTTAAAGTCAACATTATTAGGCCTCATGAGAAATTTTAATTCTTTTAAAAATATTTCCCAATATATTAACACAATACAACCCCAATTTCAGTATTCAGCTTAAAGTGACATTTAAAGACTTAACTTGGTTACTTAAGTAGCTTAACTAGGCAAGTTAGGTTCAGTAGGCAAGTCATTGGACAACAGTGGGTTGTTCTGTAGACAATCCAAAAACAATATTTCTTAAGGGCGCTAATAACATTGACTCTAAAAGTTGTTTAAAAACTGCTTTTATTCAAGCCAAACTAAAATAAATAAGACTTTCCCCAAAAGAAAACAATATTATAGGAAATACTGTGGAACAGAGGTGTCAAACTCAATTCCTGAATTGCCGCAGCCCTGCAGAGTTCAGTTCCAGCCCTGCTTCAACACACCTACATTTAGGTATTAAACAAGCCGAAAGCACTCAATTAAGTTGATCAGGTGTATTTAATTAGGGTTGAAACTAAGCTGTGCAGAGCTGTGGCCCTCCAGGAACTGAGTTTGACACGTGCTAAAAAACAAACTGTAAGCTATGGATTCTAAATCAGTTTGGATTCAAAGTAATAGAATTTATATAATAAAATGTATAAAATAAAACTAAATAGATTAAATTAAATAATAAATAATAATGTCAATAATTCAAATATGTTATAAAAGTATAGATGAATATCAATCTCCATTTTAAAGTAGTTTCCGTAATTAAAGTAGTTTATATTCAAAGTAATTAAAAAAGTGATTCCACTGAGCTGTGAAAAGCCCAGAGCAGCCAGTGCTGAGATGCTCATTCCACCATCAAGAGCATCTGAGGGCCGCTCTCATCTTCAAGCTCACAGGTTTAACTCTATTTCAGTCCTTTATAACCAAAACAAGGCCAAGTGCATGTAGTATGCAGGTTTGAGTTGAACTGGAACTTGTCTTGAATTTGTCACATGCATACTCCACATACATTACCCCTGTACTCCAACAGTTACACTGGTTGCCTGTTAAGTCACGCATTTAAAACCTTGATTTTAACAGATAAAGCAGTTCATGGTTCTGCTCCTGATTATATATGTGATCTGATATCTACAGCGTCTTCCTCTCGTTATTTACTACTGTAGATCAACTGGTTTCAGCCTCTTTGCAAACTTGGCATCATGGGAGGTAGAGCTTTCTCCTACTGTGCACCTAATTTGTGGAATGCTCTTCCCACGAACATCAGGAATGCCAGTTCCCTGGACTGTTTTAAGGAATTCTTAAAACTTACCTTTTAAGTATTACTTATAATTTTTGAGGCTTTCTTTTTTAAATGTTTTTTTGTATTTCATGTTTTATTGTGTTCTGATGCTCTTGTTAGTGCAAGTATGAGAAAAGCTATCTATAAATAAAATGTTATTATTTTATTATTATTATTATTATTATATAGTGTGAAGGATTCCGGGGCGTCATGGTGGCGCAGTGGGTAGCACGTTCACCCCACAGTAAGAAGGTCGCTGGTTCGAGCCTCGTCTGGGTCAGTTGGCATTTCTGTGTGGAGTTTGCATGTTCTCCCTGTGTTCGGGTGGGTTTCCCCCACAAGTCCAAAGACATGTGCTATAGGTGAATTGGGTATGCTAAAAAACTGACCGTAGTGTATGCACATAGGAATGTGGGAAATTCAGTTTTTGTCCTTCTGAAAGTCTTTTTTGCTCTGAAACAAATTCTTTTTTTATATAAGTCGCATAATATTTTCAGCCATAACTAACTGTATTTTGTATTTACATATTTATTAGGTTAAGATACTAGTTAAGATACTAGTATTCAGCTTAAAGTGCAATTTAAATACTTAACTTGGTTACTTTTAACTTGATTAACTAGGCAAGTTAGGTTAATTAGGCAAATCATTGGACAACAGTGGTTTGTTCTGTAGACAATCCAAAAAGATTATTTCTTATGGGGGTTAATAATATTAAAATAATATTAAAAGGAATGAAAAAAATATATAAAATGTAGTTAAACTAAAATGTATTAAAATAATAATAATATTGAAATAATTAAACAGTGCTAAAACACTCTTATATAAAACTTTACTCAGAAGAAATAAATATTATAGGAAATACTGTGAATATTTCCTTTCTCTGTGAAACATAGGAAATATTTAAAAATGAATACAAATTTTACAGGAGGGCTCATAATTTTGACTTCAATTGTATATCGTCATATTGCAAAGCCCTACTAATTAAAAATCTTAAATGTAGTTAGTAGTAATTGTAAAGAGTGACTGTGGTTTAACAGTTCAACATCATGAGCAGCTTGAGAAGCTTCCCTGACACTGATTTATGTAAGTATAAGAAGAATATCGATTGCTCCACAGACTTACAGGTCCGCTTGGTGTTTCCTCTCTCTGCAGCTCAAAACACTGTGAAGGTGATCAAACACAAGGCCTTACAAAACTGTGCGCAGTCTGTGTGCTATATACTGCAGCATGAGCAAAACTACTGGGTATTGTACAACTCTAAATCGGAATATAAACCAGTGTGAACAAATCAATGCTAGAAACATGAACCCACACCCTTATCTGTTTAATCCCACATCATCCATCATTTATCCCTCTCACCCGTTCGCATCCTTCCAAGGGCACAACGCCAGGTTTGCCCTGATCTCCCTTCTCACCCTTAGCACCAACCGTGCCAGGCACACCTGGTAGACCCTTGGAACAATCGCCACAGCTTTCCTACAGTCAGCCATACACATCACAGAAACACGCATGTGTATGAGCATGTGAGCAATAAAAACACAAAGCTTGCATGCAGATACAAGTGAACAGGAATGAAGCACAGACAAACTGTGGAGGATGCATGAAACAAAACCACAGGATATTTGAAGATTGTCATGCTTTCACATGCCAGTTTGAAATACTTGGAATTGAAGAATACAAATATCATTAACTTAAAGAATGTAAAAAGTTTTACAGTCAAAAACAAGGAAAAAACATGTTTACAGTCAAAATAAACAATGCTTATATTTCTACTTTTTTTAGTGAAAAGATGGTTGATTCCGCCACAAGATAGCGACAGAGACCGCATAATAAGTCCTTAAATGACTCAAACTACAGCTCATAATTTTAAACTACAGCTGATAAAATCATTATAAAACATGTAAGGGACTTTTCGAAGTCTCTCTTTTGTATGTTGTAGTGCTGTATTTATACCATAGTCTGGTAGTGTTTCTGGTACTGTTTGGTTTTTTACGGGTCAATTATTGTGATATCCCGATTGCAACAGAGAAATACTGGAAAATGTCTCTAGACTGAGATGGTATTTCATGCCGTTTAGCCTTATAATCTTAAAACATTAGCAAAATCACCTGTTTTGCCATCTTTTAGATATTATGTAGGATAATTATTCAAATACTAGCTCTAAAGTGAATGAGCAACAGTTTCTGCTGTTCTGACTGCCAGCTGCAGATGCGAATGAATGGCGGAAGAAAGTAGTTCCTCATACAAAATTTTTTTAGACTCTCCTTGTTTGATTTTCTTTTTATATATGCGATTATGCCATTGAAAAAAATACAAAAAAATAAAATTATATATATTATACACCCAAACGACCCAAACACTTTACAATACTACCTTCAGTTAATAAAATAATACAATAAATATATAGTCAGTAAATAAATGAATAAATAAATACATACATTAATATATTGCAATAATACCTAAACCACGCATATCATAACCTGCAGAAAAAGAAAAGCCCTCGTCTGATTTTTACCACGTTTACCACATTCTCACCCTGTTATTTACTAGTTTATTTTATTTTTTTGGATTCTGTTTCTGTCTTACCCCCTTTTTGTAACCGTTCTTCGCCAGACTTGAACCCCGTTGTTGTGGTCAACTCCTCTCTGCATCTCAGAGAGCTAGGCGAGCTATCTTGTCAAACTGGTAACAGCAGGAAAGCGGTCTGCTGGTAAGCGCGAAAAGTAACTGCGTCATACCGCCCCGTAGCATAAGTTTTAAAGACAAAATGCAGCCATACGTACTTCTGGCTACAAAATTATTGATCTCCACAAATGTATATAGGGCTACGCTTTCAAAATAAGCCAATGTTGGATTTTCTGCAATTTACAGCAGGGTGTCTCTTGCCTCATCTCTCTATCCATCAAGGGGTCCCTATCCTGCAGGACCCCTGCACTAAAAATTATATCTTCCAAATAAAAAACTGCATCTACAATGCAGTATAGATGTCTTGCTCTTTTAAAGTGTGCAGAATTTAGAGTGGAATGTAAACTAATACTAATGTGTACAATTCTATACCGTACACATTAACAAATAATAGCAGTTTTCATTCCAACAACACCAGCAAGAGAGAAAGAGAGACAGCTGTCAAACACCTGCAGGTCATATTGATTAGTTAGTTAGTTACCTTTCCTGGAGAAGCTGAATCCTGAGGAAGAAGATTCTGCAAGATGGAGAACACAGTCAGACACGGCAACCGCATCAAAAACACTTACAAATAAAATCACAAAGACTGAATGTGGACTTAACATTAGAGTTCCTGAAGAAAGTAACTATGGAGAGACCAAAGCAATGCAGTACACTATACTAAAAATTATTTTTGAAAAGCACTGCTTTGAAATCTATGATCTCATTATTCCATTAATAACAAAACCCAATTTTAATAAGGGAATGGTTTTGCATGAAATTAGCAAGAATAATTTCAAACCATAAATCCTTTCAAATTATGCTGCATCCATTAAACAGTCATTTCAAAAGAGTGTACTGACTAATTGCATCAATAAACATGTAAATCAAAACACAATTAGTTACGGTTGAAAATATTATGCTACTTAATAAAAAAAGGAATTAGTTTCAGAGCACAAAAGACTTTCAGAAGGACAAAAAACACAGAATTTCCAACATTCCTATGTGCAACACCCACAACGTGCTTGAAATTTACAAATATCCTAAATATGTGAAGTATGTAGCGCATCCCAGAATATGTTGAAGAGTTTTAGGGAATTCCACTTCAGTTCGAAACAATATATTACATGCACTTGGCCTTGTTTTGGTTATAAAGGACTGAAATAGAGTTAAACCTGTGAGCTTGAAGATGAGAGCGGCCCTCAGATGCTCTTGAAGGTGAAATGAGCATCTCAGCACTGGCTGCTCTGGGCTCTTCACAGCTCAGTGGAATCACTTTTAAATTACTTTGAATCCAAACTACTTTAATTACGGACTTTAAAATGGAAAATGATATGCGCTTTTACGTTTAAAACACATCTGAATTATTGATGTTATTATTAATTATTTAATTTGATATATTTAGACAAAATTAATTTAAATATTACTAAACTTATTAAGTTTAAGTCTTGAAGTTTGGCGAGCGAGAGTTAAAAGATTTTTTAATTGTTTTTTTTTTAAGATCTGATTGTGCTCTGGAAGAACTCGGTGGTCGGAGTCTGTGATAGAAGTGGAGCAGAGTGAACCGGGACTGAAGTCCAGCCAAATTTCCACTGCAGGCTAGAAGCCTGGAGCTCTGATTCCAGGATCGGCCTCGGGCCAGCTGAAAAAATATGCGTGCAGAGAGACAGGGCCGTTAATGCAGAAATCCTGCTTTCAACCAAAGATCTAATGGCTCCTTTTGTACAGCACATCACTCACAGTAATGGCCACCCTAACCGTTACTCAGCACAATGGCAGTGTTTACCATTATACAAAGCCTCGGAGACGGTGAGTTAACACTGAAAGGGTAATGGGGCCGCTGGCGCCCATAAGGGACACACTGTTACAGAGCCGCCTTGCTCCTTTTTGTAGCTTGTGAATCACCTCGTCTCCCTGCACCTCTTTAAACCCGCTCCCCTTCTAACACAGAAGTCGACCGACCGGGCTGTTTATATACTGTAATAAAGCTGTTGCACTCCACTAGTTGCTCCCCCGTCTGGTTACTCACTGCTTGGCCCGGTGGACCCGCTTTCCCTGGTAAGCCATCGTTGCCAGGGATACCCTGTAAGAAGGAACTGAGGTTGAATTGGTTTAGCCTGCGGCCACAATCTGGACACCTCCTTCTCCAGCGGGGCAGAGGGAAAGTAGCCAAAGCCCTGGACCCTCTCCTGGTTTGTGTTCCAGCTCACAGTAGACATTTACATTTCGCTTGCCTTTCTCTGTCTATTATTTTTTTTATTTCAGTTCTTCAGAGGCTTGGGAAATCAACACAACACCAGGTTAAAGACCACTCAGTGCTCACGGTGAGATCAAATCCAAGTCAATTTGCCAGTTTAACATTGAAGATATTAAATACCATCATAATTCTTCCAGCACATTAGCATGATGTTAAATGAGTATAAAAATGGATGTATTAACAGTGTTGGGCAAGCTACTTGAAAAATGTAGTGAGCTAAGCTATTAGAAACTCTACCTAAAATGTAGCTTAACTACACTAAAAGCTACCCTCTAGGACAGGGGTTTTCAAACTGTGGGCACCTATTAAGGGGGGCGTGAGAATTTGAGGAGTGTACGGGAGAACTATCAGGCACCTGTAGAGTTCATGCGTTTGAGTAAAACATATATAAATAAAATGGAATGGGTGCTTTTTAAAATGAATGACAATGAATGAAAGTCAAGCCGGTGAGCCGTCTGACAAAAAAGAGCCCTTCTAAATCAAATCAGCAAGATGCCCTTTTGGATCTTTCACTTACTTTGAAGACATATGACATGAAGACATACAGACTATCTTTACATGGACATTAGTAATAGTTATTTGCCTTAATCTAAATAAGACAATAATATAATTAAGGTGTTACGTGAAGTGCTTTTTGAATGTTGCGTCACCAGGCTATCCACGTTTCCTTCAGAGTCTCATGTCATTTCGGGTGTTTCATCTTTAATTTTTCGACTTTAACTGCAGTTCTGCACTTTCACTCATGAACATTTCATTTATGCCGCTTTGACAAACTAGGGTATTAGACGCGAATATTTAGTAAGGAATGGTTGAAGATGTTTTAATGGAATTTGATAGCGCATGCCAAATAGAAAGAAAAAACTTCCGCATTTCGTCATCAGTGTTGCCAGATGTAGCTGACTGATTCCACCCCAAAAGCCATTCAAAACCCTCCAAAATGCAAATTCAAAACCTCCCAATCTTGCAACACTGTTCGTGATATGTGTGTGTGTGTGGGTGTGCGGGGCTTTACTGACAGCCTTGTGTGTGCATCTTGTCGCAAAATGCAGCGAAAAGTCCTACATGACGGTAATAGTTTGATTGCGGTGTTTATTTAAACAATGCCACTAATATATGCATACTCCACATTTTAATTCCATTTCTGTTTAGTTCAGTTATGACTCGGATTAAAGTAATCAAAAATTGCTGTTTACATGGTGACTCTTAATCAGAGAATCGTCTTAATCGTATTAAAAATCATATTAAAGTATTGTTGCCCATGTAAACAAACTCAATGTTTAACTCCACCACACCACAACTTGGATTTGCGAAGCAGCATTTTCTGTACGTAACTTACATCATTTACGATTAGTCGTGTCAGGAATCCTAGCACGGAAAAAGCTTAGCCATCACACTGAATCAGGTAAGCTGTATATTTAGGTTTCAATGTATTTAATGCTACACAATTTAAACGCAGCAAGTAATATGTGAATGATGTTTGCACGGATTATAATTTTGGCTCGGGGGAGGGGGGCACGAGTGAAATTGGACAAACTTGGGGGCACGTGTGTCCTAAAAGTTTGAAAACCCCTGCTCTAGGAAATGTAGCAAGCTAAGCTAAAAGCTACATGGCAAAAGTAGCTTAGCTACATCTTAGCTATTTTTGCAATTTTCTGTTTTAAATCGAAGCAACTTAAATCCAATTCACTCATATCTTAGTGATCAATAAAACTGTCAATGAATCATATGAGGCAGAATTGTTCAGTTCAATTATTTACTGCAAATAATATGCTGTACTTAACAGAAACAAATTATAGTTATAACAGCAAAAACAAAAAACTAAGCAATTAAAATACTATAGTAATTTATAGTAAATGGAAAATTTAGGAATAAGCATTATATTGTATAGCCTATATATTTACAACTCCTCGTTAATGAATTACACTACATAATGTAGTATCATTAGTAACTATCATGAACTAATAGTAATTACCATAGTATACTTTAGTCTTTACTACAGTAAACTATATATATACTACAAATTAATTTGAATACTTCGCTATTGTGTAGTTCAAAAACATTATAGCGCTTACTATAAATTACTAAAGTATTTTTAGTACTTAAGTATTTTTAGCACCAAAAAGTTTGTTGTCAAGCACTGTAAAATAGGAAGAAGAAATCATCATTTTCGCCATCATATAAATTTACTTTCATCTTCTAGACACCGGCCTCACAGTGAATGTCGGTGTCGTCACTTATTGATCTGCAATCGGTAAATGTAGCTTGTGTGGACGCTACTGCGCTACTTGACAAAAATTGCTTCGCTACTGAAAATTTTTTTGATTTAGAAAGTAGCGACGCTATCACCACACTACTGAGAAATGTAGTTAAGCTAGTAGCGTCAATCCTTGTAGCGACGCTACTGCCCAACACTGTGTATTAAATATAGCAATCTCACAGTGAGCTCTGCATGGTTTTTAAAAAGAAAAAGCAGCATGATCCCCAAACACTTATTTACTTAAGTGTATTAGTTAAGATTACATTTAATTCACATTATTTTATTGCGCAACTATGCATTAAGGCTTTAGATCTGCAATCTACATTAATATCTACATTAACTTTTATAAAGCAAAGCACATCCCACGGCGCTAACCAAAAAAAGCCCCTTTGAAGCGTGCACATTTAACAGCAAAGTTTAACAGGGAGCTATTTTACAAACTACTTTACAGTTGCATGACATTACATTAAATTACATTTATGTGTTAATCATTATTTGCTAAATTAACATTGGGGTTTATATGTAAACAGATTATTGGTGCCATTTAAATATGCTTTAGCTGAAGCCCAGAGTTACCCATGCAGGCCTTCCCGATACAGAAGCCCCACAAAAAGAGAAAGAAAGAGAAAAAGCAGACGTACACACTGATTTCATCTGTTTAATACTCACCTGTGGGCCTGGGATTCCAGTAAAGCCTTGGGGTCCTGGAGGACCTGGTGGACCCGGTGGTCCAGGAGGCCCCTAAGATTCAGAAAGCACATTAGAACGAGTAGGAGTTAAAAGACAGTCATCTATTAATAATTAAAATGAGCTCTCTGGATTAGTCCATTCTTTTATTTCATATATTTATATTAAGTACATTGTTAAGAATATTTCACCCCGATATATAAAGATTTCCATGCATTTACAGTGATCAGATCAAGTGGTCAACTAACTATTAAAGGGATAGTTCACCCAAAAATAAAAAAATACCTCAAAATGTATTCAAATTCGTCTAAACACAAAAGAAGATATTTTGTAGAATGCTGGTTGCTGGTACCCATTGTCTTCCATAGTAGGAAAAAAATATTATTATGGAAGTCAATGGGTGCCAGATACCAGCATTGTTAAAAATACCTTCATTTGAGTTCTGCAGTAGAAATTAAACTCAAAGAAGTTATGAACAAGCGAAGGGTGAGTAAATAATGACATAACTTTCATCTTTCTGAGCAAATGTGTGGTGTATGAGTTCCACTACATGAATGAACTCAAATTCATTAAACACAAGCAAATGAAAGGAATGTTTATGGTAACTACGCTTTTGATCACAATCTGTATGATTTGGAACCATGTGAAGTATGAGTATCTTCTTTCTGTGCTTTTCTCACAGCACATTTGATTAGTAAATGGAGACTAGGTGGTCTTTTCTGGCTGCTCAAAGAAATTTGACCACATAAGTGTTTACACTGTGTGAGCAATCTGACCAAATCCATTTTCAGCTACTTCCGGCCACAGCCATATCACTCTGCAGTCCAAGACCGGTTACTCACTGAAGCTAAGCAGGGCTGAGCCTGGTCAGTCCAGGGATGGGAGACCACATGCGAAAACCAGGTTGCTGTTGGAAGTGGTGTTAGTGAGTCCAGCAGAGAGTGCTCAGCCTATGGTCTGTGTGAATCCTAATGCCCCAGTAAAAGTGAAGGGGACACTATACTGTCAGTGAGCACCTTCTTTCAGATGAGATGTTAAATCGAGGTTCATAACTCTCTGAGGTCATTAAAAATCCCATGGCACTTCTTGTAATGGGTAGGGGGGGTGTAACCCCGGTGTCCTGGCAATTAGCAATTTAGACCCTGTTTACTGTATATAATGTAAAACAAAACACTGTACTGATCCTAATACTGGGTATAACTTTTTTTGTTCCCCATTAATTCCCATACAATTTTTATTCCATAGCAACTGCTTGATTACACAGCTTCTTTCAAATATTTTATTTCACAGCTTTGAAATATCTTGAGGGTCACTAAATGATGACAAAATTTTCATTTTTGGGTGAACCATACCTTTAAGTTACTGATGAGTTTCTGGTTTATTACTTGCTAACTTTTAAATAATTTTTTTTGGGGGGGCGGATGTGAAGAAAGTCAGACCTGAGGACCTGGCTGTACCCTGTTTTCACCACCTGGGACCCCCTGTAAAAAAAATGCAATTAAAATCAGCACCGCGGATGACTTCGGGTCTCATGATGAGTGCTTTTAAAAATGTTTTGCTTTAAGTATATATAATGTCCTAATGTCCTCACGATTAACAGCAATAAAATAAACATTAGCTTACAGGTCCGCCAGTTCCAGGTAACATATTATGCAAACAGTTGCACTCTCCTGGTTCACCCTATGACACACAAAAAATCATTTATTCATATTTTCTCAGCACCATGACACAGATAGACCAGGGAAATGATATGTGGTTGGATTCTAAATGGTTGTTAGAATGTTGCTATATGGTTTACAGATTATTTGAGGTGGATATGGCCTTGTTAAATGTTTGTTTATAGAAAAAAATATGAAATAGTCAAATGGGAAAGCTAGGTTGCTGTTGGAAGTGCCTGCCCCAGTATATTGATGGGGACTCTATACTGACCAGTGAACGTTGTCTTTCGGACGAGATGTTAATCTAAGGTCCTGACTCTTTGTGGTCGTTAAAAATCCCAGGATGTCCTTCGAAAACAGTAGGGGTTTAACCCCAGCATCCTGGCCAAATTTGCCCACTGGCTTCTGTCCATTATGGCCTCCTAACCATCCCTATATCATAATTGGCTACATCACTCTGTCTCCTCTCCACCAATCAGCTGGTGTGTGTTGTGCAGTCTGGCGCAATATGGCTGCCATCGCATCATCCAGGTGGATGCTGCACACTGTTGGTGGATAAGGAGATTCCCCCCCAAAAATGTGTAAAGCGCTTTAAGGTGTCCAGAAAAGCCCTATATAATTGTAAGGAATTGTTATTCTTATTATCATTACCATTCATTTATTCATTCATTTTTCAGCTTAGTCTCTTTATAAATCTGGGGTCACCACAGCAGAATGAACCGCCAACTTATCCATGTTTTACACAGTGGATGTCCTTCCATCTGCCACCCATCACTGGGAAACACCCATAGATTCTCATTCACACACATACACTATGGACAATTTAGCTTACCCAATTCACCTATACTGCAGGTCTTTGGAATTGTGTGGAAACCGGAGCACCTAGAGGAAACCCACAGAAACGTGTGGGAGAACATGCAAACTCCACACAGAAATGCCAACTGACCCAGCCGAGGCTCAAACCAGCTACCTTCTTGCTGTGAGGCGAGAGCGATACCCACTGCGCCACCACGTTGCCCATTATTATCCTTATTATTATTGCAGCACTAACATGCAAACACCTCCCCCATGCATACACTCTCAAATAAAAAAGACTTGCTTGTTGCGTGTTTAAACTACTTATGTAAACTGAGGTGAAACAACACAATTGGCTTAATCTATTTGTGTTGGGACAACATGAATGAATTGTGAGAAACGCAGCATTTTTACAATGCACAAGCTCACGTTTCAATGTCACAACATGACATAACGTCGAAATAACTAAAGGTTCTGGTGTAGAATTCTATCCTGGCACTCAACAGGAATGACAGAGCACTTCATCACACTTAGGAGGAATATGCATCATTTGATATCAGCTGCCACTTTTCTCTGTGTTTAGACAAATTAGTCTGGGAGACAACAGAGGACATTAAAGAATGAAGCATTTCCAGGGCTCTGCTTTCGAGGTCTCTCTCTGTCTCATCTCCCTCACGCTCGCTTCCTCTCCCTTTGATTCTCTATGATGTTGTCAGATTACAGATCACAGCTGTTTTATT
Organism: Danio tinwini; assembly: GCA_903798205.1. Taxonomy (NCBI): domain Eukaryota; kingdom Metazoa; phylum Chordata; class Actinopteri; order Cypriniformes; family Danionidae; genus Danio; species Danio tinwini. The sequence continues at coordinate 4,450,131 of CAIGQZ010004625.1, read as the reverse complement.
CACCAATTATAGCCCTGGTTTAGCTCAGGGCGTTTTTTTTTTTTTTTTTACTTTTTCTGTGCTGTCAAACTCTTCTGTCAGACTTGTGCGTCTGTTTGTGTCTCTAGGGTGGACATTTCACAGTGCGTACAGACGATCGCTTTTACCAATACTCCTCCCATCCATTGTTTTCTGCACACACACACACACACACACACACACACACACACACACACACACACACA
>CAIGQZ010004625.1:4439181-4449897 GCA_903798205.1 Danio tinwini | reverse complement strand
ACACACACACACACACACACACACACACACACACACACACACACACAGATGAGACACACACACACACTGATCCAGACACTTACCTTGTCACCCTTGGGCCCCTTGACTCCCTGTAAGACAGACAAGGAGAAACACACAAATGCTCAGTTAAGACAGTAGCCAGATTTTCATCCTAACGTCAAGAGAATCTTTCAAAGTTTAAAAAAAAAATACTAATATGCAAATTATGTGCATTTTCATGAAGTTTTTTTGAACAGCTGAAGATACGCTTAGTTAAACAATAACTAGAAACAGCTGATTAGTCATGCTTGATTGTAGCTGAAAAGTAATATACTATATATATATATATATATATATAAAAATTATATATTATAAATATAGGGCTTTAATATATATATATAGGGCGCTAATATATATATATATATAGGGCTTTACATTAACACCCGCCAACTCCCCAAATGCGAGTAGATTTCAGTTCTGGCGGGTTAGACAGACACCTCCACTAGCCACTTTGGCTGGTTGGAAATAATTTTTAAATAGTAGTTTTCTTAAAAGCAGGGTTCGACAATAAGCATGGCCCAATATTTTTGCAAATGAGATCTTAGAATCGAGAAGCAGCATGAGCAAAAGAAAGCAGGTAAATACAGAACGAGAGGATGATCACTCGTGCGCACAGGTGATGTGATGTGCGCGACTGTTAAAAAGCGTGTGCGCTCCCGTTTACTTGCACGAAGCAACCGTACCTAGAGGAAGCGCAACTGTTGCGATCGCTTCCCTTTGAAATTCCCTGGTTTCATTTTAATTATTCTTTGAACAGATTATTAACAGGCCTATATTAACCGTGTGTGCGTGCTCATCCTTTCATTATCAAATACGGTATGTTTTACCTGCTTTCTTTTGCTTACAGTTATTTTTGTTAATAAAGTACATTTTTTTTTACAATAGCATTGCTTTAATAGGAGATTACTCACCATTTATGTTTAGTTAACTGGTGATCTGGGACTTTTAGCCAGGACAGATTACTGTGCATTTTTTAGAGACATGATTATAATTATTATTTTAAATGTAATGTTTTTTACAGAAAAGTTTTGTTGAATTAAAAAGTGCACCTATACAGCTAAATATTTCTTGTTTTGACACATAAAAAAATTTGGTAAATCCTTAATTTTGAGCCCTGAAAAGTCATGTGAAATAAACACTGATTGTATTGCGACACAACCCATTTGCTCATGAACACTGAGCAAGCTAATACACACAAGAAGTTTAATGAATGAGAAGGCATGTGGACATAACACCACATCAAGTCATTTTAGCATGTCAGAGTTAAAATATATATAAAATATATTTTACCAATAAGAAAAGTGTGGCTAGTGAAAATGGCGAGTGGCTGATAATGTTGGAAATCTACTAGCCACAGTGGCTGGTGATCAAATAAGTTAATGTCCAGTGTTAAGCCCAGTGTATATATATATATATATATATATATATATATATATATATATATATGGCTTTAAAAAATAAAAACTACTTTAATTCTAGCCAAAATAAAACAAATAAGACTATAAGACTTTCTCCAGAAGAAAAAAAAATGTTATAGGAAATACTTTGAAAAATTCCTTGCTCTGGTAAAAATCATTTGGGAAATATTTGAAAAAAAATATTCACAGGAGGGTGCATAATTTTCATTCATTTTCTTTTCAGCTTAGTCCCTTTATTAATGGGGTCGCCACAGTGGAATGAACCGCCAACTTATTCAGCATATGTTTCACGCAGCAGATGCCCTTCCAGCTGCAACCCATCACTGGGAAACATCCATACACACTCATCCACAACCCAAACACTACGGACAATTTAGCTTACCCAATTCACCTATACCACATGTTTTTGGACTTGTGGGGGAAACCGGAGCACCCGGAGGAAACCCATGCAAACACGGGGAGAACATGTAAACTACAGAAATGCCAACTGACCCAGCTGAGGCTCGAACCAGCGACCTTCTTGCTGTGAAATGATTGTGCTACCCACTGTGCCACCGTGACGCCCCGGTAAATAATTTTGAATATTGTAATCGGGAAGACAGCATTAGTGGAAACAGCTGATTAGACATGTTGGTTTAATGTTTTGTACATCAGAATTTATTTGCCAAATGCGTTCCCATCTATCAACATTATTGATCAGCAAAAACCACCTCAAGCAAGCATAAAAACTTTTTTTTTGTGATAAAAGCTTATTTATTTTTTATTTTATTTGGCGTTTCCATTACTTGTTCTCGAATGGATACTTCAAAACGCTCATTAAATCCAAGTGTGATGGAAATATATCTACTGAGCGGCTCTCCTGGGTCCGTCAGATGAGGATCAGCGACAGGTGATGTGATTCAAGAAGACAATGTGTTGCTGTTAGGGTTTGAATTTGACCCGAGTCTGTTTATGGCATCGCTCTTCAAGCTCTCAGCGACAATGCCCCAGGTAATTAACATCTGATGTGAGAGTAGTCAACACTAACTTTGCTTTTTTAATGAGACAAGCTCTGGCAAGACTGCCTTTATCTCCTTGAGTTTGTTTGATGCTGTCTCTTGATGCCAGAGCAGTGAATAGAGGACAATATGCCTGTGTGAGTTTGATAATGATGGCGTGTGTCAAAATAAGCTGCTGGAGAAGATTAAAAAAATAACTTACCGGAGCCCCATCTTGTCCTGGTATTCCAGGGAATCCGGCTGTACCATCCCGACCCTGTGACACGAAGTATATAAATCATTTACTAGAACAAGTAAAAAAGCTACACGGTGTGCTCTGTACAAATTCTTGCTGCCTTACATTTTTAAGTTGAATCAAATGAACTTTTTTAGTTATCTCAACTTACATAAATCAAACTGGCTAAAACGGAAAGTTTAACTTTGTATAACATAAAAAAAACAGTTGAAACCTGATTAACTTACTAAAATAAGTCAAAGTAGCATACGAACATGTAATGTCATGACATTTTTCATATCATTTTACAGTGTGTGAGATACATTCTATAAAATAAATAAAAATTGAGTATTGTCTTCAATTAAAATTGAGGACAACACTTTAAGAAGTGCTTTTAATCCCACAAAAAAACACATACAGTATTTAAGGAGTTATATTAACGTCAGAACTATAAAATATATCTATATCTATATACATATATATATACACACACTTTATTAGGTACACCTTAATAGTGACGGATTGGACCCCCTTTTGCCTTCAGAACTGTCTTAATCCTTCCTGGCATAGATTCAACAAGGTACTGGAAATATTCCCCAGAGATTTTTGTCCATATTGACATATAAGCATCACGCAGTTGCTGCATATCTGTCAGCTGCACATCCATGATGCGAATCTCCTGTTCCACCACATCCTAAAGGTGCTCTATTGGATTGACTTCTGGGGACTGTGGAGACCATTTGAGTACAGTGAACTCATTGTCATTTTCAAGAAACCAGTCTGAGATGATTTGCACTTTATGAGATGGTGCATTATCCTGCAGGAAATAGCCATCAGAAGATGGGTACACTGTGGTCATAAAGGGATGGACATGGTCAGCAACAAGACTCAGGTAGGCTGTGGCACTGACACAATGCTCAATTGGTACTAACGGGCCCAAAGTGTGCTGAGTGGTTATTTAAGTTACTGTTACTTTTCTATCATCTCAAAGCAGTCTTGCCATTCTCCTCTGACCTCTGGCATCAACAAGGCATTTGCGCCCACAGAGCTGCCGCTGACTTAATATTTTCTCTTTTTCGGACCATTCTCTGTAAACTCTAGAGATGGTTATGCGTGAAATTAGATTTATGAAATACTCTGGCACCAACAACCATGCCACGTTCAAAGTCACTTAAATCACCTTTCTCCCCCATTCTGTTGCTCGATTTGAACTGCAGCAGATCGTCTTGACCATGTCTACATGCCTAAAGGCATTGAGTTGCTGTCATGTGATTAGCTGTTTTGAAATTTGCGCTAACGTGCAGTTGGAGAGGTGTACCTAATAAAGTGGCCAGTGAATGTATATATATCATTAACAACTATATATATATATATAGTTGTTAATGATGGTATATCACTGTATTATTTAATATTATTTTTGTAGTTCATGCAATTAAAATAAACGTATTTTTTAGTAACATCGACAGTTTGATTGAATTCTATTTTATTTGTTTAATTAATTCCATTTATTTATTATCAATAAATAATTTAATTACATTTATGTAATTAAATAAATTAATATATGAGAACAAAAATGATTGCTTCCCTGGCTGTGTGTGTATATGTTTTGTCCATCTTTTATGTCAGGTTCTTACCGGTGGTCCCACTGGTCCTGTTACCATTGGCCCCTGTGGCCCCGGTGGTCCTATCTCCCCCTTTGGACCCTATAGATATCAAGCAATAAAAGCAATTAGGTCAGATCCATTGTCTGTTTTTGATCACTATGTCACTGTGTTGGTGATCTACCCTTAGTCCTGATGGTCCCATTGGCCCTATGAGTCCTGAATGTCCTTTTGGACCCTGAAGAATGCACATTTTTTATTATGAAAAGTTAGTAAGACTTTTTTCAGCAATTATGCATTACATTTACCAAAAGATTTGATATATTTTAAAACTTTCTATGAACTAGCTATTTATCTAAGCAGCAATTTCCTGAGTATCAAATCACCATATCAAAATACTTTTTAAAAGCATCTGACATCTGTTTACATATATATATATATATATATATATAAAACTTTCATTTTAAAATATATTAAATAATTATACAGCCTTGGTGAGTTTTAGAGAACTCCTTTTTTGTATTGGCCTTAACCTTTATGCATCACATAAGTGTAGACATGTAATAACACAGACCATTCAAAGAGTCAAACCTATGTGCAAACATTCAAGACCAAGCTACTTTTTGTGCACTTACAGCTGCTCCAGGTAAGCCTCTAGGTCCCTGCTCACCCTGAATGAAGACATCAAAACATTACAAACAGCTTGTGCATCTTCAAACAGCAGACCTTCACACATCAAGACTTTTTCGGACTGATTTCAGTAGCTTTTTCTATTCACCTGTGGTCCTGGAAGGCCAATACCTGCAGGCCCAGAATCACCCTAATGAAATGAAAAAAAAAACACCACCATCACTCTATAGTCACTCTTATAACTCCAGAGAGAGTTCATGAAAATGAGAATGGTCAGGCAGGCAACAGTCAACAGGGTCAAGCAGGTACATGCAGGCAAATAAAATAGAGTAGTCAAATAATAGGCGAATGGTCGGTACAGGCAGCAATGAATCAAAACGATAACACAAGGCAAGGGTCAAAACAAGCCTAGGCTAAACCAGGAAAAACCTGTCGTAATGCTCACAGATACAGTTAAACAAGACCCGGCAAATATGTGTATGCGCGCAGGATTTAAAGTTAATCTAATCAGTTCATGAGCAGCACCCAGCACAGTGTGTTGTCAACTGAATGAGGAACAGGTGCGTGTGAGTGGTGCATGACTGGATATGTGGTTCATGTAATAGAGGATTTGTAGTCCGATCTGGAGCCACTACATCGCTGATAATCATAAATGAGATATGCATTTGTAACTTTACCTGACTTCCTTTGAGTCCTGGAGGTCCCTGAACACCAGGTGGGCCAGGTCGACCCTACAGAAGTAAATAAAGGAAGAGTTTAGATTTTGCAAGATGTATAAGCAAGTTATTTTTGCTGGGGCAAAATTCAGAGTGTACCTACAGTCAATTGAGTTTTTTAGTCACAGTTCAGTCTAACATTGATTTGTTCTTACCTAAAAAATTAGCTGTGATATATTTGATTTGATCAGATTACTAGGCTTGTGACTGATTTATGGGTTTAACAATATTGTGCCCCGATTTAAGCTTGCATAATAATATTTTTATAAACTTAAAAGCATATCCATAATACAAAATCAATATTTAAGTTACGAATGAAGCTTCTGTGCTATCTAAAAAACGTAAATATACATTTTTAAGAACATACACAACAATTGTTTTTATTCATTTGTAGTTACATGTCTGAGTAAAACGTTCATTTTTATTTAGTCTGTGAAATACTCACAACATTTCTTTGTACTCACGACATTTAAAGTAACAATGCTGTCCCTTAAAGCCTTTTTATTGCATAAAATAATACAATTTTAAGTCAACATAATAGCTTTCAATAAAAAACACCACTTGTCATATTCTAAATGCCTGAAACCAACTATTACTTAACCAACTATTAATAATCAGCTAATCATAATTTTATCGAGGTGGCAAACTTTAAAGGCCACCTATTTGACCCCTTTTATAAGATGTAAGATGAGCCTCTGGTGTCTCCTGAATGTGTCTGTAAATTTTCTGCTCAAAATACCTATCAGATTATTTATTGTAGCCTTCAGAATATACCCATTTTGGTGTCTGAGTACAGTGTAGCTGTTTTTTTGTAGTCTGTGTCTTTAAATGCAAATGAGCTGCATCTCCCGGCCCACCGCTCCCACGTGCGTGTCTGCTTCTCAACATGCATTGTCAGATAAACAGCACAGTGACAGAGACAGACTCGGATGAAGCTGAAATACCTCTCATAGTCAAAAATACCAAGTCATTTTATTTCATATATTTGTGGTGTTTATTCAAGCCTTTCTGAAATGATGAGTCACGCACAAATGACGTTTGCAGTACACATGCGCACACATATTAGCATTTACTGACACCATGCGGCTGTGGTGATTACAGCAGTTAAGAATTACATAGCTATTTAACTTTTTTTTTTACAAACATGCTCTGTTTTAAAAATATTTCAAACTTATAAAAATCACAGAGAGTTGGAACAAATATTTCAGTCCCAGTTTATTTCCAATATTTCAGTCCCAGTTTATTATAATCTATTACAGCATGTAGAAACATGGTGCCTGTCAATCAAATCGGTGGGTGGCGAAAACCGCACTCCTACGTCACGTTGTTGTGTGCCTCAAAATCACTAGGATGTGGGTCCTATTTTAACATCAGGAAATTAAAAAAATTTATTAATTAAATTAAATTAAAAAAATTTATAAACCCAAAAGACTTTTGGGTTTATACCACTCCAATATGACAGTGGAAACACTGTCAGGGTTCTGCCACTGGTCTTGTTAGTTCTTGTTTTTAGTGGCAGAGTCCAGACACTAATACTGTCATGTTTTGTATTGTGCTCGACTCAAGTTTTCTCGGGTTGAGCACTGCTTTTCTGTGTGTGTGTGTGTGTGTGTGTTTGTGTGTGTGTGTGTGTGTGTGTGTGTGTGTGTGTGTGTGTGTGTGTGTGTGTGTGTGAGTGTGTGTGTGTGTGTGTCTCTGTATGAGTGCCATTTGTGAGCACGCTTGGAACATGCGCGTTCTCGCTTGATTTTGCGCTCTCGTCCTGGTGTTCGTTTTCGTCTGTCTGCAGCGTTGTGTTTCATTCCCAGCGTCTCAGTCTAGTTGGTTTCAGTCGGCGCTGGGATAAAACATGCACGCTGCATGTGTGAGTGCACGGTGAGTGTTTTCATTCATCGTGTACTCGTGTCTTGCATTCAGTCTTCTGTTGCGATCTGTTGTATTGTGATCAGTCATATGAACATGCGGTAAATGAGTTCTCTCATTGGCTGCGTGTTCTAGTCTCGTTTTACGTGAGCACATGGCTAGTAGTGTTTTCTTGTGTCATGTGCTCTCCCGTCTATTGTCTAGTCCCACCTTCCTTGTTAACCCATTATTAGTTTATTACGTTTACCTGTTTATGTGTTATTTCTGCTTATATTCTTCTCATGTTTGCTGTTCTGTGCCCTGTGTTCCTGCTCCAGTCTTGTCTTGCCAGCCCAGCCAAGTTTGTTTACCCATTTGTGTTATAATTATGTTTTCCCCCCTTGGGGTGGTTTTTGATGTCTTTTTGTTTTGTTTTTATTAAGTAAAAAGCCATCTTATGTTGCATTTGAGACCTCGCTCCCTCATCCTTCCCGAACCGTGACACACTATACCTACACAAAAGTCTGTTTAAACAGCTTACAAAAGTTGATTTTAATCATAGGTGCCCTTTAAGTTAATGGTTGTTAATAGTGTGAATTGTACATTAAATTAAAGCGTGATCATATATATTTGTTTAATATTGTCTTTTAATTACGTAATATGTATAATCTCAGACAAAAGTCCTAAATGTTTTATATTTCACTGTTCCGTTGGATCATTTTCAATGCAAAAATCGAGAGTAAGAGCACACAAACTGTCCACTGAGAAGTTAAATATTTGTGCCACATGATTCAATTCAATTCAAGTTTATTTGTATAGCGCTTTCACAATAATTATTGTTTCAAAGCAGCTTTACAAAAGGTGCACATTATTGCATTACATTCAAAATAAAAAAGATTATAAGTTACCATAACCTTATTAGTTGATAATTTCTTTAATTAGCTAGTAACTAATAGCTTTTAACAGTTAAAGTTATTATATGTAAACATAGTTAACCTATAGTTATACAGTATAGTATATAGGTGATGTCATTGTGTACGTGTTCAATAAAGTGTGTTTGTGTATTAAGACTATGTGTTGTTCTTGAAGTCTTCGATGATAAAATATGTGTAACAGCCAGAACAAAACTACTTATTAATTGAGAAAGACAGCAAAAAAAATGTGCACCTGTTTTCCTTCTCGGCCTTCGACTGGCAAACCTGGCTCTCCTCTCTCTCCCTTAGGTCCCGGTAAGCCAACAACATCTCCATTTCTTTCAGGGAGCGACGGACAGCTGTCACATGCATCTCCCTGGTCACACAGACATAGATGCATTAAAAAAAGACAGAAATTTAGATGACCAAGCATGCTAAAATAGTGATGTCTTTCTTGCGTGTATAATACTTTTCTAAAGGCGTAATCTATTACAGCAACTTGATGAATGATTATTTAAATTCCCAGTGATGGCACATAATTTACTGCAATGTAATTAATATGAGCCCCGCATGATCAATGTTATGTGACAATGACCTTTTCTCCTTTTAGTCCATTAAGGCCGTTCCTGCCTGGCTCTCCTTGAAGTCCCGCGATTCCAGGTGCACCAGGTGTACCTGAGTCTCCTTGTAAACCCTGATCACCCTACAGACATACAGTAGATATGATATTTGATGCAGAGAAAAAGTTGAGGTACTGTTAACATATTTCTATTTGCACATATTAACTTACTTTCTCTCCTTTGAATCCTTGAAGACCCGGTGGTCCCTGTTGAGACACACATTCTTAAAGTAGGTTTACTACTAAAAGTACATTTGTTTTAATTTCTCAAATTAAGAATGCATACAGTTTGTTGACGTGACCATCATTTAAAAGGCAATAAACATTTCTTTGTCTTCCATGGATTTCTTTTGTATATTAACTGCCATGTTATACATTTAAAAAATATTTTTGTGCCAAATCTATGGTGTGACTGTATCAATAAATCACAGCTCCTATAAAAAAAATTTAAAAATCTAAAAAATCATTAATAAATACCTTAGGCTAAATTTTACATGTGGCTATTCATTCATTCATTCATTTTCCTCCGGCTTAGTCTCTATTTCAGAGTGAACCGCCAACTATTCCAGCATATGTTTTACGCAGTAGATGCCCTTCCAGCTGCAACCCAGTACTAGAAAACACCCACACACACCCATTCACACACACACACATACACTATGGCCAATTTAGTTTATTCAATTCGCCTATAGCGCATGTCTTTTGACTGTGGGGGACACCGGAGCACCCGGAGGAAACCCACGCCAACACGGGGAGAACATGCAAACTCCACACAGAAATGCCAACTGGCCCAGTCGGGACTCGAACCAGCAACCTTTTTGCTGTGAGGCGACAGTGCTAAGCAGTGAGCCACCATGTCACCCCTATCTTCGAAAAATCTGGTAAAATATTTGTGCTGTCATCATGGCAAAGAAATAATGAATCAGTTATTAGAAATTAGTTATTAAAACTATTATGTTTAGAAATGTGTTGAAAACAAAATCTTATTTCCATTAAACAGAAATTAGTGGAAAAACATATAGGAGGGCTAATAAATCAGGAGGGCTAATAATTCTGACTTCAACTGTATTTAAGGTACATTAATTGATCAAGTTAGTGATCCCTTATATTTTCTCAAACATCAAACTACTTTTTATTATGATTATTTTTAAAAATATTCTTCACAATGGTGCTTTACAAAAAAAAAATATATATATATATATATATATAAAATTACTGGCTATTTGTCAACTACCCACACTGTTTTTTTATATGATATCAATAAGAGTGTTTGCCAATTTAATTATAAGTGGACAATGCCAGAAAAATGGGCCACTCATTTTTAAAATACAAATCCATTACATCTTATATCACTAGGGGAACATAACAGTAATCTGTAAATCTGTTAAAGTTTTAATTAAAAACTGTAGCCCATTAGGCAAAGAACAAACTGGACAAGCTTCCTTAGACAGACTTTGCCCATTTGCATAATAATAATAATAATAATAATAATAATAAAAATAAATAATAATAATAATAATAATAAAATAAATAATAATAATAATAATAATAATAATAATAATAATAATAATAATAATAATAATAATAATAATTAGGCGTCATGTTGGGGCAGTGAGTAGCATGATCGCCTCACAGCAAGAAGGTCGCTGGTTTGAGCCTCGGCTGGGTCAGTTGGCATTTCTGTGTGGAGTTTGCATGTTCTCT
>CAIGQZ010004625.1:4419003-4431730 GCA_903798205.1 Danio tinwini | reverse complement strand
CGCACACACACACAGACACACACACACACACACACACACACACACACACACACACACACACACACACACACACACACACACACACACACACATATCTGTATATATCTTAGCTAATGCTATAAACTAAACAATATTACTTGTGCTGTTTTATCACATTAAAGATCTAACAATAAACTACTACATTTAACAGCAATTTAATTATAGATATAATAATCCACTCTCAATCAAACATGTAAACTGCACACGTTTTGTACTAACATCTAAATCTGAATCTAAAATGATGTTTCTACTACTTTCTGCCTTTCCAAAATACATTAATTGTAAAGAAAGCCCAGCAGAGACTGTACTTCCTTCGTCAGCTGAGGAAGTTCAACCTGCCACAGGAGCTGCTCGTACAGTTCTACTCAGCTGTCATCCAATCCATCCTCTGCACTTCAATCACCGTCTGGTTCAGCTCAGCTGCCAAAACCAACCTCCGTAGACTACAGCGAATAGTCCGGACTGCTGAACGAATCACTGGCACTACACTTCCTACACTTCAAGAACTGTACTCTTCCAGAGTGAGTAAAAGGGCTCTAGACGCCTCACACCCAGCACACTACCTGTTCGAACTGTTACCGTCTGGTCTGCGCTACAGAGCACCAAGCACAAAAACAGCCAGACACAGGAAAAGTTTCTTTCCTCAGACCATCTACCTCATGAACAGTTAAATATTCCCCTACTGTGCAATAAACGTGCAATACTTTCTCATACGCACTTGTACACAGCACCTTATAACCTGTATATTTACAACATATCTGTACATACAATTCAACATCCAGATCTTTTTGACTAACTGTATCTCTGTTTAATGTTTAATGTTTATTGCCTTTTCTTTCTTGTATTTAATTTTGTGTTGTCACTCGTCACTTTATGTACACTGAAAGCTTCTGTTGCCAAAACAAATTCCTTGTGTGTGTGAAGCACACTTGGCAATAAAACTGATTCTGATTCTGATTCTAATTAAAAATGATTGTTTCAATTGAATTTCAATTTGAAAAAAAAAGTAAAATTTCCTATCAAAATGATCTAATTTGTATAGTTATTGAACAGGATGAGTGCCACCCCAGCAGGCACGGGATATCAACACGACATCAGATTGACGTTGTACCCCAGCATTTGTTTGGAATTGAAAATCGGGATGGCGTCAAAACCTAACATCAGGCTGACGTCAATGTCCAACTTCCAACCTAAAATCAACCAAATATCACCGTCTAATGATGTTACAGCTTGATGTTGTGTGGACGTTACCACTATGACGTCTGTTAGTAGTTGGAATTTGGTTGCCATACCTGACGAATAAACGATAATGTCAGTATTAGACATCAATATGAAGTTGGTTTAAGATGTTGGCTCGATCTTGGATTTTGGTCACTTTCCAACACAACCTAAAATCAACCAAATATCAATGTCATTTGACGTCACTATTGGACATCAAAATAACATTGTCCTTAGACTCTGGCTAGACATTGAATTTTGGTCACCTGACATCACAACCTAAATCTAACCAATATTAATGTCTTATGACGTTGAGTGCCTGCTGGGATATAATGCCTAGACAAGGAAGCAAATTGCTTGTGAAAAATTACTTGCTCTGTTAAACATAATTTGGGAAATATTTGAAAAAGGATTTTTTTTGTAAATCCCAGGAGGGCAAATAATTTTGACCACAACTGTACACTAGGGATGCTTATTTCTGTTAATTTGGACAAACTGACAACCGCCGCTCGTTAACCAAATATTAACTGGTCAGATTAATATTAAATTAAAATTCAATTTTTTAAAAATGACATGTCTATTTTGTGTCTGACACATTAAATATTGCATTTTTAAATACAAATTTATTTTAATATGCAAACATATTACCAACAGAACAACAACAGAACATCTTCACGTACATGCAAAGTTTCCAACAGTACAGAAAAACAGAATAAACTAAATAAAAGGAATAATAGGCCTGCCCTAGATATTTTACGCTCAAATTACAAATGTAGAGTACAACAAAAACACTGACTGAATCCTTTTTAAGGACCGGCATAAGCAGTTTTTTTTCCAATCATATGTTTTTTTTTCTGCTTCTGTCAAATAAAAATAGCAGGCTACCTCAAATCGATCACTCTATGGAAAATAGGCCTATGCATTTAATTAATGCTCCTCTCTAATTCTTATATCACAAGCCTCTGTCAACATTTTTTATATAAGTCACTAAAAATTATTTCTTGAGCATCTGACTTTACCTTAGAGCTTGTGTGCTTTATTTCCTCTCTCACTCACGGTTCATGTGTGCGCGCTGCGTGTGATGAAAGTCAATAACAAGGCTCATATGTTGACTTTTTAGTCAAGTATAATAAACTATTTTGTAAAATATTTCCCTTCCAAAAACTTGAGGCGCACCACACTGCCTTTTTTGTTGACAAGAAAAAAGAAACGAGTGGTCTTTTTTATGTCACTGGGAAACAACTGAATCAGCTGCGTATTGTGCACAAGTGACAAGATTTATAAAGTAATACAGCTCTGGATAACTTAAAACAGTGACCACTAGTCTCTCCACCCTCTTTAAAAGTCCTTCGTAGTCGTTTTGACAACACAAACACTGCTGTCACCTCAATAGAAACCCGGCCTCTGCTTTCATTTGATTCAAGAATGAAAAAGACTTTTAATCTTTTTCAGGGTTGACTTTTATTTGCGAGCACACAGCACGCAAAACACTCGCCGTTAGCAAACCATTCGAAACATTCCCCTCTCAACGCAAGAAGTGCATTCGCTGTGTTCAGCCCCTTTTGCAGCCAAACTTCTATAAATATATCAAATAATTTTTTTTAACATTTAAATGATACTATTAATCAATTAAAAACGCACCCTTTTAATTAACAGTTAATCAATTCTTTTTGAGCATCCCTACTGTACACCATATTCAAAATTATATTTTAAATTTACACTCTTAATCAGTCCACATTTTCTCGTTGAAAAAATATAAAAAATTAATGCCTTGGCTTATTAATTCCCCAATCTGTCATTACAAACAGTTTCCGAAAGCATCTGTGCCTGAGGCTTATTTCTGAGCCAAATGTGTGGTTATACAGATCAGTCTTACAGTATCTGCGATTATGCATGAGCCAATATGTGCATCCCTGCACGCTCAATATGCAGCTGCTGAAGTGGAAATCAAGAACTGTTTGCGCTGTAATTTTCTGCACTTCAGGACTTGTGGGAGAAAGTGACGCAGATGTTATTTATTTTTTTTTATAATGCTGTGTGCTGGATGTTAATGAGAAATCAGTCCATCACATTCACCTGCTCTCCTTTCTGCCCAACACCAGGATCTCCCTTCTCTCCCTTTTGAGTCTGCTTCAAAATGCCTGCTGGATTTAGTCCATTAGATGGACAGCCAGAACATGGTTCACCCTGAGAAAAAAAATATATACATATGACAAGACTTTCAACGGCATGACTTTGAAAGAATATGCAAAATTAAGTTGCAATTTAAATAAAGTAGTCTTTTTGACTAAAACATGGCAAACTGACCTTTTCACCTCTGGCTCCGTCGGCCCCTGCCTCCCCCTAAAAAATAAACACAATGCATGAGTCAGACGGTGAAAATGCCAGAAACAGTAGATTACATTTTTATTGATTCGGCCGTCTTAAATTAAACACTGTAATGTGTTGCAGTTGTCACAATACACAGGAAGTTGCTAACGAAAAACCGAAAGCTAGTGCTGGTACAGTTGCAATCAGAATTATTCAACCGCCTGATTTATTAGCCCCGTTTATTTTTTTCCCCAATTTCTGTTTAACGGAGAGAAGATTTTTTCAACACATTTCTAAACATAATAGTTTTAATAACTCATCTCTAATAACTGATTTATTTTATCTTTGACATGATGACAGTAAATAATATTTGACTAGATATTTTTCAAGACACTTCTATACAGCTTAAAGTGACATTTAAAGGCTTAACTAGGTTAATTAGGTAAACTAGGCAGGTTAGGGTAATTAGGCAAGTTATTGTATAATGATGGTTTGTTCTGTAGACTATGGAAAAAATAAATAGCTTAAAGGGGTTAATAATTTTGACCTTAAAATGGGTTTTAAAAATTAAAAACTTATTTTATTCTAGCCAAAATAAAACAAATATGACTTTCTCCAGAAGAAAAAAATATTATTAGACATACTGTGAAAATTTCCTTGTTCTGTTAAAAATCTTTTGGGAAATATTTAAAAAAGAAAAAAAAAATTCAAAGGGGGTTCAATAATTCTGATTGCAACTGTAGGTGTTGATGTCAAGTCCCTGTCTTAATGAGTGAACCGTTCACTAAATCATCCATTCAAATGATTCATTCAAAACTGCTGAATTAACTCGCTCAATATCAAAGTCCTCATTGTTAAACTTTTGTATGATATTCGAGAAAACGGGACCCTTGATTGTGCACTGTTAGTCAACGTTATAATATCTTTATGAATATATGATTTAATATGGAGCTGGGCCAATAAACGATATTATATAGAATTGCAATAAAATTTATGTCAGTAACTGATAAGCTCTGGACTGTTTTACGCCATATTGATCCAAAAGTCAATCACACAGCAGAAATGTGCAACAATGAGAATCTAAAAGTGTGTTGATATTAGTAATGTACTGAATTTTCGGCCATTGAAAATTTATCGGCTGAAAATATGTTATGCTATTTAAAGGAACCTCTCATTTTTGTGGCTTCAGTCATTGTTGGGGTACTCTTTTAAATCTGGAAGCAATAAAGGTGCAGTAGGTGATCTGCCAAAATGCTAACTGGTTAGCATAATATCTTTGAAACACAATCCCTCCCCTGCTGTCCAAAGCCACAGTCCTGACACACAATAAAGATGACAGCAGACAACCCACTAGATCATGTCATTCGTCAGCTATAAATGTAGTTAGTGGTTGGCTGGCAGCGTGCAGGAATTACCAATGACTGTAAGGGATTTACACTTATTACTAAGCCATACTTACATTCTCTTTCAGAGCGAATATTCAGAGTAGCATGGTAAACAATATAGGGGCTGCGTCACAGGCAAAATGAACCAATGTGAATATAAAACCAACTTTAGCTCAGTAAAGCAGGCTAGGCAGAATAGCACTATTTACTTATGTCTTGCTGTTAAACTAAAAAAAAAATATCTACATTATTGATGCTGTAAAAGGTCCCTTATGAAATTGAAAATAGACCCATCAATCTTTCATCTGAAGATTTCAGGGGCTGAACAACACTTCTGTGCATATAACTCATTGATAAAACAACAAAATCTACGTCAGCTTTAGGGGACTAAAATAGTTTTAAAACAGAACATTACCTGTCTAAAAAAAAAACTTCAGACATGGTGTCATCCTTCCTCCAGCTTGCAGAACTAACTTCAATATTGATTCAGGATTTTAAAACATTTTGATTTAGCATTTGATTTTACCGCGTCTGTGATTGAACGTGTGGCACTTATGTACAGTATGCGCTAATGGCGGATCTGTGTCAATAGAGATACAAAGTTTTACAAATTTGCATTTGCTGACTGACAGTTTGAGCTACTTATCAGAATTATGAAAGATGTCGGCCCAACAATATTTAATTGGATAAATATTTTTTTGTTTTATGCCTTAGCCAATATATAATATACACATAAATACATTTAGATCATTTACTTGAATCACTATTATTGGAATCTAAAGGGACTTTCAACCAGCACAACAAAAATGTTTCTGAAGACAACCACCTACTGCACCTTTAACAACCTAATTTAAAATATATATTGTTATCATTTAATATGGAAAATAATTAGCGAGACTGCATTTTTGCCATATCACCCAGCCCTAATTTAATAAGAACTCCTGCAATTTGATTTGTATGGAAACAGTCAAAAAGTTGTTACAAGATTAATAATGAAGTTTCATAAAATGCTTTTTTCAATTTATAAGATGTGAGTGTAAATATAGCCTAAACAAAACTTCACAATACACAAAATACATTAGACACCTTCGTATCAATCGATGAAACTGAAAGCTGTTTTGTTTCTAATAAGTTTCAAGTGCAAATCAGTGTAGTTCAGGCCTTATTTTACCTATTAAAGTTAATGTAAATTTTACTACATTTTAAATTGGATATTATCGTACCCCATAACTTTTGAAGAAGAACAATTGGCAAAAATGTACATTTCTAGTGC
Source organism: Danio tinwini (assembly GCA_903798205.1). Classification (NCBI taxonomy): domain Eukaryota; kingdom Metazoa; phylum Chordata; class Actinopteri; order Cypriniformes; family Danionidae; genus Danio; species Danio tinwini. Next base: position 4,425,505 of record CAIGQZ010004625.1, on the reverse strand, counting down.
ACTTATACTAAGTGACTGTGTTTGTGCATGCTTTTAAATGTGTATGTCTTGAAAGTCTGTGCATTTGATATGTTGACATTAAGGGTACGTTGAATACTCAAACTAATTAATTATAATTCAAACTTATAGCAAAGCTTGTTTTTAAGTCCATACAGTAAATGATGAAATCCCCACTTTAATCATGAATATATTGTACAGATATCGGTCACTTTTACAATGATGTTTTTATTAGTTAATCTATTTACTAACATGAACTAGATATGAACAATACTTGTAGATCATTTATTAATCATAGTTTGACACTTACTAATGCCTTATTAAAATCCAAATTTATGCTTGTTAACATTAGTTAATGGACCATGTTAACATGAACTAACAATGAACAACATTATTTCCATTAAGTAACGTTAACAATCATAAATACAAAACAATTGTATTAAATGTATTGTTTATTGTTTGTTCATGTTAACTAACATTAACTAATACAACTTTATTGTAAAGTGTCACCCATATATTCATATGATACATTCATTATACAATTTCTGCGCCGTAGGAATCAGAAAGTCAGCCACAAACACAAACCTTCTCTCCTGTTCTGCCATCCGCTCCTGGAAGGCCCTATAAAAAAAGAGATATAACATTTCTGTCTTCCCAAACATGACACTAATGTCATCCAATCTGACCGCAACTTCCCCAATGCAAATGTCCCCCATTTGCACCCTGTCACTTTCTGCATCCCACACTCTCACTCTCTGTCCTATAACTAGGAATGAGGAATGGGTCGTGAGTGTATTGGAAATCCTTACAGTCAAATGTGAACGAGAGCTTTACGATATACTGAATCCTTTTTATTTTAGTCAGAATTTATACATCTCACTCTCAAGTAAGAGAGAGATGAAATTTTAATGGGCTAAAAAACGGAAAGACCTTTACCATAAAATGAAATGTGACATAGAAAGTTTGAAAACTTATGGACTTTGCGGATGGTGGGAGATATCTGAAATTCCCTGAAGTTATAATGAAGCGTGATTGAATATTCGTTCTCTCTGTGAGCAGGTAGTGGATCGGCGACAAAATTACTTATTCAACACAACAACAGCAGGCAAAAAAAAGACCTCGCTGACTGTTGGCTTGTTTCATCGCGCTTGGCAAACACAAATATGGTGGGCCCACTGAGGTGAACAGCATCATCAGTCAATTTTTTTTGCAATGATAATGTCTTACCAGGCACAGATTTGAGTATTGGAAGTTAAAAGCCGTTTCAGGATGCAACGCAGAGTCATTTAATCAAACATCCTGAACTCTTTTTAGGTTTATTCTGGTAAAAATGAGCAGCTTTTGGAGTTGATTTAGGGATAAACTCACAGGTAGACCCTGTTCTGCTTTGCCTGGGACACCTGGTTCCCCTTTAGCCCCCTGTTTGCTCTGTGAGCCCAGGGTGTTGCCAGAGTCTGAAGAGATCACTTGACACGGTTCACACGGTTCTCCCTAAAAAAGAAAAGAACATTCTGTCATCATATACTCACTTTTATAATTTATCAATGACTCACAATTATCATCTCTTACTAAAAGTATGACAATGCAAACTATTTAAACCACCTCCCCCCCACCACCACCACACGACAACCTCAAAACATTATGTGATTCTGAGTGTACCTCACACATGTAAGTAGGCTTGACAAACCACCTGTAGAAAACACACTCTTTCATCTTTTTGACACTTTAACCCAGTGGTTCCCAATGTGGGGGTTGGGACACCCCAGTGGATCACGGGACAATGAACAGGGGTCGCTTGGTGATTTCCAAAGATCAAATTCATTTTATTAAATCATTAGAATTACCATATTTTTTCCATAACCTATAGAATATAAAAAATAATAGTTACATAAAAAAACAACAACATGTAAATAAAAAGCCATCAGTCTTTCTTTTTTTTTTTTCATTGGATTGCGACCCCCCGGTGATTATGCCATATTAAAGTCCGATGCAGCAGATTGATTTTATGGCACCAGGTTAAAGAGTGATGTTCTCCAAAATTCTCCAAAATTGGTGTGTGTGTGTGCTGTTGGATATTTGGATATTTGAGGTCGCTGGCATTGTTATTTTGGTGGTCGCAGGCTTAAAAGTTTGGGAACCCCTGTTTTAACCGACACTTGCACCAGTTTTGCACATTTGCATCAGACACTTTCTTACAATCCCTCCATATCTATAAAAACACACATTGTGCATTTACGAATTGTGCTTCACACAGGTGAGTGGGTTCGACAAACCACCTGAAGAAACTCTTTTCTGTTAAAAAAAACCCCACTTAGCATAATTCTCTGAGTACGAACAGTAGGTTTCTTGTAAAATTAGCACTTATTGTGTGTATTGCCTTGTATTGTTGAATGGGCTATATGCACAGCTAGTGTTTTTCAGCCAAAGATGAACTTCCGGTGAAAGGTTAATGTGACTATTTGCTATTTTATAAGGTTCCTTTTACAGCATCAATGTTGTAATGTAATTCAAATATAATCAGTTAAATAGACTTAAGCATCAATTTGATTGTTAAAGCGTGAACAGAGATGAAAGACTGCTAAAAGGCAAGCGCTGTCAGGAGCAGCAGGCTAGTGCAGAAACTCCTTTGAAAATACTGGGGCAAAATTAATTTCCATATTGTAAAGACATGGCGTGGAAAAAAAATTAGAATTTAACGCAGTGCTTCTTGTTTGGTCTGATACCCACTTTATATTGTATCTCAGCCAGTCAGTGAAGATTGCTGGTTTTTTTTTTTTTTTTTTTAAGAAATCAGATCTTAAACGCTGTGATTTTGTATGGGATGACAATTCACAGGAAACCCTGGGGCTAGCTGACTGAAATTAAAAGTTTGTGTGCATATAGCCCATTGCTGAATGTCTCCTTGTACATTGCTTTAAAAAAAGTCTCTGCTAAATGGCTAAATTCAAATGTATTAAGGGCTACAATGGGAATTTCCCCACAGAAATAAACAGTTAATATTAATCAAATAAACAAATATGCAAGCAGGAAAAGTTTGGCTTGAGAAAGCCTAGCGTAAATGTTTTAAACAGCTTTGTTAAAATGTCAAAGCCATGTTTCTGCCAATGCTAGAATGTTTTTAACATAATTGAATGTAATGCTAACACATAATAACACATTTCTAAGATGATGTAAACTTACACATTTAAATAAATGCATTTAATGATTTAAAACACTGGTGTTTTATTATATTTTATTGTGTTGTTATCATAATTCAATGTGCTGCTAACATGTTTTGCATGCTAACAGGTTTCTATGGTTTAGCACACCACTAATTTGTTTTAGCACAACACTATTTTAACACCGCTAGCATGTTTTTAGCATAATTTAACACAATGCTAACACATTTTAAGACATTGCTAGGATCAACACTTAGACATTTAAATACATTAATAGAATGATGTAACACAACTGCTGACATTTTATTGTGTTGCTATCATGATTCAACATGCTGCTAATATGTTTTGCACACTAGCAGGTTTCTATGAATTAACACACTGCTAACATGTTTTAGCACAACACAATTTTAACCATGCAAACATGTTTCTATCATGATTTAACAAACTGTTTGCATAATTTAACAAATTGTTTGCATGATTCTGATTTAAAACGCTGCTAGCATGTAATATAGGTAATGGGTTCTAGCATAAATTACTATGTTAATATGTTTCTAGAATGAATTAGCAGACACATGCTGCAGTTTCTATGACAAGCGCACATATTGGCATGTTTCCATCCTAGAATTTTTCGTCTATGACATAACAGACTGCTAGCATTAATAAAAATAGCATATTTCTAGCCTGACTGAAGCCACACTTCACTTTACTTAAGCCTGACTGATTTTCTAGCCACACTTTTAACATAATTTCACAGGTTTACAGAATTATACACGCTAACCTGTATGTTGCTAGCATATGCTAACATATCCAACAAATGGCTCTAATTTAGCTTATACAAAACATGTTTCTTGCATGATTTAGCACAAAAATGATACATTACGGAAGAACTGTCCTTTCTGTGAATTCTGAACAGATAATTACCACAGCAATCAGCAGTTTTGATGCAAAATCTAAATTTCAGACTCCTTTAGCTTACCTTCTCGCCTTTAGGTCCCCAAGAGCCTCTCGGACCCTGTCAGCAAAACAAAATACATCATTGAGTATGCATGAAGATTAGAAGCACAGAAGCTCTTTGAGTTTCAAATGCAAATTATGTGCTGATAGCTCTAGTGGTAATAAAACTAATTATGGTGCTGATGATAGTAAACACATTTTGTCCCTTACAGTGACAGAACAATCAGGATAGTGATGGAAAATCTGGATAATTAGCATGTTCTGTATTAGTAATGCAGCACACGTTGCAGTTTCACATTGACACATTTTTATAGGTCAAAATGAGAAAAAACTAACAGGTTCTCCAGGCTTTCCATCCTCTCCAGGTGTCCCAGAATCCCCCTAGACATGTAGAGAATGTTTTGTTATTATTGCATATAACATTGCATGTAAAAATACATGGGTATAAATTATAAAGGGGTATAAACACACTTTCTCTCCTTTAGAAGCTGAAGATCCGCCAGGAGGGCCCTGTGAGATAAAAACAATTGGTTAGTAGAGAAGTTTCAAAAGTTATATATATATTAAAAATAAATACTAGAATGTGTAATAACGTGACAATATTTTAACTCAAACTGTAGCCCTAAATTGCTAATTAATTTTATTTTAATCTATATATATTTTTTTGCTTTATGCTTTGCCTCTACCCTTCAAACCACTAGCTTTAACCTATTTTCAGTAAGATTTTTTTATGCAAAAAGTAAAATTACAAATATCTAAAAAAAAATGGGTATCACTTTATTTTGATGGTCCCTTTAATGAATTATGCTGAATTTAAGTTACATTGCATCTACATGCCTACTAATTCTCAATAGATTATAAGTAGACTCTTAGGTTGTGGTTAGGGTGTAAGTTGACACTTACTTGCAAAGTTTCCTATAGTCAGTTAAATGTGTGTTAAAGGTGCAGTATCAGCAGATATTCTGATATTAGTAGACAGTCTACTAATACTCAAATGAGAAGTAATTGGCATGTAGATGCAATGCAACATTTAGTCTACAAAATGTGCAATAGGGACCATCAAAATAAAGTGTTACTTAAATTTGTTATGCTAAATTACAATAAAACATTATTACATCCATACAGTGACATGCTATTTACTTACTTATTATTGTCACATGCTGCTTAAAGTCATTTATTTAAAGCATTAAGACAGACATTTTACTCCTATTTAAAAAGTATTTGCAGTATGTTAATTAAACCACTTTCGTTAAAGTGCACTGACATGGGATGTCTAACCCTTTTACCCAGAGAAATACTGCAGAAATGATATGTTGGTATGCATTGTTTCTACACTTCTAGCCTAATTATTTTGAATTGTTTTAGATCTTTGCCAATTTAGTGGAAGCAAAATAAAACTAGAGAAATGAGAGAAGATACTTATTTGCACTGGAAGAACAAATCAAAGATGACAAATCAGTTACGTTTTTGTAAGGGTCTTTTCAGCTGTGGCTCTTCTATTTCTGAAATTCAGCATTTTTTTAGAGGTCACCTCTATTTACTTGAAAATAAACTCAAAAACAGTACACCAGAGAAAGCATCACAAATGCAATAAATTTAAAAGGTTTTAAAACCTCCATAGAGTACAAATCAGTGCCAGGCAATTGTTTTTCAGTAGAACTGGGTCCAGAAGGTCTTTTTAAAGTCATTATAACCGAATGAAACTATGAGAAGAATCATAAGATAACACTCTGCAGCAGCAAAACAAACTAATAATAAAAAAAAACAATCAGAAAGAGGCACAAGACTGAACTTGAGAAATGTACTTAGTGAGAGAACTATGCAGCAGCACTAGAAATGACAAACATATCAGAAAGCACTGTGAATGACAAACATAATAAAATGACATATTGCTATACTCCATATTCATTTAAAGTGCTTGCTTTTATTTTAAAGTTAAAGACCTTCATGGTGGTCTATTGGAGAAGATTGCTGGAAACAAATCTACAGCCCCAGATTTTGATGCACTTTCCTCACTGCAATTCTCTGATTTGTAGATTGATTTGTAAAGCATTAGGGAGGACAGATTGATCTATATCTCGATACTGGCAATGTATCAAAAGGATTATCCTTAAATAGAAGTATATTGATCTTTTCTATGCTTTTTTTTTAAAAGAGTAATCACTGATTTTTAGAATATCTTAATATTATTAATGATAGCACAGCATTATATATATATATATATATATATATATATATATGTATAGGAATGGTATCTAAGTTTTTTTTTTTTTTTTTTTTTTTTTTTTAAGTGCATCAAAATCTGGGGCTGTTAATGTGTTTCCAGGAATCTTCTTCAAGAGGATTCCATGAAGGTCTTTAACTTTAAAATAAAAGCAAGCACTTTAAATGAA
>CAIGQZ010004625.1:4386646-4413557 GCA_903798205.1 Danio tinwini | reverse complement strand
TTTTGAATACTGTCAGCTTTACATGCAAAAACATATTGACTCACTCGTCCAGGAACTCCAGCACCTGTGCAGTCCAAACCCTGTGAGATTTACACAATCAATTTAAAATACAAAAACCATACACATAAACATTCCCAACAATACTGCATACCAAGCGTTTCCTGTTTTTATATGCCCCATATAAAACCCCATCCTAAAGACTCCTAATACTGTCTTGATGCGGTGCTATTCATTAATGTTATTAATACATTAAGAGTTGATGCCAGTAATAATGGAAGTTTTGAGTAGTCGGCCAAGCTGGATCACTGGCACAGAAGCTCGCTCCTAATGAGGCATTTGTAAAATATGCCAAAATAAACAGCACTGCAGTCATTTATTCCCAGCAAGCCTGGACGCAGAGAAGAATTTAGCAAACAAATCCTCGCTTCGGTATTATTCGGTGGTTGACATTTCTTACCCGATCTCCCTTTTCTCCCTTGAGCCCAGACTGACCCTCCTGGATAACCTGCAATACAATTTAATGAATACAGTTTACTCTATGCATATAAAACAATATCATATTGAACAAAACCAGCTTGGGCTAAACTAGAAAAATCAATCAATCAATCAATCAATCAATCAATCAATCAATCAATCAATCAATCAATAATAATAATAATAATAATAATAAATACATATAGTTAAAGTCTGAATTATTAACCCTCCTGAATTATTAGCCCCACTGTATATTTTCCCTAATTTCTGTTTAACGGATAGAAGATTTTTTCAACACATTTCTAAACAGAATAGTTGTAATAATTAATTTCTAATAACTGATTTCTGTTATCTTTGCCAAGATGACAGTATACTAGATACTAGTATTTAATTTAAAGTGACATTTAAAGGCTTAATGGGGGTAATTAGGTAAACTAGGCAGGTTAGGTTAGGCTGATCACACTGAGCGCGCTTTTACATTCCAAAAACGCACATCACTGCCTTTTTTGTTGAGAGGTAAAAAGAAGCACTTTTTGGCCCAATTCCAATTCTACCCCTTAGCCCTTCCCCTTGTCCCAATTATCTTTAGCTTGAAGGCGTAGGGCTAAGGTGAAGAGGTTTATAGCCCATCGAACTGAGATTTTTCATGACCACACTCGAAACCAAGGGGTAAGAAAATTTCCTAGAATACACTATCAGTATCGGCAGTATCAAATTTTTACAACAAATAAGCACATGTTTTAATATATTCATAACGACGTTCGTGTTTTACCGTCATTCTAAAAAAAAATTAATAATAATAAATTTGCTAAATTATAAACATTTTGACATTCGATGACACTCGAATGCCCTGTCAGAAAAGTCTAGTGGCTGGGAATGAGCATTTTACAGTGTCTGCTATAATGTTAATGTTGTTTTTGGTGTGTTTACATAGATGAATATGGACATGGTGTAAATACACAGTATAGTTATGATCTTATTTCCACATTAGATCGTTATGATAACATAATATATGCCTTCAGTGATTTCCTGAAGATAAATACCAAAAAATAACACAACTGGAATAACTACAGCAGTCGCGATCGCCTGATCTCATATGAAGCAAGAGATAGCGATGACATCTGATGACGTGTGCAGGTGCTGTAGTGCTGTTCCATTTCTTAGGGGTCAATTTTGAAGCCCTTCCTCTTCACACTCGGTTTTAAGGGCCAAGGGGAAGGGGAAGAGGTAGGGGTACAAAAATAAAGTTGGTTTGGGCCTTTATGTCACTAGGCAACGACTGAATCAGCTGTCTAATGTGCGAGAGTGTTGCCTGTTGATATTGTTATAATTGTAATATTTATTAATATTGTGATATTCGTGATTTGGAAACAGCTCTGGATAACTCAAAACAGCAACCACTAGTCTCTCCTCCATCTTTAAAAAATCTCCATAGTCGTCTTGACAACACAAACACTGCTGTCAACTCAATGTAAACCCGCCTCTGCTTTCATTTGATTGGAGAATAAAAAAGTGGTGACAAGAACAATGAATGAATGAACAAGCTTTTTCCGCACAAAGTTTACTTTTTTTCAACTAGACCAGGGGAAGCCAAGCTGGAGCACTTACTCTGGTCCCCCAGGTTCTGCGAAGGTTGTGGAAATTTGAAATTGAAAACAAACTTTTACAATTGGCTTAAAATTGGCAATGGAAATTCGGGAATTGCAACCAGCAGAACCTGGGAAGTAAAAAAACAAATAATAATACATTTTCTGCAACTACGAGTGCACAGCACGCAACGGCAAAAATGAGAGGCGCAAAAGTCGGTTAAAATATAATGCGCGCAGGGCACATAAGCAGAGCACAAAACGCTCACGGCCATTAGTAAAACATTCAAAAAATGCACCCCTCAGTGCAAAAAGTGCGTTCGGTGTGATCAATCCCTAATTAGGCAAGGCATTATATAACGATGATTTGTTCTGTTGCCAATAAAAAAATATACTGCTTAAATGCACTGCAAAAAAATATTTTCTTACTTAGATTTTTTGTCTTGTTTCTAGTCCAAATATCTAAAAATGATTAAATCAAGAAGAATGTTCTAGACAAGCAAAACATATTGTCTTGTTTTCAGAAATAATATGCCAAAATTAAGTGATTTTTCCCTTAAAAAAGCTAAATAATCTGCCAATGGGGTAAGCAAAATAATCTTATGTCAAAAGGAAAAACAGGCTTGTTTTAAGGAAAAACTCACTTAATATTGGCATATTATTTCTGAAAACAGGACAATATGTTTTGTTTGCCCACAAAATGCTTCTCGATTTAAGAATTTGTAGATATTTGGACTAGAAACAAAACAAAAACATCTAAGTAAGAAAAGCATTTTTTTTTTGCAGTGTGGGGCTAATAATGTGACTTTAAAATGATTTAAAACACATAAAAACTGCTTTTATTCTAGCAGATATAAAACAAATAAGACTTTCCCCAAAAGAAAAAAATATTATAGGAAATTATACTCATCATTTGGAAAATATTTGAAAAAGAAAATAAAAGAAAAATTCACAAGAGGGATAACAATCTTGACTTCAACTGTAAATACATAAATATTGTGCCAACATTTCAATTTTATACATGCAACCAGCATGTGATGTGGTAAAAGCATTGATCAAACCTTTATATTGTGCAAAAATATTCAGCACGGCACAAAAATAAATAAATAAAAACTCACTATCCACCCTTTTCCGGTTTGGGGAATATCCATTCAAAAGAACTGAAACAAATCCATTTAGATAATAATATTGCACTACAAACAATCCATATACTTTATATATACTTTAACTAAGAGGTACGGTTGACTTTGTGCTTTATTTTGATCTGTTATAAAAATAACATATTCATATTTTAACACAACATTAGTACCAAATCTGTAGCCCAATGTTTTTGTTTTGTTCCACCAGATTATTATCCCTGCAGTAAAGTAATATTCAACACATCAGTAATTTTGCTGCAGAAAATATTTTAAAGTTATTCATGGTTTGCTGAAACTATTATTTTTATTCTATTAAAGGTGCTGTATGTAAGTTTTTGACTCTTCTAAAGCATACAAATACCATAATATGTGTGCAGATATTTATGCTAAGTATTTTTGTTTATCTGGAAAACAATGCTAAAATCAGATATTCTGCTTTGAAAATGTGCATTATGTGTCGGAACTTCTGTCTTTGTTCTGGTCATTTAACTCGCCCAATGCCAGTTTAGCCAATTATATTTCAGAATATGCTGAAACAGCATATGTCATTCTTTCATTTAGGAAGGCTCAAAAAGCATGCGTCCATGACTGAAATGCGACCTCTGGTGAACAGTAGCAGACTCCGAAATGAAACGCAGATTCAGAGTTCCACATGAGGTTATTAATTAGCAAATAATATAAATATTACAAACTTAAACATTAGGTGAGCAGGTTACATTGTAACCCTGTGTCCTAACAACATGCTATGTGAGGAGATTTGCAGTGATAAGCAAATTGGCAGATGAAGAAATTTAATTACAGCCATTCAGAAGCATAGAATAGTGCACTCACTGCACTCCAACAACAACAAAAAGGTTTAAAATTCCTAAAATTATTAAATGTAAATGCTGAATAACGGATATGTGTTGGCTTGCACTCAGTTCAACTTCAAAACGGTTTATTTTATTTTCAAGATCTGAGGTGAACTATCTGCTGCTGCTTTCAGTAGTATGGCAATACATGACAATTAAAATGGCATTCAAACTCACATTATTAGCATTTAACACTGAATAAAGCACATGAGATGTACCTGAGGTGATCATTGTTAAAGTTTTCTGTTGTTCAGCTGCAAGAAATAGAAGCCATTTCTAAAATATAACTTTTAACTCCTTTTAATATGGAAAATATTCCTTCTTTCACCTGCAGTGACTTTTATTTAGAACACGGTTTAAATCAGCCTTTAGGCTTGACAGTCAGGCACATTGCTGTTGGTGTCGTCAATCTGGCAACTTGCATTTGTTTTGAACCAGGTGTGCAGTACCTAGTTTAACCACTGGGTTTCAAACTTACATACTGCACCTTTAAATTGTCTTTTTAATATATGATGGATGAGCTGTGAGGAAAATAGTTCCACCTCAAAGTACCCAATTTTTTTAAAGATATAGTTGACCCCAAAATTTTCATTTACTCACTTTTTACTCTCCCTCAAGTGGTTCCAAACCTTTATAAGTTTAGAAAAAAGTTACCAACATTCTTCAAAATATCTTTAGTTTGTGTTCAACAGAAGAAACAAGTAAATGGTGAGTAAATGATTGCCATTTTGGATGAACTATCTCTTTAAAACTCTTCATTGATTGTTTACAGCTTAACAGAAGTTACAGCGCAAAGCATCATGGGGCATCGGAAAAAGGTGGATGTAAATCTGCAAGTGCATTGATCTAATGAAGTTCCTGGCCAACCATTAAACATTCATACTCTAAAGGTCTCATGAATCGATGCTGCATTTTCCACAACTGCGAATGCATCTTTTTTTTTTTCCAAGGGCGTGAAAACACTCATGCGCACTCATGCATGCAGATCCTGCTGCGTCTCCATACACAGCCATTATACATGCTGCACACATGACAGACTGAATGGGAATACCCACACTCGATTCCTCACTGAGCAGTACACAGCCTGCACACTGGAAAACAGAGAAAACCAGGTTGTTTTAATCCATCGACTCGCCTTTTAAAGGGATAGCGCACTCAAATTTGAAAAATTCTGTCAATTCTTGTTTTATGGTCGTTCATTGTTTATTATGTTGGAGTGTTCCAAACCTGATTGACTTTCTTTGTTCTGTTGAACACACAAATACACAAACGACATATTAAAGAAAGCTGGAAATCTATAAATATTTTTTTTTTTACAATGAAAGTCAATGGTTACTAGGTTTTCAGCTTTCTTCAAAATATATTCTTTAGTTTTTAACAAGGGTATTTTAGTAAACTAAAACTATTTGTCAAAAAAACTTTTTCGCTAACTGAAATAAAAAAAAATCACAACTAATGAAAAACTAAAACTAACTAAAACTAGCAAGTCACTAAAACAATAACTTAAAAAAATATAATAATTAGCAAAAGTAAAATTTTCAGAATTAATAAGCACTCATTCTGTGGTAGAAAATCTGATCTGTCGCTGTTTAGAGAAACACCTGTAGATGGTGCTTTTACATACATTCATTCATTTTCCTTCAGCTTAGTGCCTCAGTCCCTTTATTCATAACTGGCGCAGTGGGTAGCACGATCACCTCACAGCAAGAAGATCGCTAGTTCGAGCCTCGGCTGGGTCAGTTGGCATTTCTGTGTGGAGTTTGCTTGCTCTCCCCGTGTTCGCATGGGTTTCCTCCGGGTGCTCCGGTTTCCCTCACAAGTCCAAAGACATGCGGTACAGGTGAATTGGGTAAGCTAAAATGTCCTGTGTGGTAATGTGTGTATAGGTGTTTCCCAGTGATGGGTTGCGGCTGGAAGGGCATCCTCTGCGCAAAACATATGCTGGATAAGTTGGCAGTACATTCTGCTGTGGCGACCCCAGATTATTAAAGGGACTACGCCAGCGAAAAGAAAATTAATGAATGAATAAAAACAGGTTTGCACAAAGAGTTAATGACAGCTGATACACTAAACTTTGTTTTGGTCTAGAATGGACAGGACCTGTTAAGTTAGCTAAACTAGAATTACTGAAATTAAAACTGAAACTAAATATACAGTCAAGGCCTAGATTATTCATACCCCTGGCAAATTCAGACTTAAAGCTTTTGTTCAATGTAAATAAAATCTGAGAATTATTTTCATTTCCTGTCATAAAAAAAGAAATATATAAATAAATGAAAAAAATGAACAAATGGATAAACAAATAAATAAATAAATAAATAAATGGATAAATAAATAATTTAAATAAATAAATAGATAAAAGGATAAAAAACAAATTAATAAATAAATGTATACATAAACAAATAAATACATGAATGGATACATAAATAAATGGATAAATAAAAAAATAAATAAATGGAATAGATAAATAAATAAAAAAATTAAAATAAATGAATGAATAAATAAATGAATAAATAAATGTATAAATAAATAAATAGATAAATAAATAAATTAATAAATAAATAGATAAAAAATGAATGAATAAATAAATGGATAAAAATAAATAAATAAATAAATAATTGAATGAAAAAATAAATAAATGGATAAATAAATAAATTAATTAATTAATTAAAATAGATAAATAAGGCGATGTGGTGGTGCAGTGGGTAGCTCCATCGCCTCACAGCAAGAAGGTTGCTGGTTCGAGCCTGGATCAGTTGGCATTTCGTGTGGAGTTTGCATGTTCTCCCTGTGTTAGTGTGGGTTTTCTCCGGGTGCTCCGGTTTCACCCACAAGTCCAAACACATGTGCTATATGTGAATTGGGCAAGCTAAAATTGACCGAAGTGTATGTGTGTGAATGAGTGTGTATGGATGTTTCCCAGTGATGGGTTGCAGATGGAAGGGCATCCGCTGCGTAAAACATATAAGTTGGCTGTTCATTCCGCTGTGGCGACCTCTGATTAATAAAGAGACTAAGCCAAAAAGAAAATGAATGAATAAATAAATAAATAAATAAATGAATGAATAAATTAGTGGATAAATAAATAAATTAGTGGATAAATAAATAAATAAATAAATAAATAAATAAATAAATAAAAGGTTGCTAGTTGAATTTTAGTAACTTTAAGTCTATGATTCAACTTTAAGTCTATAGGGTATGATTCATTTTCGGGCTTGACTTTATAAAAAACTAAACAAACTAAACTAAAACAAAGTAAATAAATAAAACAAGCAAAAAATAAACTATAACTGACATCAAATTTCAAAAATAGTATCAAAATAAAACTAACTTAACAATGCTAAACTATAATAACCTTGGTGTTCAACAGAAAAAAAGAAACTCAAAGGTTAAATCACTTGAGGGTAAGTAGATATTCATATTGGGGTGAACTATACCTTTAAGGTAGGATTTTTGTTTGTGGCCTCTACACTAAACCTGCATTGCCTTACTCGCAGTTGCACATATTAACCTGCGGGTGGCAGTGCAACCCAAAGTTAACAGACAAAATAGGTTGTGCGTGCACGAGAACCACGACTGCGTGTCATTTCGGTTTTTCTCACAGGAGACAAAGATCAATAATGAACAGAAGACTCCTTATGGCGATGCTCACCAACACCGGCTGAACGGCTATAAGGGAGGAGGGGACACGCAAAGTGAAATATTTATAAATAGCTGTTAGTTTTAGTGACAAAGCACAATTAAAACAGAATCTACCACCCGTTGAGTTGTGCTTAGCCAACAGGCGGTTAACGCGCATTGATGTGGTGAGCATAGACTGTAAAAAATGGTGGTGAGGTTTTGAGAGACAGAGAGGAAAGGGCCTTTTTCTCTGCAGCAGCTCTGGCTGATTCATTCTTTCCAGAGGTGCAGACTGAAAAAAGCAACATGATGAAAATCAACTCTTTCAAGCACTCGCTCGGCTCGCATCAATGAGCAGATTTCATATAATTCCACTGCTGCAGTAGGTATCGTTTTAAAGATTTCATGTGTTTAACCAAACTCACTGGGATGTTCTGGGTTCAATAGAATCTGAGATCAAATGACAGCATTTGTGGTGTGATATTGATTATCACAAAGTTTCATTTAAACTTTTTTTTAAGATTAGAAACTGCATGCAAAAACATTTTTTATTTCACACACTCAGTTTTGAGATACTAGGTTTGTTTTATAGCACTGCAAAAAGCGATTAGTTGACTTTACTTTAAAAAATGTGAGTAAACCTGTTGCCATAAAGGGATATTTGATCCAAAAAATGATTATTTACTCCCCCTCAAGTAGGTCTGCATTGCCGCAGGACCCGACTAGATTTCTTGCAGCAATAATCCGAATAAAGCACATCCCTGGTGTAATTTGAATGGGAGTGGGCGGTATAACAATATATCGCTCCTGAGAGAGAGCGAGAGCATGCGCATCCGCTGTCGTGCTATGTGTGTGTG
Organism: Danio tinwini; assembly: GCA_903798205.1. NCBI lineage: Eukaryota > Metazoa > Chordata > Actinopteri > Cypriniformes > Danionidae > Danio > Danio tinwini. The sequence goes on along the minus strand of CAIGQZ010004625.1, from coordinate 4,405,029 downwards.
TTGAGCAGAGATGTATAGTAACGAAGTAGAACTACTTCACTACTGTACTTAAGTACTAAAAGGTTGTATCTGTACTCTACTGGAGTATTGTTTTCTTCTTCTTCTACTTTTACTTCAGTACATATTTTCGATGAGCTTAATACTTTTACTCCAGTAGATTTTTTATGTGTTGCATAGTTACTTGATACAATTATACAAATGTTACGAATCAATCATTCATTGATCAGACGATCAAAGAAGACAGTGCTGCCTGCCTGCATTGAGAGCACTTTAGTTTGTTTTAGACATGGAAAACCCAGAAATTCCACCTTCAACTCCTTCACTTTCAACTGTTCGTGGCGATGAGGAAAAAGACCACCCGTGACCCTATTTAGAACCAATGTTTGCATTTGTCCGAGTGAAAGACAGTTCATATAGAATGAAGTGCATACTCTACCATCGGATTTGAAGAAACATGTCAAGTTAAAGATAATATAATACACAAAACAGCAGTTTGAGCTGTCCATAAGCGCTAGATAAGTTAACCGTTAGCTACCCGCAGTTCATATCTTGCTGCAATGTTCACATAACATTAACTGTCTATCATAAAGGCTGTCACACTGAATGGTGTTTTTGACCCATCATATATATATATATTTTTTTTTCTTTATTATTATTATTATTTTTTATTTATGTTATAAATCGTAAACCTTGGTTCTTTTTTGGTTCTGCTTAATCCTGTGCCCCAAAAAAGATATTTAAAAAAAACAAAATGTCTTTTGACTGCTTTTTTAAAAATAACTGCATAACGCAATACTTTATGCAGTACTTTTACTTTCAGTACTTGAGTAGTAATTTTTTAAATAAACTACTTGCAATACTTAAGTACAAAAAATGTTGAATACTTCAGTACGTCCACTTAAGTATTGTGCTTAAAGAGCACTTCAACTTCTACTCAAGTCACTTTTTTGATAGAGCACTTGTACTTTTACTTAAGTCTGGGTCTCTAGTACTTTATACATCTCTGGTGTTGAGAGATGAGAAAGCACTAATGCTTTACACTACTGCCCTGGATTGACAATACGAATGTACAGTTATTTGTCATGCCGATAAAGCACCTAAACGTGAAATGTGAAAGTGAGAACGCACGCATCTGCCGTGGTGCTCTGTGTGTGTGTGTGTGTGTGTGTGTGTGTGTGTTTGTGTGTGTGTGTGTGTGAATGGGAGAGAGCACACGCGTCCACCGTGGTTAGACTGGACTCTGTAACATCCAACTGGGTGTTTTTTTGGAGGCCTATTTAATCACTATATATTCTTCCGTGGCCCAATATGTACCTGCTACGTGTATAGAAATAATGCTGATATGATATGAAACACAATCGGTAGTTGGCAAATATATTGACTGGTTATGTTTGTAAATCTGACTTTAAAAGAGTCTCATTAGCCACAAACCTCACCGCATGTCACGCAGCACTCATGTCTCATCACAAAGAGGCAAACAAAACTGACATTTAGCCTACAATCCTTGCACAACATACAGTTTATCTGTTATCTTTCTCTTTTGGTACTGCCCAATTTAAATTTTTAATCTAAATTTAGCGGGAACGGTCGGATCAGGTAGAAAACGATGTAGGTCGGGCATCCAGTGAACATAGACTGAATATATGGCGGAAACGGTCAGGTGTGGAATAAAACCTGGTGGGAGCGGGATTAAAATTTCTTTAACTTTTCGAGTTTTACAGTGTAAAGAAAGAGTAAATGATGACAATTTTAATTTTTGAGTGAATTATCCCTAAATAAAATTACAATAATCATAATTATAAAACTTAAGTCAACTTAACACTTTACTTTTTAAAGTAAAGTCAACCTGTAATTTATAAGGCAACATGTTTACTCACTTTAAAGTATCTAATCGCTTTTTGCATTGAGTCTAATGTAAAGAAAATATCCTTAAAATGTTTCTTCTGTGGCACATAAACAATTTGTTTCTGTAGATTTCAGTTATGATACAAATATTTAAAGGACGTTTTCTCAAAATGATTATTTAATTATTTTGTACTGAGCCACAAATTTCCACTTTAGCATATATTATGTAATACCCCATTTAAAAATGTTTACATTTTATTGTTAGCTTAGACCCTTTATTAATCTGGGGTTGTCACAGGGGAATGAACCACCAACTTATCCAGCATATGTTTTACGCAGCGGATGCCCTTCCAGTCGCAACCCATCACTGGGAAATCCAGGGTAATTATAATAATAATAATAATATTATTATTATTATTATTATTATTATTATTATTAATAACCTTTAATGGTTACCAAATGTATACATTCAGTATGATCCACAATATGTATACAAACATATGATCATCATATTGATAATATACAGCGCTCAGCATATATGAGTACACCCCCCACAACTCTCTCATTTCAAGAGTTCCCACTTAGATATGCTTAGCATTTAAGCAGGTTTGGCACGCTGACCCAGGAGAGAACCCTGAGCTCGGAGATACTTGAGCTCAAGGCTCCCGCCCGGTCAATAAGCATATCAGGGGATCCGAGATCAGGTAGGTCTCGAGAGCTCCCCCTAGAAATGGAGAAGGAGGAGATGGGGTGGAAGGGGGGATTCTTCCAAAACGAAGATAGAGCAGTAGGGAGAAAATGATCCATATATAGTAAGCTTAGATCGCTCTGATTGGATTATTACTGATTACAGATGGGAAGCCAGACGTGCTCAATCATATCACATGCTCTTCTCGAAATTAGTTTGTGAAGCTTCACTTAAATTAATGTTTTCTATAGGATGCTTTACAACATTATATTTGTGCATATACATTAGTTTAGTCAGTACTGAAGCTAAATCTGGAGCTAATCTAACAAAATAACTTACAATAATGGTTCAAAAAATAGTAGCCCAAATTTATATGTTAGGGAAAAATAAATACAATTTTCAGAAATAGTAAAAAATCAAGACAAACAAAAAATCTATAAAATTTTGTTCAAATGTTGTAGTTTGTAATTTTTTGCAATATTTTGCTTGCATTTAAATATATTATCTTTCCATTTTTTAAGATGTTCTGTGACTAAAATATTATTTTAATAAATATATCTGTTTAATAAATCTGTTTTGTTCAAATGCATCAATATATATTACCCATATTCACTGAGAAATTGATAAAAAATATTCATTTTCATAATAGGGTGTACTTATATATGCTGAGCACTGTACATTTAAAATATCTGTATGATCAGATGCTTACTTAACTGATGTTTTCTCAACTCAATAAATGTGTTATGTGTTTATTTAGTTAAGCAAAAAGTTAGCACATTTTTACATATATATAAAAGATAAAAGTTAACATTAAAAAAAGTGGTGCACAACAATTTTGGACAGGGTCACCAACCCAATGCTTTTCTCTGTTAATCATATCAAAACCACAAAAGCCCCACTTGCATCACACTCAAAAACTGGAATTTTGAGGTTTTGTATTCAGTGTGAAAGCAGATAGTACCTACTTACTCTGAGTCATAAAAGATGAGTGTTGAGTGGGTGCAGAGAAGGGGGGAAAGGTGACAAACTGACATGAGTTTTGCTTATAAAACATGGGTGGTTTTCTCGTATATTTCCAGAAGAGCGCATTTACCAAGCAAAAGTCTCTCCAGATTCCAGACCTGTAATATCTGCTATAAGTAGTAAATTATCTCATGTGTTTGTCAGGGTCAGGTGTCAATGTTCTTCCCACAGCAACTCAGCATGCAGCAATTTACTTACCAATTAAACTGAATTTCTACAGTTGTTTTGTGGATTCAGCAGTGGACACACTTCTTTTTGTCAGGTTTAGAGCTTCATAATTGGGGCTGCCTGTTGCTATTGATGGCAAACAGAAATAAGTGATTTTTCTGTTGACTTAATACAAACAACTTACTTTTTCCGCCAGTTCCTTGGATCCGAGGATTGCCTGTACAACATATAAAAAAAAGAAACAAAACGGTCAGATTTCTAAAACACAATGAAAGACTTAAACAATATCTGCCTTGAAACTAAGAGAGTATATCAAGCACCAGATCTAAAACAGAGAATAATAGTCATTTAAACAGAAAGAATAATAATGTGCAGTATCAAGTGTGCTTCACCAATGAAAAATGTTCCTACATTCAAACAAATCACTGCTTCATTCATGAAGCCAGCTTGCTTTGTTTCTGAATAAATCAGCTATTTAAACAAATTGTTGGCATTATTATTTTTTTTATCGGCAATAAAACAGAAATTTTGTGACTTACATCCAACTGAAATGGTCCAGAAATTAAATTAAAAAAAGTAGGGTGTTGTATGATTTTGGAACTGACTTGGGCGACGTGGTGGCGCAGTGGGTAGCGCTGTCACCTCACAGCAAGAAGGTCACTGGTTTGAGCCTCGGCTGGGTCAGTTGGCATTTCTGTGTGGAGTTTGCATGCTCTCCCTGTGCTCGCGTGGGTTTTCTCCGGGTGCTCCGGTTTCCCCCACAAGTCAAAAGACATGCTGTATAGGTGAATTGAGTAAGCTAAATTGTCTGTAGTGTATGTGTGTGGATGAGTGTGTGTGAATGTTTCCCAGTGATGGGTTGCAGCAGGAAGGGCATCCGCTGTGTAAAACATGTGCTGGATAAGTTGGCAGTACATTCTGCTGTGGCGACCCCAGATTATTAAAGGGACTACGCCAGCGAAAAGAAAATTAATGAATGAATGAAAAGAACTGACTGGATTTTTGGAAGATGGGTGTTGTTAACAAAATGAAAAAAGTTTGATGAATGGAAGAAAGCTAAGAAAAAACAAGACACACTGATAGCCCCGCCCTAAAGGCTTTCCATGTGACCAGAAGTAAAGAAAAGTCGTTTCGAGGGAGGAGGGTAGGTTATGAATTTTGATAAAAAATATTGAGGGCAAATTAATTTTGACACAATAATGGATTGCTTAGGGCAGCACTGTGGCTCAGTGGTTAGCACTGTCGCCTCACAGCAAGAAGGTTGCTGGTTCGAGTCCCGGGTGGGCCAGTTGGCATTTCTGTTTGAAGTTTCATGTTTTCCCTGTGTTGGCGTGGGTTTATTCCTGGGTGTAAAGATATGTGAGAGTGTATGGGTGTTTCCCAGTATTAGGTTGTGGCAGGATAGACATCCTCTGTGTAAAACATATGCTGGAATAGTTGGCAGTTCATTCCGCTGTGGTAACCCTTGATAAATAAGGCACTAAGCTGAAGGAAAATGAATGTGTGAAGTGCTTACAGATATAAATATACAAATATGTATATATGCAATATGGTTTATTTATTCTTATTATTTATTGATCCTACTGAGTAAAAGAGTATCAAGCACCTTTTACACCAAATCGAGAATAATAGCAATTTCAAGAGTTCACACTTAGCTGATGATTGATTATAAGCTTGTTTTGCATGCTGTCCTGGAAGAGAGCTCTGAGCTCAAAAGATCCTCGAGCCCTGGGCTCCCACCAGTTTGAGTGGCGAAAGGAGAGATTGAGCTCAGGTAGATCTTAATAACTCCCCTGCCTATTTGTGGCTAATGACTAATTACTTTATGAGGGGAAAATGCTGTTGGCTAGGAACTTGACTATGGTGCCAATTTGGTTAAGTCCAGTGTTTCTCAAACTTTTTTCACCAAGTACCACCTCAGACAAAAATGGTCTCTCCAAGTACCACCATAATGACCAGTATTGAAATACAGTAGCGTAGTAGGCCTAATTAAGCAGCTGCAGCACTGCACAGTTAAAAAATGAGGCAGATCAACTCCTATTATTAAGAATATGTATTATTGTCAGCCATTTTAAAAATTCTAAATAATTTGAACATTAACTGTGCTTGCAGGCAAAAACAAAACAGAAAAAAAACTTCATTTAAATTAGAATGTGCTTTCAAAAGTTCATTAAAATGGCACTGTTCTTATAAAGTAAAAAAAAAAACCTGCCGTATTTGTAAAGTATTAATGTATAGCTTATTCATCAAACCTGGAAATGTTGCTTGGACCTGATAAATATGGGCTTTATTATATATACACAATTTTTATATTTTATACATTTTGAAAGTTTTGCAAGTTGCAATTTTGAAGTTGCATGTACAGATGGCATATTTGTATATCTTTAAAATCTAAACTTGTATTTTAAATATATGATTTGGAATTACTTAAATTAGAAATTAGATCTGCTGCTTGTCCTATACAGTATAGGCCTATGTGTGTCAGTGATTAAATGCATACAGTGCTTTAAACAATAAATACTGCTTTAACAATTCATATGTGCAGTATTTCTGCAATCTGGTGTGAATGAGATCACATAAGTGAACCGTGAAGTTTGCATTAACTGCGCACCGACCACTGTTTTCAAGCAGACTCGGGTCCCTCCGTCTGTGCACACAAAGAATACCTTTAATTATATTCTACCTCTAAGCTTCAAGCATGGCAAAGTTGCTTGAGTCTACGTTCTGTGTCTCGCGCCATTTGAATCACATCCAAATTAAATCTGAGGTAACAAACTAAACCGAAAGCCGCGTACGCTGCTTTACAAAACAAAACACGCATTTTATCGGAAACACACATTATTTTACACAACTACGAGCACACATTTAACACATTTGTAATAATTATTTTACCAGTGATGCAGCATGGGGAAAATCCATGACTTGCGCATGCATATCTGCTTTGTAAGCGCCGTGTGCTTCTTTCTCTGGCTCTGCGCCAAGCGGACTGATTTTTAACATCTGATGATGCGATGCACTAAAGTAAACATTAAAAGCACATATCGTACATAAAAGACATAATCGTACTGTACACTTCAGGGAACAGCCAATGCTGTCTGATCACATGAGTCTCTGTGTTATTGTACGCATCAAAGGGTTAAAAGTGTGTTCATTTTATTATTTTATTATTCAGTGATTCTTCCGCGTACCACTGGAAGAAAGGTCGCGTGCCACTACCACAGTTTGAGAACCACTGGTTTAGTCAATTTACTTGAGAGATTCCTCAAGACAAAGGTGACTAATATGAAGACTGTGGTTATTTATAGTGACTTAGGAATTGCCTGATTGGAGAATCATGTATTAGCTAATGCAGGTCCAGCTGTGGTCAATCATAAGCACGTGATCCTCTTGAAATTACTTTATGAATGAACTTTACTTAAATTAAACTTGTGCATATCGAAGTAATGTTGCAGTGTTTCATTGCAGATTGAACAAATGATTAGTTTAATGTTTTCAACATATGAACAATTCATTTATTGTTCATAAGATATTTGAACAAATCGTTGGAATGAACAATTCATTGGATCACTCATTAAGGCTGGAATTTCCCTTCACCTATTGGTGGCCTTTATGCCACATTTATTTATCCATGACAACAATGGACTGGCAAAAAAGAGTAGATTTATTGTTGTCATGAAAGAAAAACATATTTTATCATTTTCTGTCAACATACTGTAGCACACCCTTTGGTGCAATTCATGTTCCTGAAAATGTATTATTTTATCAAATATGAGCCCAAAAAACGGAAACAGCCAAGCATGGATCATTATTCACAATCAGATCAATAATAAGAAAGAAACATGATCTTCATGCAGTTGTAGCAAACATAAAGTGAGATCTGATATTTGCAGATTTTAGCTTGTACTGAGAAGAGATACAGACAAACCAAAGCCTCTTAAAACAGGATCCAGCAATACCTACAGTATGTACATAACACCATCTCTCACTTATTGTTCTGACGTTGACATGCTCAAGTGTATACTTATATCTGCTGGCACTGTCATATTACTGTTACCCTCAGTTTCTTCAGTATGTACAACACCGAATATGAGACTCTTCTGAAAGAGAGCAAATGGGGAGGAGAACTGGCAAAGAAAGGAGAGGGGGAAGTGTGGTGAGGAGGGACATGATTTGAAAGAGAACATCAGCGACAGACAGAAAAACAAAAGATGTGTTTGTGGAGCAGACGCTAAAGTAAATCCTCTAGTCATGTCCGAGCAGAGCAAGCAAACGCGGTGGAGGGAAGGCTAATGGGAATAGAAAGACATGGAAAACAGAGAAATCATGAAAAAAAAGGCTATGAAGAAAACGTGCTTATTACCTAATCACCGGTCATACCCTGAGACCCAGTTCGGAAATTGCTGAGAGCGTATAGCACATACACACAAACACTAAAAGCAGAGCTCCTCAGAGAACATGAAATGGACATGTTGTCCATATAGCTACAGGCTTAGACGGGATGGAAAAGAATTATGATGACCTGTTCCAAAAACCCTAGTGGAATGATCGCATGAATAATGCAGGGAACTTTGTTTAGCTGCAACCGTGCGGCTCTCAGCTCATGAATTTCTCCCTGCTGGTGAGCTCAAAAGAAAGAATCCGATGATGGAAGAATGCTGTGCTTTAATGCAGGGTGGATTGAGGATATGCTTAGGAGGAAGGGGTTAATGCAGGGGTAGGCTAATGCTAGCAGCGTCCAACACATCCTGGAACTCATTACAGTTTGTCGTAAAACACAGACTGCAGTGTTACAAGACAGTAACCTGGGTCAGAGAGAAACATGGGAGCATGTGTGATTTTTATTTTATTTTTGCTTGTCTGCGCATGTGTACTTCATACAGATAAATAAAGGGAAAGTATGTTTGGGCTGAGCTACAGCTGTGGTGCTGTCTGGATAACACTGTGTATGGAATAATTCCCCAAATGAACACACACATACATAAACATAGTTATCTTTATGGGGACTTCCCATAGACATAATGATTTTTTTTTCTGTACAGACTGTATATTCTATTTCCCTAGCCCAAAACCCAACCCTCACAGGAAACAATCTGCATTTAGATTTTCAAAATACTTCATTCTGTGTGATTTATTAGCTGTTTTTATCATGGAGACCAAAAAATTTGCACTCAAGGTCAATATTTACTTGTATTACTTTTCCAACGCAGACTCATTCTGAAAACGTAGCCCTTTATACATTTCTGAAGAGCGCCAAATATGTCCCAGGAGATGAGTTTTTTTTTTCAGCTTTTGTATTTGCAAATCCACCAGAGGCCGATGTGTACGCTTTTTGATATCTCAAATTTCTCTTGCAAGTGCCATTAGCGACTGCTCTTCTAGCGTAAATCCACTAGAGGCCACTGTCGACTGACTGTCTACTGACTGACCGATTGACTGACCCACCCTCCTTCTTCCTTAACCCAATCGATAGTGTTTTTAAAAGCACAGATTGACCTGTTATTTTTCCCCCAATTTCTGTTTAACGGAGAGAAGATTTTTTCAACACATTTCCAATCATAATAGTTTTGATAACTTATCTCTAATAACTATAAAAGAAAATATTTTTTCTTTGCCATGATGACAGTAAATAATATTTGACTAGATATTTTTTAAGACACTTCTATACAGCTTAAAGTAACATTTAAAGATATAACTAGGTTAACTAGGGAGGTTAGAATAATTAGGCAAGTTATTGTACAATGATGGTTCTGTAGACAATCTCAAAATTTTTTTTGCTTAAATGGGCTAATAATTTTGATCTTAAAATGGTTCTTAAAAATTAAAAACTGCTTTTGTTCTAGACGAAATAAAACAAATAAGACTTTCTCCAGAAGAAAAAATATTATCAGACATACTGTAAAAATTTCCTTGCTCTGTTAAACATCATTTGGGAAATATTTAAAAAAGAGAAAAAAAATTCTAAGGGGGCAGTGGGTAGTGCATTCACCTCACAGCAAGAAGGCTACTGATTCGAGCCTCGGCTGGGTCAGTTGGCATTTCTGTGAGGAGTTTGCATGTTCTCCCCGTGTTCGCGTGGGTTTCCTCCGGGTGCTCCGGTTTCCCCCACAAGTCCAAAAACATGTGGTATAGGTGAATTGGGCAAGCTAAAATTGTCCGTAGTGTATGAGTGTGTATGGATGTTTCCCAGTAATGGGTTGCAGCTGAAAGGGGATCCACTGCGTAAAACATATGCTGGATAAGTTGGCATTTCATACCGCTGTGGCGACCCCAGATTAATAAAGGCACTAAGCCGAAAAGAAAATGAATGAATGAATGATTTGTGGGGGGTGTATTTATATATGCTGAGCAGTCTCTCTCTCTCTCTCTCTCTCTCTCTCTCTCTCTCTCTCTCTCTCTCTCTCTCTCTCTCTCTCTCTCTCTCTCTCTCTCTCTCTCTCTCTCTCTCTCTCTATATATATATATATATATATATATATATATATATACTTAATCAGTATAATTATATAAAGTGATCATGTTTCTTTAAAACTTGGATTAAATGGCTTTCAATCGAGGGAAAGAAGTCTTTTAAATTTGATAAAGAAATATCGTAATTTGTGTACTGTAAAACATTTCTTATTTATTTGGACATCAGGGACAATAAATCATGACAGATACTTTATTTTGGGGTGAAAAACATTAAGCCATTTTAAACAAAAAATTAAGTTAACTATTCTACAGTAAATTGTACAAACTTGCTTTCATGAGACAATTGCTCAATTTGGCAACATTATTTAGTTAGAGCATCTAACATATTATCAGAGGAACGAAAAGAGTAAATACTGCGACAGGAATTAGCATGAAAGCACACAAAATGACATATCTAAAGACTAGCAGTCGAGCTAATCCTCTTGTCAGTATGGCAACAAAGATTAAAAGCATTTATACCTTAAATTATTTATAGCATTTCCACCTCAAACCTCCAACTGCGATTCTTGTTGGGATGTTTTCCACGCAAAAGTGGGAGTTAAAGGAACACTACATGTTGCAGCCACACAGTTACACGTAGCTTTGAGTGTGTTTGGCTCCAGTACAGAGCCCTCTGGATGTAATTATGCTGCATGTCTGAGTGTGTACGAAAACAATACACGTGGCAAACCGAGATGATATGTGACCAGTTGGAGACCAGCTGAAGTGCCTTCACCGAGAAGCTTTTTATTAAGCCCTGCTAATGATCATGACTCACTGCTGCCAGGAGAAACAACAAGAGCAGCCCACAGCGACATCACAACTGCTCTTTTCCACAGACAACCAGCTCTTGCCCCTGTACACACCGCTTTCATTAGCATTGAGAAACTGCTGATGGATTGGTTTCGCAGGGGGAAAATAGCATCCAAAAAATCTGGTCTAAAGAAAAGGTCTAACAAAACTTTGGTTATTCCTGGAAAAGGTAGAGGCCACAGAAATGCAAGATGTGATGGGGTCAGTGGGATTGTGTGTTTATTTGTAGCTGCTGATGTAAACTTCAGCTCTAAACCATGAAACTTTGATAGAGTTTTGTTTATATATAGTGCACGGCTGGCCAGCAAAAGGATAATTCTTCCAAAAATGAAAACTCTTTCATTTGCTCAACCCATGTTGCTTCAAACCCTTGTGACTTCTCATAGGGATATCTTCAATATACCTGCTGTTTAACAGTAAAAAAAAGTTTTTCGTACTTTGTGAAAGAATTGACTAATATAAAAACTAAACAACATGAATAAAAAATAAGTAACACTTATAGGACTCTATTTTAATGATCTAGGCACAAAATCTAGCATTAAGGGCGTGTCCGAATCCACGTTTGCTATTTTTAGGATAGACAAATACACTCTGCGCCCTGGCGTATGGTCTAACAGCGTTGTGCTTATTCTCTTAATAAGTTATGGGTGTGTTTTGAGCATAACATGCATTAAACCGATCAGAGTCTCATCTCCTATTCCTTTTAAGAGTCAGTTGCATTGCGTCATAGCACATTTGCTATTTACATGGTCTTTGTGAGTGGAAAAACAGAACACTTCTGTTAGGGGTGCAGATGTACAAAACCAGTGACGAAGGAAAAATTCAGTCCAAGGTGTTTCTTTTAAGGGCCACAAACCCCCAACCCCCCCACCCCCGGTCTCAACAGGGTGTTTTCACACTGCAAGTTTGGAAAAAGTCAGAAAAGTGGCTGTGTCCAGCTCTGTTTAGGTGGGAATGTCGGGGGAGGGAAAGAGGGAAGGTTTTGCAAAAATGGGAGTTTCCATTTGGGCACGCTCTAATTTTCACAGAGGCGAAACAAACACACAGACGCAGAGGAGAAAGACAGTGACTATGTTTACATGGACATCAGTAATCAAATTATTTTCCAAATTATTAGTTTGTCGACTTTAACTGTAGTATGGCACTTTCACTTTTTATTCAGGAACATTTCCTGCATGTCCCCTATGACAAACGACATATTGTATGTGAACTGCTGGAGTGGAGTTTTAATGGAGGGTTTGATACCGCACGGCGAAAGGGAAAAAAAAAATCCTCATTTCTTGGTAACTTTGATGCACTCGGTAGGTAGCTTCAGAAAGCCGTGTGTGTATAGACTATCCTGTCACAAAATGCGGCGAAATAGTTTGATTGTGGTGTTTACATGTTTACATTCGGAGAGCAGCATTTACAGCGGATCTTTCAGTCTATAATACTGTACTATAAAATTGCAGTGATATTAACATACTGTAAACTTAGTAACTAAATCATTTTGACTAAGGTATGTCTTTAAAAACTGAAAGAGCACTGCTGACGATACAAAATAACTTTGCCATCTGAATGAACAAACAAAGGGCACTGATCACACACACTTACCAAATCTGTGGCGACAGGACAATCAACACAAACTGGAGCCATGACTTTTTTAAAAGGACACGAGTGGCAAATCCGGATTTTACCATTTCCAGATGCGAAAAGCTCTCGGGTAAAAAAATGTTCCTTACAAACGCATTTCTGTCGCATGCACTGTAATCCACACGTGAGTCCAGCTGCGCTCTCATAACGGGGAAATGAAAACAAAACCTTCGTTGCATCGCATTAATAAATGCAACACTGATGACCCGTGTCTCCAAATTCTTGTTCTTCCACTTGTTTTGGCAACACAATATGGCATCTCTCTGTCGTCTCTGTCTGAACCAAGTCTTTCTCATGAATTGATGCTGCACACTCAGAGACGTCACGATGTACTCGCAGATAAAGACATCCAGTCTCCACGCTGGACTACACGCAAGTATCTCATGGCTGTGACGCAGCTTCAAAATTTTGTTTTAAAAAATTATATAAAAAATATATATATAAAAAATTCCTTATATATTAAGGAATAAATACATCATTTTTGATCGAGTTTGGGGACCTTTTATGCTCTTTTTAAAAGGTGGTGGATTTGGAAATGTTTTGCTCGATGATTAGTAAAAGAGGTGATATTGTATTCTGATGTAAAATACTAAGAAGCCTTTTGTTTTGTTTGTTCTGACACATGGAAATGTGTATGTACATGTAAAAAATATAATAAAAAAGAAATTGGGAAAAAAATAAATAAATCAGTGCTTCTTTATGTCAAGTGGCCGTAACTATTATGTACTCACATTTAAATTAAGCATTTGTGCAATGCACGTAATTGTAAATACATATTTTTAGGTAACACTTTACAATAAAGGTTCATTAGTAATGCATTTACTAACATAAACTAATCATGAACAACACTTGTACAGCATTTATAAATCATAATTCAACATTCACTGATGCATTATTAACATCCAAGTTTATGCTTGTTAACATTAGTTAATGCACCGTGAATTAACATGAACTAACAATGAACAACTGTATTTTCATTAACTAACCTTAACTAACATGAACAAATGCTGTAGTAAATGTATTGTTCATTGTTTGTTCATGTTAGTAAATGTATTAACTAACATTAACTAATGAACCTTATTGTAAAGTGTGACCTATTTTTACATTGTACTTCTATTTTAAAAACTACATGATTGTAATTATATTTTCAATGAATTTATATAATTGCATCTGTGATTACAATGTGTTACTTAACCCACCATTAAACCTGCCCATACCACTAAACCTGTCTCTAAACCTTACTTGTATCCTACCTCAATAGCACCTGAAGTGCTTTTCAATACAATATGAACACAACAAGTACATCACACTTTTTATGTAAGTACATAGTAGTTAAGGCCACTTAATATAAAATGGGACCAAATTGCCACTAAGTGTATAAGAGAGAAAGAAAAAAAACATAGGTAAAGGAACAATTGGGGATAGACAAGAACTAAAGGAGCAAGCATGAAAAATAAAAGAGCTGCAGAAGTAGTTTAATTTCAGCATTTCCACAGCGTACTGCACTACAGCCAATTTCTGTTTTTTATTTTGCAGAAGAGGTCATTCAAATGCCTGCTAATGCTTAATACTTACTAACAGTGTCATTTTATGCCGAATACATCAGAATATTTAGCAGTCTTCATCTATTTCTCTGTACTAATACTGCTGGGATGCACCATTCAAGGGTTCTAACTGGAGATCTTATAGAAAAACTCTGCTGCAAATTAGTAAATTATAAGCAATTGCCTACTCTATTTTAGGGTGATCGCCTCTCTGTGCACACAGAATTCATTTACCCAAACATTCATTTATTCATTCATTAATTATTTAATTTTCCTTCAGCTTAGTCAATTTATTGTCAATTTATTTATCAAAATTGCTGAATTGCCTCACTATCAGTTCGATTATTGTGGCTTTTTTATTCAGTAGAACATTAAAGGTCCCGTGAAGTGCTCTGAAATGTGCATTTTATTCTATGCTTGATGTAATCTCAACCGAAACCTAAAGAAAGGGTGGGACATAGTGAAGCCCCTCCCCTTTTTAAGACGGCTAATAATGTTTTGTTTTATCACCGCTTTGGTTGAGCTCAAGCGCATTAAATGAGAAGCGTCTTGAAGGAGACGGGGTGTGTCAGATACTAGAGAGCATTCGATTGGTCACGATTTGATAAGAAACTGAAGTATGAGGTGACGTGAATTAAACGTGAACGTGAAGAGATATCGTTCGCTTATAGATATCCTAAAAACTAGGAATACAGATACTAAAATAAAAAAAAAACTTTATTTTAAGTTCATGGGAACATTAAGGAAGATTTTTAGCAGAACTATAAAGAGGTAAGAAATGTATTCAGATATGTGATTAGTCAAACAGGCAAAAATCATGATACAATTGCAGTAAAAGTTTATATGAATGAATCTCTAAGGGGAACTGACTATTGTTACAAAAGTTTACATGATGTTTTCTGTTTATCTTGCCTCTGAACAATACATATTAAGTGGCGTTCATAAGTGCACTGCTGCTTTGTTTACAGTAGTAACACACGACAACACTACATCAATGCTGTTCATAAGCGCCACCTGCTGGCAGAGAGTGAATCTGCATCTCTTTCAGCTCGTCTGTTT
The DNA here is from genome assembly GCA_903798205.1 of Danio tinwini. Taxonomy (NCBI): domain Eukaryota; kingdom Metazoa; phylum Chordata; class Actinopteri; order Cypriniformes; family Danionidae; genus Danio; species Danio tinwini. The sequence goes on along the minus strand of CAIGQZ010004625.1, from coordinate 4,389,810 downwards.
TTAGATGTTTTATGATACAATAGTTTCATAAAACTAAATCAGACCACAGTTTTTGCTTCAGATTTTGAAATTCTTATTTAGGATCAAATCTGCTCTACACTACATCTTGGTGGTTGCTTCCATGCTTGACATTATAACTCACCAAATGTGAGTAGATTTCAGCTCTGGTGGGTTAGAGAGCCGCTGCCACTAGCCACTTTGGCTGGTTGAAATACTTTTTAAATTGTAGTTCATTGAGAAGCAGCACAACTGACAAAGTAACTGTTCGCGCGAGCAAAAGAAAGCAGGTGAATACGGAATGAGAGGATGATCACATGCACGGTGAGACGTAGGCTTTACTTACTGATGAGGGCTTTAGTATCGCGCACACAGCTGATGTGATGTGCACGAGATTTTATAAAGCTCCCGTTTCCTTGCGCGAAGCAAGTGTGCCTGCAAACGCAACTTGTACGATCAGTTCTTTTTGAAATAGACAGAATTTTTTTTTTTGCTCGTGCACTCACAGTCCTGCTGCTTTCAAGAGCTTCAGATTCTTTTAAAAAATGTCTTTTTGTAAGCAGCAGCGGTTTCCGCTTTCATTTTTTACCATTCTTTGAACAGATCATGGGCCTTACATTAACTGTGTGCATGCGATCATACTTTCATTATCGCACACGGTATGTTTTCACCTGCTTTCTTTATTTTTTAATTTATGGTTTAATGGTCATACTTTACAATAACATTGCTTTAATAGGAGATAAACTTCCCATTTATCTATAGTTAACTGGTGATCTGGGACCTTTAGCCTGGACAAACTACTGTGCATTCTTTTAGATACATCATTTATTTGTATTTATTTTTTTAAGAAAGTTTTTGTTGAATAAAAAGTGCATGTACACAGCTATAATTAGCTTGTTTAAAAAAAATCATTAGGAAAAATATTTAGCTAAGAAATAATTAGCTATTTGATTATTTATTTTTGGTATGACCAGAGAAAAATGAGGTAAATCGTTAATGTTGAGTTCTGAAAAGTCATGTGAAGAAGAACTAATTGCAATGCAACAACGTGAAACCACAACCCATTTGCTCATGCTCATTCAGCAAGCTCATATAAAACACACAAAACAGTGAAATGAATGAGGAGGCATAATAAGTAAATAAGTAATAAAATAAGTCATTTTAGCATGCCAAAGTCAAATTTAAGCATATCAAATATTTTCCCAACAACAAAATTGTGGCTAGTGGCTAGTAACATTGGAAAACCACTAGCCACAGTGGCTGGTGATCAAAAATGTTAATGTCAAGCCCTTGCCTAATTTTAAATGGAAAAAGCACAGACAAATGCTTACTTTGTTTATATGAAGAGATTTATAATATTTTTGTAACTTTTTCAATTAGGGTTTGTTTTAATGCTATTTCAATTTCACAAAGACGTTTTCAGCAATAGCCTAATAAAAGCTCTCCTTTTCATTTACTGTATTCATTCATTTTCCTTTAGTTTAGTCGCTTTATTTATCAGGGGTCACCACAGCGAAATGAACCGCCAAACTATCCAGCATATGTTTTACACAGCGGATGCTCTTCCAGCTGCAACTAAACACTGGGAAACACCCATACACTCTCACATGCACACACATACACTACGGCCAATTTTTGTTTATTCAATTCACCTATAACCAGAGATGTATAAAGTATTAGAGACCCAGACTTAAGTAAAAGTACAAGTGCTCTATCAAAAAAGTAACTTGAGTAGAAGTTGAAGTGCTCTTTAAGCACAATACTTAAGTGGACGTACTGAAGTATTCAACATTTTTTCTACTTAAGTATTGCAAGTAGTTTATTTAAAAAATTACTACTCAAGTACTGAAAGTAAAAGTACAAGTATTGCGTTATGTAGTTATTTTTAAAAAAAGCAGTCTAAAGACATTTTGTTTTATTTTAAATATCTTTTTTGGGGCACAGGATTAAGCAGAACAAAAAGAACCATGGCTTACGAGCATGATATGATAGCTAACGTTAGTTAACTTATCTAGCTCTTATGGATAGCTCAAACTGCTGTTTTGTGTATTATAGTATCTTTAACTTGACATGTTTCTTCAAATCCGATGGTAGAGTATGCACTTCATTCTATATGAACTGTCTTTCACTCGGACAATTGGTTCTAAATAGGGTCACGGGTGGTCTTTTTCCTCATCGCCACGAACAGTTGAAAGTGAAGGAGTTGAAGGTGGAATTTCTGGGTTTTCCATGTCTAAAACAAACTAAAGTGCTCTCAATGCAGGCAGGCAGCACTGTCTTCTTTGATCAATGAATGATTGATTCGTAACATTTTTATAATTGTATCGAGTAACTGCAACACATAAAAAAATCTACTGGAGTAAAAGTATTAAGCTCATCGAAAATATGTACTGAAGTAAAAGTAGAAGTAGGAGAAAAAAACAATACTCCAGTAGAGTACAGATACAATCTTTTAGTACTTAAGTACAGTAGTGAAGTAGTTCTACTTTGTTACTATACATCTCTGCCTATAACGCATGTCTTTGGACTGTGGGGGAAACCAGAGCACCCGGAGGAAACCCATGCGAACACAGGGAGAACATACAAACTTCACACAGAAATGCCAACTGTCCCAGTCGGGACTCAAACAAGTGACCTACTTGCTGTGAGGTGACAGTGCTTACCACTGAGCCACCGTGTCGCCTTCATTTACTGAATAATGTTTTTAATTTACATTATTTTACCTCATGAGAAAATTGAATCTTGAAATTAAAACTGTAAATCAAATCAAGTGTCATGAATCATTACATCACCTAGAGTCATGGCTATTCATTTAGTTTTGTCTTTTTTATTCACTCAAGGAGATTTGATGCAGCAACAAAGACCATGTTTTCAGCTAAATCAACAGAGAAAGCATCAACAGAAATGTTCATATTTGGGTGAACCATCCCTTTAATATCATTAATTCATGTGCACAAAATTATGATGGGTGTTTTCGGTCATTACTGTAATTATCTTGCATCTTGCACTTTAAAATGCCATCAATTAAAAACATGTAGTTTGTTTAAAAACATCTCTAAGCCTCTTCAGTATGTTCAATTTCACTAAATTTTGTGCTACTTACTAACACAAGGGTGCATCGTGTGTGTGTGTGTGTGTGTGTGTGTGTGTGTGTGTGTGTGTGTGTG
>CAIGQZ010004625.1:4344643-4369718 GCA_903798205.1 Danio tinwini | reverse complement strand
GCAGCCCTATAGTAAATGTTGAACAATGATTAATAAGCATGATAGTGAGAAAATATCCAATATGCACTACTGTTGTTGAGTTACAATAGCAATATTTTTTACGATATAACTAGCAACACAAAAATATTTTATGTAATGATAGTACTAAAATAATCAGGTAAACAAATAAACCAAAAAAAAAAAAAACAATTAGACTTAAAAACACAACAATTGACTGAAAAGCTCAGCGAAAATTTATGGATGTGCATGTTATGGCGATAACAATAATTTTTTTGATTTATTGTGCAGCCCTATAGTAAATGTTGAACAATGATTAATAAGTATGATAGTGGGAAATTATCCAATATGCGCTACTGTTGTTGAGTTACAGTAACAATATTTCTTATGATATAACTAACTTTAGAAAATGCAATTTTATCAGCAACACAAAAATCTTATGTTTATGTAATGATAGTACTAAAATAATAAGGTAAACAAATAAACAATAAACAATTAGACTTAAAAACACAACAATTGACTGAAAACCTCAGCGAAAATTTAATGGATGTGCATGTTATCGCGATAATAAATATTTTAGATTAATAAATATATTAGATTATTAATAAATACTGTACAACTACTGGTCAATTCTTTATTCTGATCTATAATATTTGAATATTCTTAATGCATGTACATAAATCCATTAATTGAAATAACCTTACTGTAAAGTGTGACCATTTAATTAGTCAATTAGCTATACAAAAGCTACTTGCTTCATTATCAGTATAAGCCCCAGCAAACAAAATTATCAGTTATTCTTATCAGCATCCACATTTTTGTGTACTTCTTCTCTTTACACTAATACAAAGGCCTGAGTAAACCCGCTCAAACATAAGCCATACATCTCTTTTCCAAGGTAAGGTGAAAGCTGAGGTAAAAAAAAGCAGTAGACAGTTCTATTACAGGCCAAGTCTAAACTAAGAGAATGACTAACACAGAGGTGGCCGAACAATTTAAACACCGTCTGCTGCTATCAAAAATCAGAGACCAGCCAAGAAGACTTTACTATAAACTTTATCTCATAAAAAAGAGAAAGTAGGAGAGCATTTACTGAGGAAAAAGCATATTGTTTTTTTCCTCTCCCTATCTCTCTCTGCAGTAAGATGACCATATAGAGTGAGTTTAGAGCACAGACTCTCTCTCTCTCTCTCTTTCTTTCTCTCTCTGTGGCTGTGAGATGAGATTTAGAGCGGGAGAAAAAGAGCTCAGGTTTCAAATGGGGAAAGCACCTGGGGCTCTGGAAAACCCATTCTTAGAGAGGAACTCCCAGATGATAGGGGGGTGGGGTTTGAATATGTCTGTCTGTATGTGCATGTGAATCTTTTCCTTTTCCTTTCAGAGTTTCAGAAGGTCAATTTGTACAACTTTAAACCCAAGGACAGCAGTTACAGTAGCTAAAGGGGATATAAAATAGAACAAGAAGAGAAAAAGTGAAATCTCACTTAACTTGTGAGAGATCAAGTTCACCCAAAAATGAAAACCTACATTGTAAAAAAAATCTTGCTGCCTTACATTTTTTAGTCGAATCGAATGATCTTTTTAGTCATCTTAACTTACATCAATCAAACTGCCTAAAAAAATTAAGTTAAATATTTGATAACTTAAAAGGGTTGTCCAGAGTGTATTTTCAAGGCTTGGTTGTGTTATAGGAGGCATATCAATGTGTGCTCAAGCTTCATTGGTAAATAATCAAATGAAGCATGAGCACACGTTATTTTTTCATATGTCTTTAATTGTACACTGCTACTCAGCTAACATGAAAATCACTGTCATATTTCCTGATTACTCCGAAGGCCTGCCATCAAGAGGCTCTGATTGGTCAGCTAACATAATGTGATGTGAGTCGCAGATTAACTCCAAGTCACCAGGTAGTGCCAAGCTTGTGCGTTGAGAAGATTGTGGTTGTTTACATCGGTTTGACAGATAAATATGAATTTGTAGCTAAATCGTTAGCGGTGCCAAACAGCATTTCCAATTGTTTACATCCTCGCTACAACATACCATTAACGCTAGAAACTATGCATGTAATAGATCAATTTTAACAAATAAAACTACTTACAGGTTGTGGCTCACACTCCACCACTTCTTCTATTAAGGTTGGAGCTGCTCCTTCTTTGAGGAGTTTTTAGCCAAATCCAGCATCGAAATGGGAGAGATTCTGGACGTTCTCCCTTGTCAAATGCTAGAGCTATATCTTTATTTATAACATAATTAAAATTTTGCTATAAGCACGTCTCTCTTTGTGTCATGTCCTCTGGAAGCCCAAATACAGAAACAGAAGAAGCTCAGTGGAAATAGCAGCATTTGAACGGCATTTTAGCTTTCTCTGCTATAACATTACATCACATCTAGCCACGGTTCTTCGCTGCACGTGGAATGTATGCGCATAACCTGAAGGGTTTATGATCTCATTAACTCGGATGTATTTTTTTTTTTGCATTCCCCAAACTTCATTCGCTGTAGGCTTTGCTAAGCTAACTCTGTAAAAGCCAAAATCTCCCTTTTGCATTAAACTTTAAGCATATTACATTCAGAGACGTGGTTTATGTTCACACAGCTACATTACATATGACCTAAAGTTTAAAATATGATATCGTAGTGGACCACCCCTTTAAAACACTTAGTTGAAACCTTGTTATTGTTATTTACTCCCCCTGTTCCACATGCCATGCATATGCATGTGTCTTGGCATATACAATAAACTTTGGGAGCAAGCATGGCTAAATTAAATGGATCCTACTTTTTATTAAGTGGAACTAAAAAGAATTTACATAAAAATGTAGAGTGCACTTATTGTGTTCATAGTGTACTGCAGAATACTTCTGGTGCTATTGAGGTGGAATATAGTTACAGTTAGAGACAGGTTTGCTTGTTTCTGAGGGATTAAGGGTGGGTTAAGTTGTAAGGGATGGGATAGCATGGCAATCATAAATGTAATTAAAAAAATTTATCACAGATGTATTTACATGCATATATTTTTGAAATATAAGCACAATGTAAAAACATTAACAGTACGTACATAAGTGCAGTGTACCAAATTATTCATTTAAATGTAAGTACATAGTAATTAAGGTGACTTAATATAAAGTGGGTCCATTAAAAAAACTGCTGACTGTGCCTGTTAATCTGTTGGAACTGCTGTGTTTCACTAATAGAGTTCGAATGACACAAGTACACCGTTTTAATAAGTTAAGATTAATAAAACCTGAAACGCAATACTTAGAAATCCAATAAAGAGTATCTATCCATCTATTGTAAATCTCTGTTCATAGCTAATACAACCTGTATATAATGTTCATAGTACATCCATTTGTAAATATCACCATAGTTTTTCTATAACTGCACTTTATAACTTATACCTGTATCCTGCACTTGCTGCTATTGCACTCCTGGTTAGACCTAAACTGCATTTCGTTTCCTTGTACTTGTACATGTGTGATGACAATAAAGTTGAATCTAATCTAAATCTAAATCTATGTAGCTTCCTGACATAGGCCCGTATACACTAATACGTTTTAGATTTAAAACGCACAAGTTTTGCTACAGTTACACCGTTAATCGACACTACCCCAGAGTTTTTGAGCCCTAAAGACCAAGCTTTTTGAAAACACTGGAGTGGCCGTTTAAAACTAAAACGTATTAGTGTAAGTGGGGCCTTAGTTGAATATTTTCAGACCAGAACACCTATCGTCAGATGAATGTCAAAGACATTTGACAGAATCCGATAACTTGTTGTAAAGATGAACACATGCAACTGTATTTACCTCAGAGTAGAAAGTACATGGATTGTTGTTGTTTTTCTGGTGCATTTCAGTTCACCTTCATTTCTCACATTGTGTGTGCTTTCTTGGGTGAATTAGAGTGAACTGCATGCAAATAGAGTCCAACTAAAAAGTTTAATCATGCACAAAGTTCTCGATTTTCGTAAATTATTGATCAAATTAAGGTTTATATTGCAACAAACCCTATTTTATACACCATAAACACCATTAATACAGAGCAATCATTCTTCCATATTTTTGCATCTTTTAAAAAATGTTAATGCTGGTTTACTATTCACTATTTAAAAGGGAATTATTTGGTAACACTTAATTTTGATGGTTCATTTGAGTATTAGTAGACTGTCTGCTTAATATCTGTTAATACTTCTCCTTGAACAGACATTTAACTGACTATAAGAAACTTAGCAAGTACATGTCAGCTTACACTAACCTTAATCCCAACCCTAACCCTAACCTAACAGTCTACTTATAATCTAATGACTATTAGATGGCATGTAGATGCAATGTAACTTATATTCAACAAATGGACCATCAAAATAAAGTGTGACCAATTATTTTTATTTTTATTATGTTTTTAAATCTTCTGTTGTGGTACAAAAATTAAATGAGTACAATAGGACTTACAGCATTACAAAAACACAAGGATATGCAAATGATGTCCTTTTAACAACAAATATATCATATTTTGTGACACTGTGATCTTATTCTGAAATTCAAGAAGAGACACATAAGAGATAAAAGCGTCTCGACAGACCTCCAGATAACATCTGGATCCAAGTCCCTAACCATTAAGTAACATTTGATGCAGTGCACCATAAGCACCGAGATAAGCTGCATCAGATCTTCATGTTTATTTACATCTGCCAAGCGTCTCCCTCTAAAGACAGTGTCAGGCAAGGAACATCCAGCATCTTATGGCAGGAAAATAAACAGCAGCTCAAGCACTATTAAAGACAGACGGATCACATGTTCAAACAAATGAACTATCAAGTGAAAAAAAGACAAGAAATCATCTCCGTGTCCCTTATAACTGCTCTAAAATCACTTAAAAGTCTACAGGCTTCAATTTCTCAGTCGTTCGTGCTAATAATGCACTAAATAATGTCTGAATTATAATTATTAAAGGAAGAGTTCACCCAAAGATGACTGTATAAAAGAAGAAGTCAAAATCTCTGACACCATTGTGATTGTTTCATGATTCTAGTGTAAATGCTAGACCGAATAAGAATTCAAGGCTTGTACTGACCTGCTGGAATACATTGGTAGTGCTGCAATTATATGTTATTGTACTATGAATTGTTTTGCATTTAGATGCTGTATGAACAGACTCTACAATCTGAAAGAAAGTGAAAATGTAGTTATTTCCATATACAACTTTAAAAGGCCATAGATAATGGCAGAAATTCGCTTCTCTGAGGGTAAGTAGGGTGTTTTCACACCTGTAGACTGATTGCTTTGTTCCATACATACATTTCATACATGTCACAAACTGTGAATATTAGTTTCATATCTGGTACTGAAAGCATGTACATGCACTTGTATGGAAAAATTACTGAATGCACCAATACTGATATTGGTATTGGTCTGATACTCATGTACAGATATTAGTATGTCAAAAACTAGGGATGCACAGATACAATACTGGTATCAGGTCTGTCACTGCACTCATTTACTTGTATGCACCAATACTGATATTGGTATCGGTATCATGTCTGATACTGTACTCATGTGCTTGTATGTTAAAAACTAGTATTGCAATGATACCAATACCGCTATCACGCCTGATACTGCGCTCATTTGCTTGCATGTCATAAACTAGGGATGCACCAATACAGATATTGATATCCCATGCTCATGTAAACATAATAGTTTGCCGAAACTAGGGATGCACTTATACCGATATTGGAATGCCACTCTCATATACTGTACACATACTTGAATAGCAAAAACTATGGATGCACCAAAACCGATATTGATATTACATCTGATACTGAGCTCATTTACTTGTATGTCATAAACTAGGGATGCATAAATGCCGATATCGGTATCCCAAGCTCATTATGTAAACATAATAGTTTGCCTAAACTAGGATGCACTAATACCAATATTTGGATTCCTCTCTCATATACACAAACTTGAATGGCAAAAAGGAAGGATTCACCAAAACAGATATTGATATCACATCTGATACTGCGCTCATTTACTTGCATGTCAAAAACTAGGGATTCACCAATACCGATACCCTGCTCTCATATAAACATACTTGTTTGCAAAAACTATGAATACACTAATACCAATATTGGAATTCCGCTTTTATATACACATACTTGAATGGCAAAAACTATGGATGCACCAACACCGATATTGATATCACATCTGACACTGCGCTCATTTAATTGCATGTCAAAACTAGAGATACACCAATACCGATATCCCACACTCATGTAAACACTTGTTTGCTATGTATAAAAAATAGAGATACACCGTTACTGATATTAGTATCAGTATCAGGTCTAATACTGCACTCTTCTACTTATATGTTAAAAACTAGCAATGCACCCATACCAATACTAGTATGCCGAGCTCATGTACACATATATGTACACACAAATGCTAAAAATAGGGATGACCCAATACCGATATTTTGCACTTGTGTACATATATTTGTGTGCCAAAAAGTAGAGATGCACCAATACCGATAATGGTATTGGTATCAGATCTGATTCTCCTCTCTTGTACAGATAATTGTATGTCAAAATCCATGGATGCACTGATACCGATATTTGTCTCCGGGTCTGAAACTGCACCCATGTACTCTCATGTCAAAAACTAGCTATGCACTGACACTGATATCTAGGTAATACTTTGCATATGTACATGTTCATATGCAAAAAGTGATTTACTGATATTGTTAATGCTCCCAAAGACCAAAAAAAGACAGATTAAAAAACTTACTTTGTAGGTTGGATGAGTTGGACTTTGCCCAGGCGGAGGATGACAGGACCTCTTGGGTTTCGGACTTTTTTGACCTCACTGTTCATCAGCAGAGAGAATCGACGAGCCAGATTGAAACCTGCAGATCGGGCGATCAATCCATTTACCACCCCACAGGCTAATAAATCAGCTGGCTGCTACCTGACATGTCCTACGCTATGTATCAGCTCTGCTGTGACAGTTTCCAATTCAAAGAAGTCTAAAGAAGGAATTTTAATACTGTAGCAGCTGCGGCAGTTTTCAATTCATGTTATACCAAATATTGTGAGTATCTATATCTTTCAGCTCATAGACAGATTCTATGCCCTGAGACTGTTTTATAGGCTTAATTTAAGTGTATTAAAGTGCTGGAATGATTGCAAATGGCAGAACATTCACATAATTATGTAAAATGAACATCTTTCCCATTTCTGGATATACAGTGTTCGGATAATGGAATTGTTAGTACAAGATGTGTTCTTGCATTTTAAGTGAGAGTGGTGATAAGGCATTTTTCTTGAGTAACAAATCAGCCCTTTTTTTAGATTTATATGGTTTACAGGGACACAAAATTGTTTATTTGAAATGTATATGACCTAGTTGTACTCAATAAAGGTGGTTTAACTGAGTCATGTATCTGTAATTCAAAACTTTAAAAATCATACTTAACAAGGTCTTTTCATGTTTAAATGTGCCACTGGTTTCCTGTGAGGATTGGGTTTAGGGATAGGATGGTGTAGAGCCATTTTTACAGTATAAAATACAATATGTTTATGGAGTGTCCCTGTAAACCATGTAAACAACTATGTGTGTATGTACAGTTGAAGTCAAAATTTATATTTTATTCTATTTTAAATGTTTCACAGATGATGTTTAACAAAGCAAGGATTTTTTCACAGTATTTCCTATAATTCTAATTTCTTCCGGAAAAGTATTTCTCCATTTACCATTTCAGCAAGAATAAAAGCAATTTTAATAATAAAAAAAACATTTAAATGTCAATGTTATTAGACCCCTTAAGCATTTTTTTGATTGTCTACAAAACAAACAATTATTATACAATGGCTTACCAAATTACCCTAACTTTCCTATTTAACCTAGTTAAGCCTTTAAATGTCACTTTCAACTAAATACTAGTATCTTAAAAAATATCTAGTAAAATGTTATGTACTGTCATGATGGCAAAGATAAAAGAAATCAGCCTTTTTAGGTTTATATGGTTTACAGGGACAAAAAATTGTATACTGAAATGGGTATGACCTAGTTGTACTCAATTAATGTGGTTTACAGGGACACACTTCATGTTCCTGTAATTCAAAACTTAAATCATACTTAACAAGGTCTTTTCATGTTCAAAATGTGCCACTGGTTTCCTCTGAGTATTGGGCTTATGAATAGGGATGGTGTAGAGCCATTTTTACAGTATAAAATACAATACGCCTGTGGAGTGTCCCTGTAAACTATGCATACAAGTATGTGTGTATGTACAGTTGAAGTCAAAATTATTATTTTATTCTATTTTAAATGTCTCACAAATGAATTTTAACAGAGCAAGGATTTTTTCACAGTATTTGCTATCATATTTTTTTTTTCTAGAGAAAATCTTTCTCCATTTCAGCTAGAATAAAAGCAATTTGTAATAAAAAACAATCATAATTTAAGGTCAATGTTATTTGACCCTTCAGCATTTGTTTTTATTGTCTACAGAACAAACAATCATTATACAATTACCCTGACTTGCATAACCTAGTAAAGCTTTAAAATTACACTTTAAGTTGAATACTAGTGTCCTGAAAAATAACTAGTAAAATATTATGTACTGTCATCATTGCAAAGATTTAAAAAAATCAGCTATTAGAAATAATTTATTAAAACTATTGTGTTTAGAAATGTGTTGAAAAAAATCATTCCTTTCAACAGAAATTGGAAAAAATATACAGGGGGGGGCGAATAATTCAGGAGGGCTAATAATTCCGACTTCAACTGCACTCACAAAACTATATTTTTTTATTTGTTCAAACTACTTAATTAAAATGAGCTGAAACAATACAATTCTTGAGATTTCGTTGAGATAACTTATATTTTTTATGTTCAATCCACATAAATTTGTTAAAAGTGTAAGTTAACTTAATCGATTTGTGTTGGGACAACATGAATGAATTGTGTTCAACCCTGCATTTTTTACAGTGTGTATGCTTTTCTATTAGCAGCTGTCTTTACCTGTAATGTTGTGTCTGGCAGTTTGAGGAAACTTCCAGTCTTCTACCTGTATGGACGGGCAACTGACACCTGTAGAAACACAGAACAGCAGTCAAGTTGCGGCAGATCTCGTCCTGCCACTGGTGAAAGGTTTTTGCATAAAGCATCTTGTACAACAGATCACAAGGAGTCTTGTCAAAACGTAGTCCTAAACATGAGTTGAACGAGTTGAGGCGATCAGATTGTCTTAGGGAGACAGACAGCATCTCAGATATAAACGAAGCTAAAAATAACATGCACTTCTCTGGGGGAATCACTCTACCAATCTTACTGATGGTGGCAAAGACACTGACAGGTGGTCTGATGCACTTTCAGCTGATGGACGACATATGAGCAAGACCTAGCTTTCAGAAGGTTCAGCTAAAGTAGATAAAATGAATGGATTTATTCTAGAAAATATTCTACTGTTTGCACTTTATGAAGGGATGTTATTTAAGGGGGCAGCAGCAGTGGCACAAGATTAGATTGGATTAGATTTAACTTTATTGTCATTATATATGTACAAGTACAAGACAACAGAATGCAGTTTAGGTCTAACCAGGAGTGCAATAGCAGCAAGTGCAGGATTTAGGTATAAGTTATAAAGTGCAATTCTAAAAAAACTATGGGTAATATTTACAGATGGATGGACTATGACGATTATATACAGGTTGTTTTAGCTATGAACAGAGATTTACAATAAATGAATATATGTACAGGTTGCTATTAAGTTTACCGTCCATAAGTATTTTTTTAAATAAGGCTAATTCATTCATTCATTCATTCATTCATTCATTCATTCATTCATTCATTTTCCTTCAACTTAGTTCCTTTATTAATCAGGGGTCGCCACAGCGGAATTAACTGCCAACTTATCCAGGACATGTTTTACGCAATGGATGCCCTCCCAGCTGCAACCTATCACTAGGAAACACCTATACACTCTCATTCACACACATACATTACAGACAATTTAGCTTACCTAATTCCCCTATAGTGCATGTCTTTGGAATGTGGAGGAAACCGGAGCACCCGGGAGAAAGCATGAATTAATTATTATATATTTTTTCCATTACCTAATATTAATAATATGTATTAAAATGACTCATATTAAATATATTGTAGTTGTTATTATTATTAATATTATTATTATTATTATTAGTGTTATTATTATTATTATTGTTGCTGTTGATGCTTTATTATTATTATTATTATTGTTGTTGTTGTTGTTTTTATTATTATTATTATTATCATTGCTGTTGATGTTTTATTATTATTATTATTATTATTATTATTAGTCGTAGTAATAGCAGTAAAAATTATAATAATGTTGTTATTGTTATTTTATTTTTCTAACTGCAAACTTACAAGACAATTATGATTGTTTTACTTTACATTCAAATGTAAAACTATTGACCTTATATTTTGATTATAAGCATGAGTCTTCATAAGAGTCTTAGTGTATTGATAGTTGTGCTGTAATTATTATTTACTGCAGTTAAATAATGCAGTTTTATTATGAACAATTATTATAAAAAATATATTATTTACTATGAATTTACTGCAGACTAACATAGCTTTTTTTTGTTTATTATCAACTGCAATTTTCCAAGTCAACTCTTATTTGGTGGTGTGTACTCGTGTTGTATACAGTTGAAGTCAGAATTATTAGCCCCGCTGATTTATTCGCCCCCCTGTTTATTTTTTTTCCATAATTTCTGTTTAACGTAGAGAAGTTTTTTCAACACATTTATAAACACAAAATAATAGTTTTAATAACTCATCTCTAATAACCTTTGCCATGATGACAGTAAATAATATTTGACTAGATATTTTTCAAGACACTTCTATACAGCTTAAAGTGACATTTAAAGGCTTAACTAGGTTAATTAGGTTAACTAGGCAGGTTAGGGTAATCAGGCAAGCTATTATATAATGATGGTTTGTTCTGTAGACCATCGGAAAAAAAATGGCTTAACGGGGCTAATAATTTTGACCTTAAAATGGTGTTTAAAAAAATTTAAAGCTGCTTTTGTTCTTGCTGAAATAAACCAAATAAGACTTTCTCCAAAAGTAAAAATATTATCAGGAATACTGTAAAAATTTCCTTGCTCTGTCCCGCGTCATTTAAATCGCGTGCATGAAAGCATTTTGGCTTCCCTGCAAGATATAATGATGACGGGAAAAGTTGTGTTGGGAGCTACCTAAATGCTTTCTTAAGCTATTCATTTAATATGTTTTCTGTCACTGCTTGTTTAGCCTGCATTAATGCATTAAGATTAAAGCTGCACAATTAAACATTAAACATGAACAATAATAAATGATAATGATTTGCTTATTAATCCTTCAAAGCGCTGCATTCAAATCTGCATCGAGAGAGATCCAGTTTTTACACTTTTTCAGTGAGTTACAAACAATTAAATAACACAGAAGTGCTGGGAGAACAGTTTATATTTCAGATATAAACACTGATGTTTATGGTAGATTAAAATCATTGTTTAATGAAACATGACGCTGGTGAATTTTTGACGCTAGTAAAAGCAATTACAATGTGTAACCAACAGATGGCGACAAACAACCATCAAAATATCGTCACTGAATAGGTTTTAAAAAATAATACACCTACAGTCTAATAAAACATGAAGTTTTATGTGTGAATTGTTGAATCATTAATTGAAAATAAATATGATCTGTAGTACAAGATGTTAGATTTCTTTATTTAGCATTATCAGCAACAGTAGCAAAGATCATATTTCATTTTGAATACTTTTTTCAGCTGGTTCTTTCTTGATTTTTATTAACTTTACAGGTTCTAAGTTCTGTTTGTTAAAAGCAATGTTTTTTGCTGCAATATTTTTATATAAATGGAAAGCAAATGACATTTGTCTCTTCACTTTTTTGCTGATCCGAAAAATGGTCCGATCTGTGACAAAAAAAACGTAGTGTGATCCGAACTGCAGATTTGTGATCCGTTACACCACTACTATTTTATGAGAAACATGTTTTGTGAACACTTGTAATGTCTGTTGCTGCTCTAGATTTGCTGGTTTTAAAAGGCCGAGTTCATATTTTTGGGGCAAACATGCATTCACAATGGTATGAACGATTATAGGGGTGAGCAAATGTATATTAAAGTTATCTACTATTTTAATTATCAATATTATTTAAGATACAGATCAGAACAAGCTATTTCTTAATTCAATTCAGTTCATCTTTATTTCTATAGCACTTTTACAATGTAGATTGTGTCAAAGCAGCTTCACATAGAAGATTACAGTAAATTGAAAAGATGTCAGTTGCAGCATATGTTGCTCTAGGCTGTTTCCTGTTGCTCTCTAGCCGAGTGTAGCTCAAGTTCAGCTCGCCTGCTCTGCTAAGCTCAGTTTTTATTTAAAATTTGATTACTAGACGTCGCGATCAAACTCAGACGATCATTTTAAATACTAACTCCATAAATATTAAGTACTACCACCGTGAGCTCACTGTGTTAGCATTGCAGTTAACATATTTCAACAGTCCAGCTGTAAGTACCCTTAAGCTCACCTTTGGCCTGTTTTCTCAGTCTTATATCTTGAGCTTCTTATATAACTGTTTACAATTCTATATCAAGATTATAAAACTCTGTCGATCATATTAATTACTAGCTCTTTAATTTTAAATCTCTTCCACGGTCACAGCAAAGCAGTTCATGTGTAAACAGGCCACAGTTGTACTTATTAGTCAGTCTCTGGCTTGCTACCCCCCTGCATCTTGTTTTGATGTTCTTCAGGGGGAATCAAGTATTAAATACAGGGTCAGATCTCCCCAAACTCCCCTGTAATTCGCACCCTGCTTCTAAAGTACATATTCTGCATGATTTCATTCTACATATCTAATCTTACCCAATACCTAAACCCAACTACTCCCTTAATAACTATTAATAAGCAGCGAATTAGGAAATGACTTAGATAAAAATCTTAGTAAATGGTTTTAATTGTACCTTAAAATAAAGTGACAAAAAATGTGTAAAATTGTACTATTTGATCTGCAAACAACTTTTTGCAATAAAAACCTTACTCGAAATGTTACATGAGCATTATGATTCTGTGTCTTCCCATTCTTTTTTTATGATTAACAAAAAGCTGAAAAGTTCAGTTTAAGTCCTTTGAAGAAGGATGTCAGAGGCGTCAGAGGCGTCTGAGACGAGGAGAGTTTTTAATCAGCGTAGTTTGATTGGCTCAAAGACGCACGCATCAATCAAAGTGCATTAGTGAGTTACCACAGTGTAGCAAAACTGTCACTTAGATGTTTCAGAGATCAGATGAGTACGAGAAACCCAAGCAATAACAGAGAGCAACAGCTCAAGAGTCTCGTCGAGCTCCAAGTGGCACCGGAGAGCAGCTGATGGGTTTTCCAACTCGTATTCTTCCCCCCTGTCAAGTTACAAAGAGCTCCTTTTAGATCTACAACACCTGAATCTCTCCACAGCTAACTCAGCACATCCAGATAGGGGGGAAATGTCTCCAACAAAAAACTTATCTGACAGATAAAGAATTCATTTTGAATTGTTCTCGCATTTTCGCTTTTTGAAATCAGACAGACTCGGCTAAATCCCTTTTCTTCTCCGTTCTACAAAGACCCTCAGCTTTCACACAGAGCAAAAAAAGGCGGGATTAAGATGCGAAGATGTCAGGGAGGAGATAGGAAAGCTGGAGGCGGCTCTCGCTCCCGAGGCAATGATGGAAAGTTGAATGCAGGAGGAGGAGAGGTGCATTTCAAACGCGCGGAGTACAGACACGTCATCAAGCATTGCAGAAAGAGCTGGAGTTTGAAGTGGAGTGGGGTTTAGGATTTCAGACGTTACGATTCAGCATTCTTTTAATTTGGAGATATGCACCTGTACAAGCCGCTTTCACTAGAGGCTGTTAGACTCTTCTGACGTTCTTGGAAATAAAAACTCCTTCACTTTTACGAAGATATATAAAAAGACATCTGTTTAAAAAAAAAGTAAAAGTAAAAAAAAAAAAAAAAGTTGGAAGAAAAAAAACATATCACCTTGCCTGGATTCATTCTGAAGTCAAATTAAAATGGGAATTATTGAAAAGGTTGTCATTATATTTTCGAGTGTAAACAACATTGATTTTGATTACGTTCACAATTTTAATTAAAAGTAAACTTAAACTTAAAGTAAATTTGCATTTTTTTGTAAATAATAATTATTTTCTGCTGTTGGATTGCATTATGGTTTGAATTGCATATGGTTGAGCAAATATTGATATTAAAAAGTTTGGAAAAGTGATTTTTTTATATAGTTTAAAGTAATCTATTGTCTAGACTGGTCCTGTAAATTATAGTTAACACTTTTTCCATTTGAGTATTAGTAGACTGTCTGCTTAGTATCTGTTAATACTGCTCCTTTAACAGACATTTAACAAACTATAAACTATAAACTTTGCAAGTACACTAATGCTGAGTTCAGACTGCATGATTTTAACTCACCGACAGGTTTTGAGATATCACCGACAAATGCCTGAAATCACAAGCAAATCAGTGTTCGTTCTTGTGAGTAACAATCACACAGTGTGAACTATCAAAGACGTGATCTGAGAGAATCACTGAGAGAATGAGATATATGGCATGCTAAATATCTGGAGCTGTCAGCACTTCAAATCATGCCGTGTGAAATGTGTTCTGACTGTGACTCTCAATATGGGACTGCATTATGTTCTGCAACACCTAGACAGACCAGGGACCTATGTGAGGATCTTGTTTGTTGACTTCAGCTCGGCTTTTAACACTATCATCCCAAAACTTATCCTGCCCAAATTAACTGAGCTCTCCGTGCCCACCTCTGTCTGTCAGTGGATCAACAGCTTCCTAAGGGACAGGCAGCAGCTGGTGAAGCTGGGGAAATTCTCATCCAGTACACGCACAATAAGCACTGGCTGACTCTTCTCCATGTACACGAATGACTGCACTTCAAAAGACTCCTCTGTCAAGCTCCTGAAATTTGCAGATGACACCACATTTATCGGTCTCATTCAGGATGGTGACGAGTCTGCTTACAGACAGGAGGTTAAGGAGTTAGCTGTCTGATGCAGTCACAACAACCTGGAGCTAAACACGCTCAAAACAGTAGAGATGATAGTGGACTTCAGGAGAAACCCCCTGCTCTCCCCCCACTGAGCATCATGGACAGCATTGTGGCAGCAGTGGAGTCATTCAGGTTCCTAGGCACCACCATCTCTCAGGACCTGAAGTGGGACACTCCCATTGACTCCATTGTCAAAAAAGCTCAACAGAGGCTGTACTTTCTTCGTCAGCTGAGGAAGTTCAACCTCCCAAAAGAGCTGCTGAAACAGTTCTACACCTCCATCATTGAATCAGTCCTCTGCACAACAATAACTGTCTGGTTTAGCTCAGCTACCAAATCCAACCTCCGAAGACTACGTCGAATAGTTCGGACTGCTGAGCGAATCATTGGTACAACCCTCTCTACTCTCCAAGAACTGTACTTATTCAGAGTGAGCAAAAGGGCTGCCAAAATCACTTTGGACCGCTCACACCCAGCACACTGCCTCTTTGAACTTTTACCTTCTGGTCGACGCTACAGAGCACTGCACACCAGAACAGCCAGACACAGAAAGATTTCTTCTTTTAGGCAATCCATCTCACCAACATCACTACCTGCTATACACTTTTATACACACATACACTTATTTAACAACACACTTTACATGCCAATTTGCACAAAACAGCTGCACACATTATGTTGTATATAGTAATATAGCTGTACATACACTTGTCAATTTGTATATTGCATTCACTACTTTTTAAAATATATTTATTATCTGTTTTTTAGTCCTGTCTGTAATTCTGTTGCACTGTAGAAGCTCTGTCATGAAAACAAATTCCTTGTATGTGTGAACATACCTGGCAATAAAGCTCTTTCTGATTCTGATTCTGAAAATAGCATAGGCGATTACCTACAGCCAATGAGAGAGCAGCATTCACTAGTATGGGTCTCTACAGGCCAGCGGGAGGTTGGGGAGAAATTAAAAGCGCTCAATTTCTGTTTATTTGGACCCAAGAAATGAAGGAAAAAGTAGTGTAAATTTGGCAGGAGCACTTGTGTCTGTTTGACGTGTCATCTGAGCAAAATCACAACCGAGTCGAAAAGGTATTGTTAATTCCCTTGAAAGCCAGGTGAGCAAAATAAGTACATTTTCTACCCCACTAAAGGCTTCTTTCTCATTATGTAGTTAATAACAAAAGGATATATACATAAGCTTGCACTGTTTTTATGTCACTTCTCGGATGTGAGAGATGTAGTCTAGTTTGCAGACCGAGACAAAGTTGTCGCCGATTCTTTCGTGCAGTGTAAACACTGCACCGACGGAATGCTACCCCAGATAGTCATGCAATGTAAAAACATCTGTGGCATGACTACTTTAAAAATCATGCAGTCTGTATTGGGCATAACACTAACCCTAACCCCAACCCCAACCCCAAACCCAACCTAACAGTTTAATTACAATCTAATGAGAATTAGTTGGCATGTAGATGCAATGTTACTTAAATTCAACAAACGAACAATCAAAATAAAGTGTGACTGTACAAAAACATGGTCTAATGACAATTTGACTCTGCAATCATCAGCAAAAGTTGGCAGAGCAAAGATCAAAGTCACCATAATGCTTAACAATATATAAACACAAATTATCCTGGCTCATTGTGGATATACCTACCCCTGTCTACATTTCTAGAGAGCACAAATTATGTAGCCAGAGGTATGTCTAGCTGCATTTCGTCTGTAAAATGAATAGTAGGGGCTTCTGTTCCTTTTTGTACTACCAGGCAGGTGTTAACAGTTTGCTGTTAATGGCTTGCCGTGTAGGTCGGCGGACTTGGGGTGCAGAGCGGAGTGGACTGCGATGAAGAAGTTGGAAGAACAGTTCCAGAAACCAGTTAAAACAAAAGCAGAAAAATAAATATAAAATTAAAACAAAAGGCTGAGACTGTGGTAAAATCTGAAAATGTGGTAAAAATTGATAGCTTTTCATTTTCTAGATCAGCTTTTGAAAACACTATTGGTTGGGTTTAGGGAAGCGGTGGGTGGGTCAGTCAGTCAGTCAGTCGACAGCAAGCTGATCAGCTGAAATGTGTGTTGTTGCGCCCTCTGGTGGATTTACACAAGCAAAGTATGCATAAACAACATGCGCAAGAAAAGTTTGAGAGCATCAAAATGCACACACATCGGCTTCTGGTGATTCGCAAAAACAAAAACTGCAAGGAGACAGTTCAGAGTATGCACTTCTCGCTCTCCAGAAACATGAATGGAGTACGCATCCACAATAAGCGTGGGTAAACATAAAACACCCATGATTTACAAAATACGGAAATGGTTAATTCATGTTTTTTTTTTTATTCAATGCTTATTTTGACTACTGAACTTGAAAATCTGGTCACCACACTTCAAAGGCCCATTCACTGCATGAGCAAGTGATGCAAGTATCACTTATCACATAACAAAAAAAAATTGTCCAACAATTGTTCTGGTCTGCAACATAATAAGATCTGGGTAAGCAAGACAATCGGTTCTTTTAAGACTCTTGTTGGATGCAGGACAAATGGACAGGAAGAAATGGGCATTTCAAATGCATGGAGTACAAAGACATCATCAAGCATTGCAGAAAGAGCTGGAGTTGGAAGTGAAATGAGGTTTAGGATTTAGGATTAAGATTCAGCATTCTTTTAATTTCAACATAGGCTCATTCTGAAAACGTACCCCTATATACATTTCTGGAGATTGCGAATTATGTAGCCAGAGGTATGTGTGGCTGCATTTCATCTTTAAAATGAATCCAACGAGATGGTATGATGCTATTTCTTTTCGCGCTTAGCAGCTGACCGCTTACCTCCGAATAAACGGTTTTTCCACTGTTACCAGTTTGTCCAGTGGCTTGCCGCATACGTTGGCGGACATGGAGCGGAGTTGACCGCAACAACGGGGTTCAAGTCTGGTAAAGAACGATTCCAGAAAGCAGATAAGACAAAAACAGAAGTCAAAAAAATTCATAAACAAGTAAATAACAGGGTGAGAATGTGGTAAAACCTGAAAATGTGGTAAAAATCAGGCGAGGGCTTTTCTTTTTCTGGATTGCTTTTTAAAACTGTCGGTTAGGTTTAGGGAAGTGGGTTGGTGGGTCAATCCGTGCTTTTAAAAACACTATCAGGTTTAGGGAAGGAGGATGGTGGGTCAGTTGATCAGTCAGTCAGTCGACCGCGGCCTCTAGTGAATTTACGCAAGAAGAGCACACGCAAATGGCACACACACTGTTTTTATATGATTATTTTGGAAGGTGAAAGAGTTTCTAAGATATGTCTAAGAACCTCAATAGTGTCTAACAGTCTCTAATGATCAGCTTGTACAGGTGTATATCTCTATATTTAACAATTCATTCTGAAAACGTACCCCTATATGCATTTCTGGAGAGTGCCAAAAACGTACTTTCTGAGACGTATTTGGCACTCTCCAGAAATGCATATAGAGGTACGTTTTCAGAATGAGTTGTTTAATTTAGAGATATACACCTATACACGCTGCTTCCTAAGAGATTGTTAGAAACTATTGAGGTTCTTAGACATACCTTAGAAACTCTTTCACCCTCCAAAATAATCATATAAAAACACATCTGTATTAAAAAGTGTAAAAGTAAAAAGTTGGAAGACAAAACATATCACCTTGCCTGGATTTAGTCAAAGCGTCTCCTCATTAACATTATCTTCAAGGCTCATAAATGTGAAATACCGCATCATACTCTTGTTTAGAATCACTCCCGCGGCCTCTGCTCTATTTTGTCCCTGATTGCATATTGTGTTTGTATATTTTTAGGTCTCGGTTGGCCTGGGGAAACTCATTAAGGAGAAAGTCAATTGGGATGTGCACAGCTAGGGGTGAGAAAAAGACATCCTAGAGATCTGCCATCCACCCTGTGAAACACAAGCACGGGGTAATTGGAGGTGGATGAATGCAGGGAAAGAGTTTTTTTTGTGGGGTTAGTTTGTTAGCTCATGCAATCATGCAACACTTGTGAGCGCAGTTTCACGTGGTGATGAAATGGTAAATGGTGCAATCAGAAGAGAAATGCATGGGGGAAAAGTTTTATAAACGTCATAAAAATCCGAATCATGCGAAAAATCAAATAAATATATATTTTTTTAAACATGCCTCAAGCAAGTAATAGCATTCAATTTGATTTCATGTTCACTTCAAAAGCCTATTCACTTTAAAAACAATGACTATTAAAACATTATTGTGATCAGTCACATGTGAGGAGAATATCCCAGACCATTCATTCATTAATTTTCCTTCGGCTTAATCTCTTTATTCATCAGGGGTCACCACAGGAGAATGAACCACCAACTTATCCAGCATTTGTTTTACACAGTCGATACAAACGGCCAGTTTAGTTTATTCAATTCACCTATACCACATGTCTTTGGACTGTGGGGTAAAACGGAGTACCCAGAGGAAACCCACGCAAACATGGAAAAAACATGCAAACTCCACACAGAAATGCCAAATGACTCAGCCGGGACTCGAACCAGCAACCTTCTTGCAGTGAGGCGACAGTGCTAACCACTGAGCCACCGTGTCGCCCCTATTCCAGATCATCTTAAATATTAAAAAGTTTTAAAATTACTAGCTGTAGTGACATTTTCTTCAACACAAGCTCATTGTGGTATGTACCCCTGTCTACATTTCTGGAGAGTGCAAATTATGTAGTCAGATGTACGTCTGGCTGCATTTGGTCTTTATAAAAATGCTATGGGACAGTATGACCCACCGACTTTTATTCCTTTTAGCGCTACCAGCTAAGCGCTTACCTCCGTACGAGTTTTTCAGTGTTACCAGTTTGTCCAGTAGTTTGTGATGGGGTTCAAGTCTGGCGAAGAACAGTTCCAGAAACCAGGTAAAACAAACACAAAATAATTAAATAAATAAACAACAACCTAAAAACGTGGTGAAATCACATGGCCTTGACAGCTTTTCTTTTTCTAGATTGCTTTTGAAGACACTACACTGCTAAAATTGCTTTTCTTATTTAGATTTTTTGTCTTGTTTCTAGTCCAAATATCTAAAAATTCTTATATCAAAAAGCATTTTCTAGGCAAACAAAATATATTGTCTTGTTTTCAGAAATAATATGCCAAAATTAAGTGAGTTTCTCCTTAAAACAAGCAAAAAAATCTACCAATGGGGTAAGCAAAATAATCTTGTTTTTCCTTTTGACATAAGATTATTTTGAGTACCCCATTGGCAGATTATTTGCTTGTTTTAAGAAAAAAACTCACCCAGTCAGTTGGTCAGTCAGTCAGCAAGCTGGCCTGGTCAGCTGAAGTGTATATTGTGCCCTCTGGTGGATTCACGTGAGAAGAGGACGTGAAATTGCAGACACGGTGGCTCAGTGGATAGCACTGTCGCCTCGCAGCAAGAAGGTCGCTGGAAACCCAGTGTTCGTGTGGGTTTTCTCTGGGTGCTCCGGGTTCCCCCACAGTCCAAAGACATGCACTATAGCTGAATTGAATAAACTAAATTGGCTGTAGTCTATGAGTGTGTATGGATGTGTCCCGGTTTATGGGTCTGTGTGTTTTTCCTGTATGTTATGTGTCATGACATATTTATTGTGATGTGCGTGCGTGGGTGAGTATGTCAGTTTACCTTTTCTTAGTAGCGTGCGTTTTGATCAGCTGACCTAATCAGAGATTTCAAGCTGATGCCTGTTTTGTGGGCTATATATACAGTCTGTGTTTCACTGCTGGTTATCAGTCCGTTGTTGTTTTCATGTCCCTGTCTGTGTATGTCCAGGTTTTCTCTCTAGCCTAGACCGTTGGTTGTTGTGTTCGTTTGGACCTGTGAAGCTCTCTGTCCAGGACATTTTGCTACTCTCTTTATCCTTTTGAGCACTTTAAGACTTATATTCACTGTTGCACTTAATAAACTGTCCTTCACTCGCAGTTGGATTGTCCCTGTTTCTTACAAGACAGGATGTTTTTCAGTACTGGGTTGCAGCTGGAAGGGTATTTGATGTGTAAAATATATGCTGGATAAGTTGGCGGTTCATGAGCCCTGATGAATAAAGGGACTAAGCCAAAAGAAAAATTATAATAATCATTATATTTTTTCGTTTTGTGACCCTTCCTTAATGACCACATGCTTGAATGTTTCTAAAGATGGTTAGCCTAAAACATACTGTAGAAAGGAAGCATAATTATATTTTTTAATCTGTGAAAGAATATAAGAAGAAAACAGATGTGTTAATGTTTCGAAAGAAGTGGCTACTGTAGATGCAATCAGACTTGCTTTGTTATAGTAACAGAATAAAACAGCATGATTATATAATACAATAAAAGACTAGAAGTGTTGACATTCCTCTTTCCTGCCTCCAACCCCACAGAGACCCAGCTTGAGAAAAGCCTAACAAGCAAAAGTGCAAAAAAAAAAAGTTGAAAGAGAATAAAGTGATGATGGATGATAGAGAACAAGTCCTTACAGAATTAAAACAAGAAATTCTGACTTGAAACAGGTACAGCTTCCCATGTTTCCTAACATTAATGCCCTAGCAAACCAATGGTCAAACACTGACCAACAATTGTCACTGAGCATCGGTCAGCATAGTTTATACAGTGTGTTGCACTCTGTCAGCAAAGAGTTGAACTCTGTTGGAGGTTTTTTGGCCGAGTGAGCATGGTGAATCATGCTGTCAGTTATAGGGAACTCTGGTTGCTGTTCAGCACAGAAAGAGAGCTGTAATCTTATCTGAAAGTTTCAATACATAAATATACTCATTTTGATACAAGAATAAAAAATAAAAAAAAGTTATTAAACATTATTACATTTAAATCAGGGTTCATACGCATTTTTACTACTAAAATTCCATGACTTTTCCAAGACTTTTCCAGAACTTTCAAGTACATTTTCATGACGTAATGTTTCATGTAATGTCTACATATACATGGTAAATAATAATAAAAAAAAAACTACGATGTTCAAATTTATTACAGCATATCATAGAACATGCAACAATCTATTTTGTTAAAAAAAGTATATCTATGTAAAATTGAGCAAGTTTTTGGCCAAGGACAGAAAAGAAGTAAAGACAACTAGCCTATATTCAAGTTAGGGCTGTACAATATATCATTTCAGCATCGATATCGCAATGTGTGCATTCACAATAGTCACATCACAGGATATGCAATGTTGGGATTATAGTTTAATATAGAGTTTAATCATAATGGAGTAAAATTAATCATATGCATGCATTTTTAAAGAGATCACCCAAAAATGACTTACCATTTTTATTACACCCTACACTTGTTTCAAACATTTATGAGATTCTTTTTTTTTATAAATGAACACAAAAAGAATAAAATTGAATAACTCCTATAGTATTGAAACAAGTGATGTGTGAGTAAATAGTGAGCACGTTTTAATCTTTAAGTAAACTGTCCCTTTAAGGCCTGTGACTATGTGAACATTTCAATATTTAAAATGTTAAAACATCCGGCCACAAGAAATGTTTTATAACTTTAATAAAGATTAAATAATATACACTGAAGACTATGCAGTGTTGATTATTCAATATCTGTACCTGAATAGTGAATACCTGAAAACTGTAACTCACTTTTATCTTTACTATATTTTGTTTATCTATGCTTGTAATTTATTTGTTATATATTATTTGAGATTAACTCCTCTACAAAATCCCCCCCAATTAATCCAAATACACCTTTTAAATCATCTGGTGAAATTCTATTCACATCGCAATTTATATCACAGACATACAAAATACCGTAATGTCAGATTTTTTTCAATATCGCACAGCCCTAATTCAAGTATACAGATATTTGTTAAACTAATTTCCATGACTTTACCAAAACTTTGTGGGGTTTTCTGAAAACCAGTGACAAGACTAATGTCCTATGCTAATAAAGGAAAGATCGTCACTAATTGGGAGGGGCTTCCACCATCTGATGACAGCAGCAAGAATGCCAATCAAAGTGTTTCTGCAGACTGTTTTCATGAAGTGTGATTATAAAACATGAAATGAATAAATTTTTAGCATTAGAAGCTGGTTTTATTCACAGACTGTTGCCACACAACTGTGTTTAAACCCCTTATAAAAGTGATTTTTGCATAATAGGACCCCTTTATTATATATCAACCTTATTTCCTTATCAGACAGATAATATTAAAAATAATGATTTATCATATGATACCGATATGACCGCTGATACAGTATATTGTACACCCCTAAGTTGTGAAGGACTTCAAAACTCCTTAAACATCTTAAAAATGAGCCAACTACACTGAAAAATAATGTTAAAAAAAACGGCCTTCAAAGTCTTACTGCAATACTACTGTGAGAGAAAGTAAGTGGGAAAGATGGACAGTTCCCAAATTTCCATAGTCATACCTTTGGGACTGAGCCCTGGCAGTGTAGAGTACAAGGCATGGCATCACCCTTTAATCCCTGAGCCATTTTCCACAGTTCCTCGTTCTTTTATCATTTTATTTTTTATACCCAGCTCTTTTTTATTTTAAGCATTACCAGACCTTATAAAAGTACAAGGGTTCTAAGGAAGTTGTAAAATAAGGAGCAATGAGTACTTTGGTTAAATTCAAGTTTTGCTAGTTCACTCTAAATACTGAATGTTCAGCATTACATCACACATTTATTTAAAATGATTAGCCCTCCTGTGATTTTTTTTTCTTTTTCAAATATGTACCAGGGTGTCACAGTGGCTCAATGGGTAGCACGATAGCCTCACAGCAAGAAGGTTGCTGGTTTGAACCCTGGCTGGGTCAGTTGGCATTTCTGTGTGGAGTTTGCATATTCTCCCCATGTTAGCGTGGGTTTTCTCTCGAAGCTTTGGTTTCCCCAACAATCCAAAGACATGCGGTATAGGTGAATTGAATAAGCTAAATTGGCTGTAGTGTACGTGTGTGAATGAGAGTGTATGGATGTTTCCCAGTGTTGGGTTGTGGCTGGAAGGGCATCTGTTGCATAAAACATATGCTAAATAAATTGGCGGTTAATTCTGCTGTGGCAACCCCAGATTAATAAAGGTACTAACCTGAAAAGAAAATGAATTAATGAATATGTACCAAATGATGTTTTATAGAGGAATTTATCACAGTATTTCCTACAATATTTTTTCTTCTGGAGTAAGTCTTAATTGTTTTTTTCGGCTAGAATAAAAGCTGTTTTAATTTTTTTAAACCGTTTTAAGGTCAATATTATTAGCCCCCTTCAGCAATATTTTTTTTTATTGTCTACAGTAGCGATTCTCAACCTAGTGGGTGTTAGCAATCCTGCAGGTGGGCCGTGAGATAATTATTAAAATAAAAATTTACTCTCAATAGTATACTATAATTATATTATTTTATTAATATGCTATATTCAAACGATCAAAGTAATGCACTTTCTCTTGTTCTCTGGTTGATTACTTCAAACTCATTGCAAAAACAGCCTCATGATCGTGTCTGCAACTAGTAAATTGTTCATCCACAAAATATGCGTGAAGTCTCTCTTTGTGTATTTTTGTGTGAACTATTCAATATATCCAAATTAGTGTCTCCCAATATTATCCAGCTGCAAACTCATGCCCCATCAGATCAACGCATTTCAACAGATTTAGGGCATGTTTTACTGTGTTTAACATTTGTCTGTATATTTTTGACGTAAATATAAAGTAGATATTTAATAGATATTTAATAGTAGATATTCAGTCAGTCCAGTTTAAAGCAGAAGCTGGTCTTTCTCCCTGTTGACCTGGTGGTTCTCTTTGAATCTGTGTATGTTTATATATATAAAATTATATATATTCATTCATTCATTTTCTTTTTGACTTAGTCCATTTATTAATCTGGGGTCACCACAGCGGAATGAACCGCCAACTTATCCAGCAAATGTTTTATGCAGCAGATGCCCTTCCAGCCGCAACTCATCCAATAGTATCTGGATGCAGCCTTTATGATGCAAGCTGAGATTGCATCA
>CAIGQZ010004625.1:4306817-4344243 GCA_903798205.1 Danio tinwini | reverse complement strand
ATATAATTGTACAGTTGTTTTATATATAATTACATTTATATAAAAAATTTATGTATATGTATGTATAAAAAACATACAGGGGGGCTAATAATTATGACTTTGAATGTAGTATATGTTGTTCAAAACCTATGACTTTATTTCTTCCAGAGAAGACTGTATTCAATATTTTAAACTAAAGAATGGTGCTGATCGCTCTTGTGCATGTAATTATAATGACTTTCAAGCTTCAGTGTATAAAAGAAAAACATACATGTGAAGATGAAACTTCAATTGCATATCTTTTGAAGCCATATGATAGTGGATACATGCACCTCAAACAACACAGCATGGCGTTAAAAATGCAAAAGACTTGGGATGGATTTCCAGGGAATGCCGGAACTGATGAAATGTGTACGTGAATGCAATTGGAGTCGCTTTGGATAAAAAAATCTGGCAAATTCATGAAAAATATGAATGTAAAACTATAAATCCTTTTATCTGTATCAATCAAACTGGTTTTTGAGTTCACTGATCTATCTGAGTTGGTTGTAGTCTTTATTGTAACATAAAAAAATGATATGATTGGAAACATAATGCACAAGATAAATAGTTTTATGCAGCTTTCTAAAGCATGAAAGTGTCATTCTCCATAGAGGTTAACAATGGGGGCCATTACACTTTTATCTTCTATGTTCCATAGACCAAAAAAAAGATATAAATCCTTTGGGTTTAAAAAAGGCATGAATGACGGGAGAATATTAATTATAGCGGAACTACTCTTTCAACTGTTCCCTTCAAAATTCACATTATATTGGAAGTAGTATGAATTAAACATGTAAGCTCGTAGCTGTTTGAACTAGCCTTTAACAAACTCATCCCTTGATTTAGAGACCAGTCCCTTACCTTCAGCTGATGCCAGTTGACCCCAGTGACCCAAGCAGATGGTGAGAAACACCAGAGAGGAGCAGATGACCCTCATGACTCCCTCCTTCAGCTCCTATAGCCAAAAAAAAAAAAGAATAAGTGAACAGTTGAGAAGGAAACTACATAAGCAGATCAAGACTAACTCAGTAAACAGGTGTATTACAAATACCGCACATTCTCAAGGGCTTTTTACATTCAATACCATACTGTACATCTGCAGTAATTACCAGGAAGTGTAAAAAAAAAAAAAAAGCATGTGGGACCAGTCATAATCAATTCAGCAGTTAAGGGCCAGATTAATAATGATGCCTATTAGGTTGGATGGGTGATTTTGAGAGTATAAATTGTGGTAATGATCCAAGGCATTTCTAATAAAGCTTTGTAAGCCATGACGTTTGACGATTATCATTATAGTAGTGTCCATCTGTCCCTCTCAGTAAAAGTGTCATTTCTAGCAGAAATGAAGAAAAATGCACAGTGTATGCTGGATATTGCCTATTAGTCTTTTATATAAATGCGAAATGATAATTCCTGAAGTGGCATCCAGTTATCATTTTGAAATATATATGGTTAGTTTCCTTTTTATTTCGATTTTGTGTGAAAAAAAATATCACATCACACTGGGAATGAAAGGAATGCATATTGCATTGTGGGATAGAAGTCAAGTCTTATAAGTCAAGTCATTCAAGCTGATTTTGGGAAGAGTGTTTTATGCTCAACAATGTACCTTGATTATAAATACTGTACTATAATGGTGACACGGTGGCTCAGTGGTTAGCATTGTCTCCTCACAGCAAGAATGTCGCTTGTTCGAGCCTCAGCTGGGTCAGTTGGCATTTCTGTGTGGAGTTTACATGTTCTCCCCGTGTTCGCGTTGGTTTCCTCCGGGTGCTCCAGTTTCCCCCACAGTCCAAAGGCATGCGCTATAGGTGAATTGAATAAGCTAAATTGGCCGTGGTGTATGTGTGTGAATGCAGGAGTGTATGGGTGTTTCCCAATGCTGGGTTGTGGCTGGAAGGGCATACGCTGCGTAAAACATATGTTGGATAAGCTGGCGGTTCATTCCACTGTGGCGAACTCTGATTAATAAAGGGACTAAACCGAAAAGAAAATCAATGAATGAATGAAGTTGGCCGTAGTGTATGTGTGGATAAGTGTGTATGGATGATTTCCAGTACTGGGTTGCAGCTGGAAGAGCATCCGCTGTGTAAAACAAATGCTGGATAAGTTGGCAGTTCATTCTACTGTGGCAACGCCTGATGAATATAGGGACTAAAGCCGAAGTACATGTACAGCCGAAGACAATGAATGAATGAATAAATGAATGAATGAATGAATGAAATACCATAATAAAAAACAAATAATTGATTATAAAATATTTTTATTAAGTAGTAAGAGATAACAATTATTTACATTTTCATTCATTCATTCATTTTCGGCTTAATCCCTTTATTAATCTGGGGTTGCCACCGCAGAGTGAACCACGTTATCCAGCATATGTTTTATGCAGCAGATGCCCTTTCAGCTGCAACCCATAACTGGGAAACACCCAGGGCTTAATTTGTGCCAGAGCACGCTGGATCCGGATCCGGCACCTCTGAAATCTGATCCGGTACCTCATTTTACCGATCCCCATCCTCAACCGCCTTTCTCCCCCATCCGCTGTTCATTTTCACTTTCTTCCGTGACTCCTCAACCCTCTTTACTTTCGTCCGCAACACCTCTCAGCCATCCAACCACCCCCCCCCCCCCACTCATTCACACACATACACTACGGACAATTTAGCTTACTCAATTCACCTGTACCGCATGTCTTTGGACTTATGAGGGAAACCAGAGCACCCGGAGGAAACCCACGCAAACACGGGGTGAACATGCAAACTCCACACAGAAACACCAACTGACCCAGCCGAGGCTCGAACCAGCGACCTTCTTGCTGTGAAGTGAGAGCACTATCCACTGTGTCACCGCATTACCTTTTTTATTTTTATACATTTTAAAACTTCATTAATTCTTGATTGCAAAACTGAATGTATTAACAGCCACTTAATACACATTTCTGATTATTATCGATAGAAACTCCATAATATGTATGGAATGATTGCAAAATATTGATATGCATTTCAGAATTCTTAGATGAATAAAGAATTCTTTGAAACGGAAATCAACTGTAGCATTATAATTGTCATTACTGTAATATATGATCAATTTAACACTTTTTTCCTAAATAAAAGCAATGTTTTAAAGATGTAAATGGTAGTAAACAGAGTATATGGTGCAGGAAGGGTATTTTATCCCATTCCACACATATCAACAAAACTGTATAAAATACAAATAAAATGACACACAATCACAGCCAACAGACATTTTTCCCCATATGTTATTGTCTTGCTTATACAGTTGAAGTCAGAATTATTAGCCCTCCTGTGATGAATTTTTTTCTTTTTTTTATATTTTCTAAATAATGTTTAACAGAGCAAGGACATTTTCACAGTATTTCCGATCAGTGTTGGGGGTAACGCACTACAAGAAACACGAGTTACGTAATAATATTACTTTTCTAAGTAACGAGTAAAGTAACTTATTACTTTTAAAAAATAAGCAATTAATATTTGAGTTTTGTTTTTGAGAAAATGTAACATGAGTTACTTTTTAATTTAATTAATTAACTTAAAAAAAAAAATTTAAGTAGTCACAATGAATCATGCAGTCAATGACAGAATGCCTTTATTATTTTGAACACATCGAAGAAAAGGAAAAGGAGATTGTCTCAATGGACAGTGATTTTACTACAAATGACTATTGAAAAAAATATAGCTTAAAGGGGCTAATAATTTTGACCTTAAAAATGTTTTAAAAATTTTTTTTAAATGATTTTATTCTAGCCGAAATAAAACAAATAAGACTTTCTCCAGAAGAAAAAAATATTATCAGACATACTGTGAAAATTTCCTTGCCCTGTTATACATAATTTGGGAAATATTTAAAAAAGAAAATAAATTTAAAAGGTGCTAATAATTCTACCTTTAACTGTATATACGGTATGTATAGCTCTGAGTCTGGTTATTTTTTGATGTGTTTTTAAAGGTAAATGAAGGTGTAGCTTATACAGTGCATTGTTAATTGCAGAACTCCTCTATTAAAAAAGAAAAAAAAAACTAGTTCTGAAAGAGATCAAGCCTCAGCCAGGTAATAAAAACAAACACAAAAGTAATGAAACGCTTTACTTATTATAAAAAGTAACTAAAAGTTTGAAAAAAACTCAGTAACTCAATATTGTAATGCATTACTTTTAAAAGTAACAATCCCCAACATTGTTTCTGATATTTTTATGCTGGAGAAAGTCTTATTTGTTTTATTTCGGCTAGAATAAAAGCAGTTTTAAGTTAGAAAAATAAACAAATAAAAATTTAAGGTCAATATTATTAGCCCCCTTAAGCAATATTCTATTCGATTGGCTACAGAACAAACCATTGTTATACAATGATTTGTCTAATTAACCTAACCTGCCTGATTAACCTAATTAACCTTTAAACAGTGTTAAAAAAATCTTGGAAAAAATATAGAGGGGCTAATAATTCGGGAGGGTTAATAATTCTAAGTTGAACTGTACCATTATGGCATGGATCCATATTTATTCAGCACCTTTTCTTGCTTGTAAGATTCACATGAAACCAAATGGACTATCAGGTATGCCTCAAATGTGTTTACATCTGCTCACAGAACCAAAACCACCTCACGTCCCTGTTTACAGGCATGCTTGCTTGCTCAAAGTGACCCTCACAGGCATGTCTGAACATGAACCTGTCAGATTGATGTACTAGTCAGAAAGCCTGAGGGGTGAGGTCTTCTCCTTGGCCCTTTTAAGGCTTTCTTGTAAATTTCATGCCGCCGGTGATGTTTGTGCAGGCAACACCTAATCTGCATCCGCAAACTGAGGTCACAGCACCTGTATGCACAATATCAGCTGAAACACCGAAAGTGAAGGTGTTGTGCAAAAAATAACACTATCACCCGAAGATGAGAAGCACTCTACATTCTTTCACCGGCTGCCCACATGTCTGTTTCTATCATTCCAATTCAGTTATTTACAAAAGCACTACCTCACTTCTCTCCGCGAAATCAACAGCGTTCTTGTAAACAAGACAGCATACATTTCAGGAGAGCGAGGCGGAGATACTCCATTACCTGTATTCAATGCCTCCGGGCAATTTCTCATTACCATTCGCTTCCACGCACAGAAAAAAAAGAAATGGAAATTAAAGCTTGTGCTTGTTTTGTTCTCTTTTCACTTTGTTTGTCGTGCAAGGAGAACAGCTGGACTGTGCAGATAAAGGAAAGAGTCTCTCTCGCATTGGGTTTTGGCTCAGTGCCCGGCAATCTGAAGTGAATGTCTATAGTCGAAATGACAAAAGCGTTAGTTGGGGAATCAAGTACTGTATGTGGGCTACAAATCCACCACATTTTTTTAAATGAAAGATTGAAAGTTACAATCAATCTATGCGTGCGGAAACAAAACAAAAAACTAACAAAAAAAATCGCCACCATCTAAAAGAATGACTAAAAAGATGACAATGTGCATTTATTTAATAAACAAGCGCTGTAATTAGCTATTGTTGAAACGTCTACAGTCATTTTGTTCTGCAGACCGCTGACAGGAAGGAGGCTGTCAGGAAGGAGCGTAGTGCTGTTTTCATGTCAGAGCCTGAGAGCTTGGGGAAAGAGGGAGCGTTCAACTCTCTCGCTCACTTCAGACCAGCGCAAACAAGAAGTATTTTCCTTGCTATTTTATATATTCAACAAAGGTGGCAACACCAAAGCTCCAAAAATGCTAATTTATTTAATTAAAAAGGCTGACACAAAGCTATTTTACACATACAGTGCTGTCAGCTAATCACCGGGTTTTGAGAGGCTCTAAAATGCATTATTTTAGAAATGGAGGGTGTTAGAAGAGTCACTGCTGTGAAGGACTAATGATAGGACATCATAAACAGCCTACAAAGTTAAACAAAAAGTTAAATATTGCATTGCAGCTAAAGATTTTGTTGTTTCCAGTCCAATTATAAGAAAAAAATTGAAAAGCATTTTCTAAACAAGATCAAATTTAATATTACAAATAATCTAAATTAAGTGCTTTTTTCAACATAGACTCATTCTGAAAACGTACCCCTATATACATTTCTGGAAACTGCAAATTATGTAACCAGAAGTATGTATGGCTGCATTTCATCTTTAAAACGAACGGGCTGGTATCACGCTGTTCCTTTTCGCGCTTACCAGCTGGCTGCTTACCTCCGTATGGACTGCTTTCCCCTTTTTCCCCTGTTTGTATAGTTAGCTTGCCATGTACGTTGACGGACTTGACAGGAGTTGACCACGACAACGGTGTTTGAGTCTGCCGAAGAACGGTTCCAGGAAGCAGGTAAGAAAAAGTAAATAACGGTAAGAATGTGGTAAAATCTGAAAATGTGGTAAAAACCAGGCGAGGGTTTTTCTTTTTCTGGATTGCTTTTGAAAACTGTAGGTTGGGTTTAGGGAAGTGGGTGGGCGCTGGTCAATCTGTGCTTTTGAAAACACTATTAGTTGGGTTTGGGGAAGGACAAGGGTGGGTCAGTCGATCGGTCAGTAGGTCAGTCAGTCGACAGCGGCCTCTGTTGGATTTACGCGAGAACAGCAGGCGTCAATAGCACTCGCAAGAGAAATTTGAGATCTGAAAAAGTGTACACAGCGGCCTCTGGTGGTTTCGCAAAAACAAAAACTGCAAAACAAAATGTACCTCCTGATTCGTATTTGGCACTCTCCAGAAATGCATATAGGGGAATGTTTTCAGAATGAGCCTGGGTTAAAGGCGATTAGTTGATTTTACTTAAAATAAGTCATTAAACCCATTGACTTAACTTTATAATTATGCACATAGTTTGATTACTTAATACTTATAAGGCAATGAGTTTACTCTATTTTTTAAAGTAAACTCAACTAATAGCTTTTACAGTGTCAGTAAAATAAACCTACTTCTACTGAAAACAAGATTATGGTCCTTACCCCACTGGCATATAATTTAGCTTGTTTTAAGGGGAAAATTCCCTTCATTTTAACTTATTAGTAGTGAACACAAAATAATATTTTTATTGCTTCTAGAATCTGCTTCCTGATTGAAGATATTTTAGCCATTTGGACTATAAATTAGACAAAAAAACTTGGTTGCACTTTAATGTATTTACTAACATGAACTAATGATGAATAATATTTGTGCAGCATTTATTAATCATACTTCAACATTTACTAATGCCTTATAAATACCCAAATTCATGCTTGTTAACATTAGTCAATGCACCGCGAGCTAACATGAACACAATGAATATATTAACACTACCTAACATGAACAAATACTGTAATCCATGTGTTGTTCATTGTTTGTTCATGTTAGTAAATGCATGAAATTACAATAACTAATACAACCTTATTGTAAAGTTTTACCAAAAACTCTAAAAAAGCATTTTTTGCTGTGTGAATGCATGCATATACCCAATGTTTCATAAAGAACCGAGCATTTGGTTACAGCTGTACCTGAGAACCCGAGAGACACATCAAACACTAGCGGAGAGCAATCCAGAGAGATTTATAATCGGGTCTGTGGCATTTGTAATCATGTCTGCGGCACTGTTTAACCTTCAATTACAACTGTTTTGCAATCATTCTTTTTCAAAGGAGCATTTATCTCTTTTTTTTTTGATGTCTTTCTTTTCACTCAAGGCTGGAGCTGGTTTGTTTTAATGTTGGTTTGTTAAAACCAAGTTTAATTCTTGAAGGCAATCTGTGCCAAATCTGGCAAATGGGAATAGTCTGTGTCCACGTATTTCTTTGCAAATGTCTCTTCACCTTGTCTCCCCTTGCATTAGCAGCAGATGGTTTTATCATCAGATAAACCATGCATTTTTCCACTCCCACGGGTTGATTTTGAGAAAAAAAACACTCCTGTGTACCCAAGAAAGAGAGTGTGCTAAAAAACTTTCAAAAAAGAGATCATGAATGAATTAGGGTCTGTATCCAATGTAAAAATGAAGGGGGTTGCATTAAAAACTGTCCTTAAGCGGGTGTTCACACTTGTTCTTATGGTCTGTTTGTTCTGGACAAAAAAACAAAAAAAAACATTTATTCATTAATTTTCCTTCGGCTTAGTTCTTTATTTATCAGGGGTTGCCACAGCAGAATGAACCACCAACTTATGCAGCATATGTTTTACACAGCTGATACCCTTCCAGCTGCAAGCCAGTACTGGGAAACACCCATACACTCTTACATTCACACACATACATTTACACACTATGGCCAATTTAATTTATTTAATTAATCTACAGTGCATGTCTTTGGACTGTGAGGGAAAACTGAGCACCCGGAGGAAACCCACGCCAACACAGGGAGAACATGCAAACTCCACACAGAAATGCCAACTGACCCAGCCGAGACTCAAACCAGCAACCCTTTTGCTGTGAGGTAACTGTGTCGCCACCCCAAAAACATCTATTTATATATTATTGTTTTTATATTTTGTTGAACATCCAAAATAATGGTGTGAGCTGAGCTTATAATAGGTGTGTAGTAATGGCATGTTATTTTTTGAGAACCTGCAAATAGTTTACAAATGTGGAAGGAAGCCAAACAGTGCCCAGAAATACCTGTTGCATACATACAAAGATCTACTGCAATGAGACACATTTATGAAGCCTGGCAAGGTTAAAAAAAAAGAAAAAACTTTTTGCTCGAGTATTCTGTCCTTTTTAAAGTGTTGTTTATATATTTGTGTATATATTTCAGCTGAAACAAAATAGTTTGTTTGGAAGCAGATCAAGGTCTTTTCTGAAGTCTCAGTCTACTTGTTTGGTGTACATCAATAACTGGAAGCCAATGTTCACATTTATTAAAATTAACTGTACTATCAGAATAGTTGCATTAGAGTTTGTTTTAATTGTCCCAAATGTGCTTGCGTGGTTTTCCTCTGGTTTCCACCACAGTCCAAAGACATGGACTGGGATAGGTGAATTGAATAAACTAAATTGGTAGTGCTCAAATGTGTGTATAAATGAGAGAGTGCATGGGCGTTTCCCAGTACTGGGTTGCATCTGGAAGGGCATCTGCTGTATAAAACATATGCCATGTGGTTGGCGGTTCCTTCTGCTGTACCCACCCCTGATAAATCAGGGACTAAGCCGAAGGAAAATGAATGGATGACTACCAAGTACAGGAATGCCAGTTCCAAGAAATGCATTTTCCAAATACAAAAATTTTGAGAGAAAAGTGGCATTTTATAGCTGCAGATGCTGCCACGCATCCCGGTCTGCACACACAGAGCAGAGATGTGATTATTTTCCAACCTTCATTGTGACACGCAGCTTGTCCAGATGTGCAACGGAAAAGAGCAGCTCTCATTCTGTCTCCAACACCTCTGACTTTCCTTTTTTGTTTACTTTACATTCCTACTTTTCTCACTTACTGTTTGCATAAATAAAACATGCATTGATGAATGATTTGCATTTATACATCGCTTGAATTAAAGCGTTTGCTAAACCAATTAATAATGTTAAATGCTTGCGCATTAAATGGCTAAAAAGCGCAGTTTAACATTGAGCGCGCGCGCGTTATGTCGCTCTGCCGCTGGGGGGCCAGGATTAGGGCAACAGGTCAAAAAGTTTTTACCACAAACCAAAGTGGTAAAAAAGTGCAATAAAGTGTACAAGAGGAAAAACCACTGGACTAGCTGCATCATGCACGCTAAATCAGGCAGCACGTGCCACATTAAAAATTATAATTAAAACTGCAGTGAAAATAAGCACTTGAATGATGAAGTAAATAAATTACACCACGATATACAGAACGCAGCATTAATTTGATATGCATCCAAAAAGCATTAAACGCCTGCTTATATTTATAGAGTATATCGATTAATAAATCACTTTATATGCAGCAGGCTTACATGTAGCCTACTCTTTTACTAAATAACTAAAGATGACCGACTAAACTATAGCCTATCTCCGGGGAATTTGCAAGAATTCGCGCAGCTTGACAGGACCAAAGAGAACAGAACTTTACCTTCTGTGATCGTTAATCCAGTGAATTATGGCAACATTAATCCACAGAAAAATGTTCTTTGTGTAATCCAGTTTGCCGAAAGAGCTTCCAAGTGTCTTCTGTGGCGTGGATAAAGTTTTTTGCCTGGAAGTTCTCCGTCTCCAACTCCTTTCTCCCCTCCCCTCACGGTTGTTTTAATAAACTTTCCCCTCACCGTCGTTCCTCGACGGGAGAATCTCCGCGTGATGACATCATCAGCTGCTCCGTGTGGAAACGCGCCGCAAGGCTTTTCTTTCCTCTGCCGCCTCCCACAAGTCCAGCTTTGTTTGATTCCTTCTATGATTGTACGGCTCAGGAACTCGTCTGAGGTCATGCTTTTGCAGATAGCGCTGGGGGTTAATCGGGTCATCTGTGACTGAAAAATCTAAGGCAAAATATTACAAACTACCACCATTTTGATGGTTAAACGTCTGGGAGTTGTCTGGTTCCTGTTCTGATGTATTTGGCGGTAAACCATATGGATTGAATAATCGTTGTTTCAAAGATTTATTTGAAACAATGAGCTGACCCTGTGTTATATCATACCCCCCCCCCCCCCCCCCCCCCCAAAAAAAAAAGGCTTAATTTAAGACTCCAAATATACCTAAGTGTCCAAATATACAAATATAAAGGGATATTCACCCCCCCAAAACAATGACAATTTGCTGTTATTTTATTACCCTCTATTTAAGGTGTGTGTGTGGGTGTATTTATACAGTAGAACATTTAAGTTTTTTTTAACCGCCATCTTAATGAGTTAAAAATGCACGTCAACAGTTACTAGCATTTTGAGAGTTATAATAACATACACAGGCTAAACAAAATTAATACTTGTGATTCAAGACAAAACTTTGAGGTATTATAAAGTATAGCCATTAGTTAGTCTTTAAAAAAAAGAATTAAAAAAACTACTAACTACTAACACTGAAAAATAAAGATGCCAGGCAGAACCAAAAAGGGATTTTCAAACTGGAACTATTGTCTTGGTTCTTCATGTCACCAACAATGCCTAGATGCTTTGTTATTAAGAGTGTATTAATCCACAGAAAACAATACGCAATATTCATTCAACTGTATGTCAACAATCCCAGGATATGTCAAGATATGCTACTGTATATTCACTTTAAAATGTCCAACGACTGGTTATAAGAGCTGAGAAACTGTCAGGTTAATAAAAGCTGTAAAAATGGCTTTAGCTGTAGTGTTGTTTAAAGAAAAATCAGCTTGCTGGATGTTTAGGAAAACACTTACTACAAAAGTATGGGTCAAATTATTTGGAAATAAAGGCCCAAGCATCATTCCTCCACAACTTCATAAAAAATAACCATGAACTCCATGTGCTGTGCTTGACAAATCTCTTGTTCAGCTGTTATCCGTCCGCCTACCCATGAAAAAAAAGTTTCTTCACCTGCTGAAAGCTTAAAATAGGAAAGAAGTGGAGGTCATGCTACAGCGTCGTACAGTTCAGGTAATGATAATCAGCATTTATAAAATGTGTCCTGTTCCTTATATAAAGTTTTGCTCATTAGTGTAGCTATTTCTGTCCTTTTTGGTAATTTACAGTCTCCTTGCAAATTATATTTAACATATTTTAAGTACTACCCTAACGATTTTCAATATCAGCTATTTAAATTTATTCCAAAAGAACAGATTTTTCACAAATGTTGCTATTCAAATGTTCATATCGACAGTATGTTTCTTCTGTAATGATCATTTGCAGCCTTTTGTTGTAGTTGTGCAGTCTCTCAGCTGTACAGAGCAGAAGAATGAACTTCATATAGACAAAGTGGAGAATAACGAAGGTGCAAAGCATGCTAGGAATTATTAATAAATTGTACTGTAGAGTTATGTTCTCAAAACAAGTCATAGAAAAATATAACTCTTACAAAGAAATGCATGTGTGATGCTCAAGGAATCAACATATGAATAATTAAGAGCATTTAAACATTTAAAAAGAATAATTCATTCATTCATTTTTCTTTGGCTTAGTCCCTTATTTATCAGGGGTCGCCACAGCAGAATGAACCACCAACTATTCTGGCATATGTTTTCCACAGTTTATTCCCCTTCCAGCTGAAACCCAGTACTGGTTTTTTATAGTCTCTAAATGGGCTATATTTAAGAACTGTCATCTATTAATCCCTTTTATTCTTAATGTGAACAATTTGTGACAAAAGGTCTTATGCCGAGTTCAGACTGCACGACTTTCAAAGTAGTCGTGTCACAGATGTTTTCACAATGCATGACTATCTGGGGTAGCATTCCATCGCTGCTGTGTTTACACTCCAAGATGGATGAATGACAGAGGGTTTCACACTGAATGCCTTTACAATAGGAAGAATCGCAGACAACTTTGTCTCGGTCTACAAACTACGCTTCACAACCAAACACACGCGTGAAGTGACATGGAAACAACGTGAGGTCACGTAGTATAGGCTTCATCTTTTGATATTAACTACATAATGAGGAAGAAGCCTTTAGTGGGATAGATAATGTACTAATTTTGCTCACCTGGCCTTTGAAGGGAATTAGCAATTTCTCCTCAACTTCTTTCTTTTTTTTGACCCGGTTGTGATATTGCTCAGATGACACGTCAAACAGACACGAGTGCTCCTGCCAAATTTCCACTACTTTTTCCTCCATTTCTTGGGTCCAAATAGAAAAGAAGCACTATTAACTTCTTCCCCAACCTCCCACTAGCCTGTGGATGCTGCTCTCTCATTGGCTGTAGGTAATCGTCAATGTTATTTTCAATCAGAACACATTCACATGATTTGAATCGCAGAGAGGTTCAGATATTTAGCATGCCAAATGTCTGATGGGTGTGGGTGACTTATACCGGCAATTCTCTCAAATCGTGTCTTTGATAGTTCATACAGTGTAATTGTCACTTACGTAAACGAGCACCGATTTGCCTGTGATTTCAGGCATTTGTCTGCAATTTCTCAAAACCTGTCGGCGAGTTCAAATCGGCGCTAAAATCATGCAGTCTGAACTCAGCATTAGTTTTCCCTGACTTCAGGGAATCACTACAGACTGATTTTATGTCAAAGGAAAATGAAAGTAAAGTGAAGTTTGCAAGCACTCTAATCTTATGTGAAGCAAATGCTTAAACAATGTTTAGGATAATGCATATCATCATTGCTGTTTGATGCAAATCATGGGTTTGGAACTTCGATAAAAAAAAAAAATCGATAAACAGACAAATCCAATTTCATTTGTAAACATTGACAGCCCCCTTCTCAGCTTAAAATAACTTTATAATTGAATGTATTTCTCGAGTACCTTTCTAATGTGTTTATACATTTAAGGCATTTAAGACATATTGAAGAGTCCTTTATTTTTGTTACTTGTATTATTTCCCCTAATTTTATTTTCTATATAATAAAAAATACTAAAGTGTTTTTATTTTGATGTGGATAATACAGAATGTGCAATTCTCAAAGAGTACAACAAAATGTTCGGTCCCACTTTATGTACATACATGTTTTTATATTGTGTATTTATATAGCGCATTTATTGTGTATGGCCATACACCCAAATCGCTTTACAATCATGAAAGGGGGGGGGTCCCTCCACACTACCACCAGTGTGCAGCATCCACTTGGATGATGCAACAGCAGCCACAGGACAACGGCGCCAGTGTGCTCACCACACACTACCTATTGGTGGAGTGTAGAGATAGTGATAGAGCCAATTCTGTGAATGGGGATGATTGGGAGGCAATGATGGGTAAGGGGCCGATGAAGGGAACTTGGCTAGGACACCGAGATTACACCCCTACTCTTTCCGAGAAGTGCCATGGGATTTTTAATGACCACAGAGAGTCAGGACCTCAGTTTAACGTCTCATCTGAAAGACGGTGCTCACTGACAGTATAGTGTCCCCTTCACTATACTGGGCCATTAGGACTCACACAGACCACAGGTTGAGCACTCACTGCATGTCTCACTAACACAACATCCAACAGCAACCTAGTTTTCCCATGTGGTCACCAATTTAGGTACTGACCAGGCTCAGCCCTGCTTAGCTTCAGTGAGTAACCGCTTTTGGGCTGCAGGGTGATATGGCTGTGGATTGTGTGTATTGTACTAATATTTAAAAAATAAAATGCTTGAAGTTTTATAATTAACTTCTGTAAATACATTTAGAATTAGTCAGTTG
Source organism: Danio tinwini (assembly GCA_903798205.1). Classification (NCBI taxonomy): domain Eukaryota; kingdom Metazoa; phylum Chordata; class Actinopteri; order Cypriniformes; family Danionidae; genus Danio; species Danio tinwini. The sequence goes on along the minus strand of CAIGQZ010004625.1, from coordinate 4,330,071 downwards.
ACCCATCTCTTACATTAAACAATCCTCAAACCTCTCTTTAATTGCTACTTTAAGTCAAATTCAGGGTATAATCCAGTTTTCCAGCGCGCACACACACACACACACACACACACATACACGCATAAAACAATACTTTGTAGAAAATAAATAAATAAACAGTCTCCTACCCCTTTGTGGCGAGGGGGCGTGGCCGAGAGCCGTGGGAGCGAAACGAGGCCCGCCACAGATGAGATGCACCTGTGGCGCGCACCTGCCTTTAATCCCAAAAAGCCCGGACATGTTTTGTTTTACTTTTGCTTTCAGTTTGACGGCAGTCTCCGTGAGGAGCTGCCGTCCGTTTTGTTTTGATTTAGACGGCAGTCTCCGTGAGGAGCTGCCGTCCCCGTTTATTAATAAATATTTATTTGAAGTTCGTCGGTTCTCCGCCTCCTTCTTCCCGTAACTTCATTACAGTGGTGCCGAAACCCGGGAGAAGGAGGGACACGTCGTCCAGTTGCCCTCGCCGCTGAGGAGTTGGGCGAGTGTTCGGGAGTTAATCCGAGTGGGGGAGAAACCCGTTCGTCTGCCAAAGTGACGGGGCGGCCTGAGGCTGGCGAGAAAGGATCTGCCTGCTGCCGTCTCCCAGCATGGGGAGGAGCAGGGGACGCGGGGCTCCCCACCGGATGGGAAAGAGCTGAAGGGAGCCATCCCAAAAAGCCCGGGGGGAGTCGCCGCGATCCGCCAGGACGCCGAAGCCTGCGTCCTCCACCGAAGCGGGAGCGGAGCAGGAGACCAGAAATGCCGCCAGCCAGTCAGGAGAACCGCCGCCGGACACCAGAAGACGGACGGGTGGATAGATTCCTCCACAGGGCTCCCAGCATGTCGTCACTTCTCTCAGTTGGTTGAGGACCGAGTGGCAGCGTGTCTGGAGAACCGAACCCCAATTTTTTTTTCCTCTCTCCCCTCTCTGTCTACTCTGTCTTTCCTCCTTTTTTCTCCATCTCCTTTTCTCTCGGCCCGTCTCATATAGGCTCGCGGGTGCTGTGGCGCCAAATCCCCCCCCCCCGGAGTATGCACAGCCACGGGGTGCCCCCGGCCTGTGAGGGGAGATGGGGGTATGTGGCGAGGGGGCGTGGCCGAGAGCCGTGGGAGCGAAACGAGGCCCGCCACAGATGAGATGCACCTGTGGCGCGCACCTGCCTTTAATCCCACGGAAGGAGCTCTGGACTATAAGAGGAGGAACGATGGCAGAGGACAGAGAGAGAGGACCGGGCCCGCACATGTTTTACTTTTGCTTTCAGTTTGACGGCAGTCTCCGTGAGGAGCTGCCGTCCTTTTGTTTTGATTTAGACGGCAGTCTCCGTGAGGAGCTGCCGTCCCCTTTTATTAATAAATGTTTATTTAAAGTTCGTCGGTTCTCCGCCTCCTTCTTCCCGTAACTTCATTACACCCTTATATAAAGCTGCATTTATTTAAATAAAAAGAAAAAAATAACTGTAGTGTTGTGAAATATCATTAGTGTTTATTTGAATATATTTCAAAAGGTAGTTTAGTCCTGTGATGTCACTTATTTATTTATTTTTTTTTTCAGTAATACATCTTGTATTATAATTTCTAGTAATAAATTGCTATACTGGCGTCACGGTGGCGCAGTAGGAGGCATGATTGCCTCACAGCAAGAAGGTCGCTGGCTGGGTTAGTTGGCATTTCTGTGTGAAGTTTGCATGTTCTCCCAGTATTCGCGTAGGTTTCCTCCGGGTGTATGGGTGTTTCCCAGTGTTGGTTTGTGGCAGGAAGGGAATCCGCTGCGTAAAACATAAATGCTGGATAAGTTGGCGGTTCATTCCACTGTGGCGAACAATAATTAATAAAGGGACTAAGCCGAAAAGAAAATGAATGAATGAAATTGCTATACTTTATAACTCATTCATTAATTTTCTTTTCGGCATAGTCCGTTTATTAATCAGGAGTCGCCACAGCGGAATGAACTTATCCAGTATATGTTTCACGCAGTGGATGCCCTTCCAGACGCAACTCAACACTGGGAAACACCCATACACACTCTTTTACACTCATACACTATGGCCAATTTAGCTTATTCAATTCACCTATCCGCTTGTTAAGTGGTGACGTGTTGGTGACATATGTAATACTGTTTCCGGGTCCATGCTGCCACTCATTTGAATTGACAAAATATTTGTTTATGATCACTTTTTATTCATATCACACATTAAGGCCCAATCCCAATTAGCCCTTCCCCTTACCCCTACCCCTCGTTTTGCGCGTTCATGTGAAGGGGTAGTTGTGTCCCAATTCTCTTTAGCTTGAAGGCATAGGGCTAAGGGGAAGGGGTATACACCCCTTCAAACAAAGATTTTTCAGGACCACACTCGTTACCAAGGGGTAGGAAAATTTCCCAGAATGCACCAGCTACAGCGACAGTTTAGCTGCACCCGGAAGTAAGCAGAGCCACAAATTAGTATTTTTTATCATTATTACGAATTTTTACAACAAACACATGTTTGAATATATTCATAACCACGTTCATGTTTTACCGTCGGGCTTTTATAAAAAAACGCTAAAATAAAAAAACGCTAAATTTAGCAATCTATAATCCCTAATAATAACTCCTGTAGAGCAGTCCCACAACATTCTGACACTCATTGACACTCGAATACCCTGTCAGAAAAGTCTAGTGGCTGAGAATGAGCATTTTACAGTGTCTGCTGTAATTTTAATGTTGTTTTTGGTGTGTTTACAGATGAATATGGCCACGTTGTAAATGCGCAGTATAGTTATTATCTTATTGCCACATTAGATCGTTATGATAACATAATATATGCCTTCAGTGATTTCCTGAAGATAAATACCAAAAAATAACACAACTGGAATAACTACAGCTGTCGCGATCATCTGATCTCATATGAACCAAGAGATCGTGATGGCATATCATGTGCAGGTGCTAGTGCTGTCCCAATTTTTAGGGGTAAATTTTGAAGCCCTTCCCCTTCACACTCATTTTTAAGGGCCAAGGGGAAGGGGAAGAGGTCCAAAATAGAATTAGGATTGGCCCTAAAGTGAATTTTATATAAGGTCATAGTGTACACAACAATCACTGGGTTTGCTGTATCACAAATACCAACATTTTAAGAATTTATAAAAAAAATAATCACTTTCTGGCCATCAGATATTAGGCATGGATATATTGCAATTGTGATTTTCATAAGTATTTTCGTATTTATTATAAAATAAAATATATTTATTTATTTTAAAATATATATATTTTATAATATTTTATAAAATAAAATATTATAAAATGATTTTCACTTTATAAAAATTTATTATTAGCATTTGATGAGTCTCCTTTTTCAGTTTTATAGAGCTCTTGGACCCGGAAGCCCCTTCGTGTGACGTCACATATAACAAGCGGATACCATAGGACTTTGGACTGTGGGTGAAACTGGAGCACCCGAGGAAACCCATGCGAACACGGAGAGAACATGCAAACTTCACACAGAAATGCCAACTGACTCAGTCGGGACTCGAACCAGTGACCTTCTTGCTGTGAGGCGACAGTGCTACCTGCTGCACCACCGTGACGCCTATACTTTATAACGTGCCATCTAATTTTTTGATGAAAACTGTAGTTTTTGAAATGAACAGCTTAAAAGATTACCATTTTCCTTTGTTCCTAACAATATAAGAGTCTGTCACTTTCTGATCAATGCAATGCATCCTTATGGGTATGTTAGGTCAAGATTTTTTCAACTCTTCCCTGTTACAGGATCGTCTGTGAGGACAGATCTTAGTGTATTTTTCTTCACTGCTTTATAGAACATGGCTGGGAGCTTTGCAAAAAGCCAGACAGGCAATCATAAAACCGTTGATATGTAGAACCCTGACTGAATATGAATGCTAGTCCTCTCTGTCATATTATTTAATAGTCTCACTGCAGATGAAACACATATTGGCTGTGCTCCAGCGCACTGCTGCTTGTTTGTATCCTCCAGGGTATGTTTTTTACAACATAGTTTACATCATCTCATCTATATTTTATAGTATGACATCAAGATTGTCCATCATCGTTCCAAACAGCACAGCAATATCAAGACGGGGGTGCTGGACGTCATGTGGGGAGTGAAACCGAGGAACACAATGCTGCAGAATTAGTATTTCCACTCTCTTGAATTGATCCTTGCTGTATAATGAACATCCCCAGTCCAACCCTCTGTTTCAGTCGAACTTCTAGAAATTGGATTGAATTGCCTTGTGTTTGATGTAGAAGACAAATAAAATGAGTCAAACACCTTTTTTCCAGATGTTAAGGCAATTGCATCCTGTATTTTTTTAGATGCTTAAACAGCAGGATAAGTCAAAGATTGTGGCCTTAGTACAAAAAAAAAAAGATTGGAGAAAATGACAAAAGCAGTAGTGTAGCAAGCCTCTGTTGCTCAATATTTTACTGTTTCAGTGAAATGTATTGGGATGTTAAAGCTGACTTTATCAAACCATGACAAATCTACAGTGCCTTTGTTGCAGTAGGAGTGGTACTAGATTAAAATGACATCCACTGCCATATCACCCTGTAGCCCAGGACCGGTTACTGACTGAAGCTAAGCAGGGCTGAGCCTCGTCAGTACCTGGATGGGTGATCACATGGGAAAACTAGATTGCTGTCGGAAGTGGTGTTAGAGAGGCCAGCAGGGGGCGCTCAACCTGCAGTCTGTGTGAGTCCTAATGCCCCAGTGAAAGTGAAGGGGACACTACACTGACAGTGGACGCCGTCTTTCGGATGAGACGTTAAACCGAGGTCCTGACTCTCTGTGGTCATTAAAAATCCCATGGCACTTCTCGTTAAGAGTAGGGGTGTAACTCCGGTGTCCTGCCTTAATTCCCTCTTGGCCCTTACGATCATGGCGCCTCCCAATCATTCCTATTCACCAAATTGGCTCTATCACCTATAGCTGGTGTGTGGTATGCCCACTGGCGGCATTGTCCTGTGGCTGCCGTTGCATCATCCAAGTGGATGCTGCACACAGGTGGTGGTGTGGAGAGACCCCCCCTCATGATTGTGAAGTGCTTTGGGTGTATGGCCATACACAATAAATGCGCTATAGAAATACACATTACATTACATCTAGTGCTCAGCCTACTGTATTAGTGTAAATCGGATGTCTCATCACAATACGATATAATATGATACTGATACTCTTAGCCGGCAATACAATATATGTTGATACTTTAAAACATTCTGCAATACAATTTTGATTCAATTCAATGGATTAATTATTGACATATTAATGCCTAATTTACAGAACCAGTTAGCATTTAGTATTTCACAACACTTCTGGTGTTCTTGAAGTGGGATACGAGTATGGTTAGGGACAGGTCTGGGGAAAATGATTATAGTCATACATCTGCATTAACTTTTAATTAAAAGAAAAGTATATCAATACTAAATTAAATAATTGCTTTATTCAAATGAATATATATTCAATTCAATTCACCTTTATTTTTATAGCGCTTTTACAATGTAGATTGTGTCAAAGCAGCTTCACATAGAAGATTACAGTAAATTGAAACAGTGTCAGTCCAGTTTTATATACATATATTTTACCTATATTTAATTTCAATTAACATATAAAGAGACTACATACTAGTATAAACTGCAGTTGAGTATTGCATTTCTTTAACTGTTGTAATTGAGTCAATTCCTCTTCTTGTAATCAATTTAGATTAACACTCTGTTCACTGCACATCCTAAAAGTGAGGATACATGCTATATATATAAAATATATACATATGACATATTATATATATATATATATATATATATATATATATATATATATATATATGACATATTTTGCAACTGACTTTACAGAACACCCAAAAAGTTGCATAGGGCTAATCTATGTGCACACATATGAGTTTGTTAAAAGCCTACAATGCATTATCCATTACTCCCAATGCTGCATTCTGGACTCAAATTTGCAAAAACACATTCTCCATGACTAAAAATGCTAACTTACAACTTATACAGTAAAAAGTACTTCACAGATCTCATTTAACTGGGCAGAAATTATTTAAAATGGGTTTCACATCAGAAATATGTTCATATTGCACACAAAACACCCCGGACACTTATCTTCACGCCTTATGGCATTGCACTTCAATTAAATCATTTTGGGAAAAGGTTACTGACTCACTCTCCAACTTAATGGGATGTCACATCCCACTGTCTCCCTCCCTCTGCATATTAGGTGATACATCCACAATAGATATAAATAATACAGATGGTCAGTTATTGCTGGTGGCGCTGACTGTCGCCAAGAAAACTATCCTCATGAACTGGAAATCAAGAAATACCATTCACATTTCATCCTGGAAAAATTTATTATCAGAATACATTTCCATTGATGATCCCCTTTGCCTGAAGCCACTCCCCAACAACACCATCAGTACGCAGACAGGAGGGGAGGGGGGACAGGGGGTCAGGTGGAGGTAAAAAGAAAAAAAAAACTCTCTCTGGTATTAAATTTAATTAAAAATAAAATTAATCAAAGAGGGAAAAATAAAATAAAAAAGGAGAGGGGGGAAGGGAGGGGAAAGGGAGGGAGGGAAGGAAAAAAAAAATCTATTATAAATTTCATAAATACTTGCCACATTATAATTCAGTCTTTCCGTACTTCTACCCCTTAATATTTGTTTTCCTTTTCTGTCTCTCTCAAATTTATTTATTCATTTTATTATTATTATTATTATTATTATTTTTTTTTTATTATTATTATTTATTACCATTATTATTATTATTATTTTTCTCTCTCCCTCAAGAGGTGGGAGAGAAATGGATCGTGAGGTTGGCGGGGGGTCGTGGTGGCTGTGGTGTACTCGCGCTGATAATAATAATTACCTGGCCGGTCTAACAACAGATAAAGGAAAAGAGGAAAGAAAAAAAAAAGAAAAAAAAAAACAAGTATTAAAAAAATAAAATGTAAAATTTAAAATACTTGCACATACTTACAAATAGTACATTCACAGGGTAAGTGTGACGTGGGCATGGCAGCCTGGGCATTTGCACCGGACTGATCCATGCTGCACGTCATACTTTTTTAATGCATCACAAAGCAACTGACAAACACCGTACACTTCAAGGCAGATTAGATAACTTTCACCTCCTTATAATAATAATAAAACAGCTTTAACAATAATTTTATTTATTCATTTATTTATTTATTATTATTTTTTATTTTTTGTCAGCGTGAGTGTATTGTAGTCATCACGTTTCCCGGCCCACCTCTTGATCTATTATTATTATTATTATTATTATTATACTATTATTAATTCATCAAATTGTTAGATAAATTCTTCTTTTTAATATTATTCTTTACTTTTAGTTTTTATTATTTGTATATTATCATTACTATAGTAACGTTTTTTTTATTATTATTCTCATTGTTTTGTTTGCAGCGCTTTATTATTCAACTTTTTTTCCCACTCTTCCTCTTCCTTTTCAGTTTTTTTTCTCTCCCCTGTCCTATTTCCTTTCTTCTACTTACTATTATTATTATTATTACTATTATTCATTATTATAATTTTTGGTCCTCTTCCTGATTTCCCAACCTCCCCTCACCTCCTCACTATTATCATTAATTATCATTAATAGTATTACTTTTTCTCTTGTTGCCATTGTGTCGTTGCTATTCTGACTTGTCCTCCCGTTGTCTCCTCATTGTTATTATTTCACATATTTCTACCATTGTCATTATCCAGGTTGCTGTAGTTGTTGTTGTAGTAGTGGTAGTAGTAGTAGTAGATGTTGTAGTAGTAGTAGTAGTAGTAGTAGTAGTAGTAGTAGTAGTAGTCATTGTAGTAGTAACGATTGTATTTGTAGTTGGGATTGTTGAAGTAGTAGTTGTAGTAGTTTCTGCAGTAGTAGATGTCGTTGGTGTAGTGGTACCAGAAGTAGTAAAGGTGTTGGGGTAGTAGTAGTAGTAGTAGTCTGTGTAGTAGTATCAGAGGTAGTAGATGTTGTTGATGTAGATGTTGTAGTACTAGTGATTACTGTAGTAGAAGTAGTAGTAGGAAACATTGTTGTAGTAGTATCAGTTGTAGTAGATGTTGTAGTAGTATCAGTTGTAGATGTTGTAGTAGTATCAGTTGTAGTAGATGTTGTAGTAGTATCAGTAGTTGTAGACGTAGTAGTAATAGTTGTTGTGGCTGTAGTACTTGTACTTGTGATTTATTGTTATTGTCAGTTATTACTGTTGTCCTTTCTCTTTACTGTCATCATTACTATCATACATTACTAGCATTGTCACTCTATACCACTGACTGGTTTATTTCTATTTGTTTATTTATATCTATGACACTTGCTTCATTTATTGACTGTTATTGACCCTTATGTATGTACTCTGACCTGTCCACCATGTTACCTTTACATGCACACACACACACGCACGCACGCACGCACGCACGCACGCACCTGCCAGTACCTGACTGTATTGTTGTTGTTGTTGTTTTGTTTTTCATTGTTGTTTTTTATGTTTTATTTTGTATGATCCCAATTTGTGTACCTTTTTGCATATTCTAATAAAAAAAAAAAAGCCTACAATGTGTAAAGGAATAAAACCAGTAACAGAAATTCCTTCGTACACATGCACAAATATCATGATGTAAGAAGACATGTTTCCCACATCTGCATTTGTAACTGCAGACATTGCTAAAAAAAATTTAACAAACAAACACACAAACAAACAGGTATTTTTCTCATTCTTCTTAGGCCCTGTGTACACGAACATGGCTATTTTCAAAACCAGACTTTTTTTTCTACATGGTTTCGCTGTTTGTCTACATGAAAACTAAGTATCTGAAAGCTGAGTAGCTGAAACCAAACCTTTCTAAATGCTCTGGCCTGAGTGAAGATTTTCCGAAACTCCAGGCACAGTGTGATCGTGTGAATTCGCCTCATGACATTAGCATGCAATCCGTTTTCTCCTTTCTGATTGGCCAATTCGGCTGGGAGACACGAATGAGGCAAATTCGAGAAATTCGTGGCAAACGCATTACATGGGCCACAGGTGTCGAACTCAGTTCCTGGAGGGCCACAGCTCTGCACAGTTTAGGTCCAACCCTAACTAAACACACCTGATCAATCTAATTGAGTCTAGGCTTGTTTGAAACCTACAGGTATGTGTGTTAAAGCAGGGTTGGAACTAAACTGTGCAGGGCAGTGGCTCAACGGGAACTGAGTTTGACACCTCTGGCATAGGCTATTACGCGTCATTCAAACCACGGGACGGTAATCCACCTCTGTTCTCATGTTTGCATTGACTTTTATGCAATTCCTCAATACTTAAATGCTTAATTAAATACTTGAACCCAGGATAAAAGTATTTCATTGCAACCTGTTGGTTTGGTGTGCCTTTAACATGCATCTTAATGTGTTTTCATGTGGATGACATGGCCTTAAAGGTATTCATGCACTTGAGCCACATCAGAGTTGGTTCAAAAGTGGATCAAGACACTTTTTTCAGCAGTTTTATTCCACATGTTTGGTGCACAGGATGTCAAAATGACGTCAGATTGACATTGTACTCCAACGTCATGAGGACATGGCATTTAGTTTGAAAATGAAAATCAGGTTGACATTAGAACCCAACGTTAGGTCTATGTCAGTGTCCAACGTTTAACCTAAAATCAACCAAATATCAGCATCTAATGATGCTACAACTTGATGTTGTATGTACATCACCACTATGAAATCTATCAGACACTGGATTTTCTTTGCCATACCTGACTAATAAATGTCAGTATTTGACGTCAACATGACGTTGGTTTAAGATGTTGGCTTGACATTGGATTTTGGTCACTTTCCAACACAACCTAAAATCAACCAAATATCAATGTCATTTGACGTCATTATTGGACGTTAAAATAACGTAGTTTTTTGATGCTGGCTAGACATTGAATTTTGGTCACCTGACGTCACAACCTAAATCTAACCTAATTTTAATATCTTATGATGTTGTGTGCCTGCTGGGAAGGTTCAGATGGCACAGTTCAGACCAAACAACACTAACACTAACTCTTTCGCAAAAATTTGTTTAATCAAACTAAACCTGCCAAATGTAAACACACTATTAAAAGAACCCATCATAATGGGAATGTATTAATGTAGACTAGCCACTGACTTAAAAAAATCAATGGAGAAAAGCTTGCAGTGCTTACTTAGCCATAGAGTTCAACTAAAAGCATAGACATATAAAACATATTTATTTTTGTAGTAGAGCACTATTAAACCGTCTCTTCTCAATGCCTCAGATTCCTTTCCTCGTCTCAAGCTTGCTTTTCTTCAGTCTTGAACAAAGTTCATTTAAAGGACTTTCATTCCAACAATTAGGCACTCTTTAGAGGACGAGGGAGCAATAGACCAGCAAGAGCATAGACCAGCAATAAATACTGTATATATTTTAAGAGTTTTGTATTCTCGACAAATGCCCTTGGTGGAGTCTCAAATAGCATCACAGGGAGAAGTCAGTGCTCAAGAACTGGGCACACCTATCCAAGCACACAATTGGATTTGATTTCAAGGTTCAGCAGAGAGTGACAGATATGAATCATCTAATCTATGAGCTTGAACATAGACCCTTCGACACATATGAGAGCCTCATGGAGAGAAGCTACAACAATTTACTTTTGCAATCTCCCCTATGTTTTCATTTTTAGTTCTCGATGCTCAGAGATGAAAATACATATTTATAGGTAATTTTGCCACAAGTATTCCTCTCAGTCAAATCTCACACTGTAACACTGTGCTGGGTTCCACACAATAGATTTGTGTTGGGACAACAGGAAGGTAATAATTAACTTATTTTTAACAAATTAAAGTGGATTGAACACAAAATAATTAAGTTGTCCCAAAATAAAACTCCATAATTGTGCTATTTCAGCTCATTTTAAATAAGTAGTTCAATTAAAAAGCAATTTGTTGAGTATTTGGTGTAATCTGTTAGAAAGTATCTTTATCATAATTAGATTACATTTCCGCAAAATAAGTAAAAGGATTACTTTTCATTTTAATGCAATATAATTACAGTTACTTATAATTAGGCCCACACGGAATCCGCAGCCGCAGAAATCTGCCGATTTTTAGCTCATCATTTAGTCTATGCATTACTAAATACTAAATGTGTATTGCTCCGGTTTCCCCTAATGTCCAAAGACATGCAGTACAGGTGAATTGGGTAGGCTAAATTGTCCGTAGTGTATGAGTGTGAATGAGTGGGTATGGATGTTTCTCAGAGATGGGTTGTAGCTGGAAGGGCATCCGCTGCATAAAACATGTGCTGGATAAGTTGGCAGTTCATTCCGCTGTGGTGACCCCGTATTAATAAAGGGACTAAGCTGAAAAGAAATGAATGAAAATGATAAATGTGTGTACATTTATATTTATTCAGTTTTTAAATTCATTTCACTAATATTATTGTGATATAATAATAGTAATATTAAAACGTTGATATGATTTATTTACAATACAGTTTGTAAAGTAATATTAGTATATATATTTTAGTACATATATTATGAGACTTGCTTTGTTTACCAAATAAGTGGATCTAATTGGATTTGCATTGTAAACATTACATAAAAGTAAAAAGTGTATTATTTTTAATTTCATATATTAAGTTTCAAATCATTCCGCATAAATCTGCAAATTTTTTTTTACAAAATTCTCCACAGAAACAGCAAAAAATGTCCGCGGATTCTGTCTTGCCCTACTTATAATGTAGTTGCCTTAAATGTAAATAAATTCAACAGTTTTGGATAAATCAATACAAGAAGAGTAACAAATTACAAATGTATTTTGCTGAATAATTTATCAAGAAATTGAACATGCTTAAGAAAAAATGAATTGTGTTCAAAATAGCATAATATTTATTTATTTCTTAAAGTGTTACAATTTTAAAAAAGCTAAAAGGTCCTGCTACGCTCAAATGTAAAGAATTAAAAAAATTAATTTTCAGTCGTTAATGCATATAAATCATCATTCATTCATTTTCCTTCAGCTTGGTCTCTATTTCAGAGGTGGCCACAGCGGAATAAACCGCCAATTATCTAGCATGTTTTACACAGCGGATGTCCTTCCACCTGTAACCCAGTACTGGGAAACACCCATACACTCTCACACACACTCATACACTACGGCCTACTTAGTTTTGTTCAATTCACCTTTAGTGCATGTCTTTAGACTGGGGGAAACTGGAGACCCTGAGAAAACCCACACTAACACAGGGAAAACATGCAAACTCCACACAGAAATGCTAAGTGGCCCATCTGGGACTCAAACCAGCGATCTTCTTGCTGTGAGACGACAGTGCTAACCACTGAGCCACTGTGCAGCGACTTTTCAGAAATTGTAATTAAAAAAGTAATTCAAATACAAGTTTTGGCAGCTGAGCTGAACCAGACGATGATTGAAGTGCAGAGGATGGATTGGATGACAGCTGAGTAAAGCTGTACGAGCAGCTCCTGTGGCAGGTTGAACTTTTTCAGCTGACGAAGGAAGTACAGTCTCTGCTGGGCTTTCTTCACAACAGAGTCTATGTGAATGTCCCACTTCAGATCCTGAGAGATGGTAGTGCCCAGGAACCTGAATGACTCTACTGCAGCCACAGTGCTGTTCATGATAGTGGGTGGGGGTAGTGCAGGGGGGTTTCTCCTAAAGTCCACTATCATCTCCACTGTTTCGAGTGTGTTCAGCTTTAAGGCTCCTACACACCGGGACGCTTTTCGTTTGCATTTATCGTCAGCAATTTTCCGGATTCAAACCCAAGCGATTTTCACAGGCGTCGAGCAGAAAAGTATGCAAAATCACTCCTTGACGTTGGATGGCGCTACACAACTTTAAGCTCCTGACACCTGCTTGTAACACAGAGAAAGGAGACACGCTTGTTGTTATGGATGGTTCAAGTAGCAGCTCCAGCTCTAGCAATGAAGAAATGATTATTGTTCACCAGTGCAATAAGCAGCTCCACGTTCTCCACTTTGCGTTTTGCGTGTTGGTGTGCACGATCACATTGATGCCCTTTATTTAGTCACGAGGCATTAAACAACAATGGAAAACACGAGCAAAAAACATCTCGGTGTGCACGGGCCTTTAGGTTGTTGTGTCTGCACCATAAAGCCAGCCGCTCCACCTCCTGTCTGTATGCAGACTCGTCGCCGTTCCGGATAAGGCCGATAACAGTAGTGTCATCCGCAAACTTCAAGAGCTTAATGGAGGGGTCTTTTTTCAAATGTTCCAGCTGAATTGGGGATGAAAATAAATTATGTTCAATAAGATGTGCTTGTGTTTACTAACTGTTTATTCAGTTAACCATGAATGTTGAACTGTAGGCCTACATAAGCTCCAAACAGTAATTTTTGATTACCTTAATCAGAGTAAAGTCAGAACTGAACTAAACAGAAATGGAATTAAGACATGAAGTATGCATATACAGTATCAGTGGCATTATTGGAGTAAACACCGCAATTAAACTATTACCGTCATGTAGGACGGTGAAAATGATCGTGAAATGCGGAAGTGCGGGAGTTTGTTCTTTACATTTGGTGTGCGATATTAAATTCCATAACACTCTCACCAGTCTTTACTCCTTATTTGCGTCAAATACACCAGTATGTCAGGGGGCATAAATTAAATGTTCATGAGTGAATGTGAAACTGCCGAACTGCAGTTAAAGTCACCCAAAATGACAAGAAACTTTTACATGAAAGCACTTCACATAAACACCTTAATTATATTATTGTCTATTAAGGCAAATAACTAGATAACAGCTGTCCATGTAAGCATACTCAGTAGTGTCTTCAAATTAAGTGAAAGATCCAGAAGGGCATCCTGCTGATTTGATTCAGAAGGGCACTTTTTTGTCAGACGGCTCACCGGTTTGATTAACTTTAAAAAGCACCTGGTGCATTTTATTTGTTTCTTTTACTAGAATGCATAAACTCTAGTCAAATGTTCAAAATTTTGAGCTTTCACAACTAAATTACTGTTTATGCACATTTCCAGCTAAAAGAGGAAGTTTCTGCCCAGAAAAATAAGCTCAGAACAGGCACAAAATTTTGCTGAACCTTAAAATCTGAGGCCAAGTGGGTGGGATAATATCACCAGCAAGTTAAGACTTGAAAACAGCAACCAGATATGACAAATCACTGAAAAACTCAAATCAAATCAAATATCTATTCTAATTAAAATGTGATGTTGAAGGACAAAAAGCAGAGAGAGAGAGAGATGCAAGATAATTGGACAGATTGGAGAAGTGTGTTTTTCCTCCACAGTCAATATGGCTGCCATGTGTAATGCCAAAGAAAAAGAGTCCACATGGCCAACTGACACATATTCAGAGACTTCCCTTTTCAGTTCCATTTACAGGATAGATGGAAAAAAACTGGGGGAGGTTATGGAACTTGCTGAGACAGGAGAATATAGTCATGACCACAACAGCCAGCCAAAGGAGTTTAGATTACTTACAAATGTGTTTCGATTAAGTTTATAAACTCAAAGTCCAGAAATGAACATTGGAAATACAACATTTGAAGATTGTGAGTTGCTTCTAGGTTAAATTAATTGAATTAAACGTTAACATGACTGCATTAGAAAATACAATTGGGTCAGTTCACGTGGCAATAAACATCAGATGCAGATCAAACAATAGGCATTGCAGAAACTTGGGGAAGAGGATTGGGATTGACAGTCTCTTTGGGAATTTCCTTGAACACTCACAGTCTCCAGTTTTTCCAGACATCCTTTCAAACATACACCACAAATCTGATCCTAACATGAATCCTGACGCTTTTTGCCAAATGCATTTTCCAGTCAAGATGCAAAACAGCTTTCATTCTTCACAGTTTGTTTTTCACTCAGCTTCCAACTTTCATTTGTACAGTACTCAAACCCTACAGACATTACTAACATAATACCTTCACAAATAACTTTATGCAAACTTCTAAGAACACTTTAAAAAAGCTTTTGCACATACAGAGAATGACGTTATGTTTCCAGATTAGTTTTACTGAACACAAAGATGATAATGAAATCATTTAGAAACACTATAAACATGTTTCCATGCAAAGAAACAGAAATAAATTGAGTTATAGAGACTTATAAATATAAAAAATAACTATATAGAGACTTATATAGAGTTATAAATGTGCCATTCCTTCATAAACTCAGTATGTGTGTTTATTTATACATGCATACATAGTTAACTTTTATGTTGGATGCGATTAATCACTCCTAATCATTTTTTTTATCATTATTTTTTCGGGGTTTTCACCTTTATTAGATAGGACAGTAGAGTATTGACAGGAAAGCAAGGGGAGCAGAGAGAGGGGAAGGATCGGCATAGGACCGCAAGGGGGAATCGAACTCGGGTCGTCGCGAGCACTGGAGTGCATGTGTCGATGCACTAAGCACTACACCACTGGCGCCGACCACTCTTAATCATTTAACAACACTAATATTCATAAATTTTCATTTGGCTTATTTATCAACGTTCACAACAGTGGAATGACCCGCCAACTATTCCAACATGTTTTACACAGCGGATGCTCTTCCAGCTGCAATCCAGTACTGGGAAACACCCATACACTCTCACATTCACACATGCACTCATACACTACAGACAATTTAGTTTATTCAATTCATCTACAGAGCGTGTCTTTGGACTGTGGGGGAAACCGGAGCACCCGGAGGAAACCCACACGAACATGGGAGAACATGCAAACTCCACAATGAAATGCCAACCGGCCCATGGGACTCGAACCAGTGACCTTCCTGCTGTGAGGCAACAGTGGTAATCACTGAGCCACATGCCGCTCACAACATTAATATGTATTTCATTAAACAAAAAGTTCATATTAATTAACCTACATGTTTGTTATCACTAAATGAAATGAAACCTTATATTCAAGATAATGCAAAGCCAAAAATGATCAAACTCGCAGCACACCTCCAAGCAACACAATTGAATGGCGCTCAGGAATGAATCAGTAAATGATTTAGTGAATCACTTAAAAAGGTTCAGTTGCTTAGTTCTTAAAGTATCAGTTGAGTAAGAGATTCATTATTCATTCATGTTGGCTACAGTAATTTGCCACTGCCTACTGGTGTAATGTGGTAAGTTGAACATTGAATTTCACATTATAAATTTCACAGCCAATTACAAAACCATTTAGGCTTTCTTATTATTATTATGTTTGTTTATTTAGGTGGCACGGTGGCGTAGTGGGTAGCATGTTCGCCTCACAGCAAGGTCACTGACTTCGGCTAGATCAGTTGGCGTTTCTGTGTGGAGTTTGCATGTTCTCCCCGTGTTCACGTGGGTTTGCTCCGGGTGCTCCGGTTTCCCACACAAGTCGCCACACAAGTTTTGTAAGCTAAATTGGCCATAGTGTATGTGTGTGAATGGGTGTTTCCCAGTGATGGGTTGCATTCATTCATTTTCTTTCGGCTTAGTCCCTTTATTCATCAGGGGTCACCACAGCGGAATGAACCGCCAACTTATCAAGCATATGTTTTACACAGTGGATGCTCTTCCAGCTGCAACCCAGTACTGGGAAACATCCATACACATTTATTTACACACACTAAGACCAATTCAGCTTATTCAGTTCATCTATAGTGCATGCCTTTGGACTGTGGGGGAAACCGGAGCATCCGAAGGAAACCAATGCGAACACGGGGAGAACATGCAAACTCCACACACAGACATGTCAACTGACCTAGCCAGGACTTGAACCAGTGACCTTCTTGCTGTGAGGCAACAGTCCTAACCACTGAGCCACCGTGTCACTCAAATCTTTCTTATTTAATTATGTCTTGTAATTATGTATCTCTGAAAAAAGATACTGTTTGGGCTTTCTTGGATTTTTTTTTTCTTTTTTGTTTTAAATTGTAAGGCATTTCTGTAGCATTTTCATTAAAATCAGTCTTATTTAATTATTGTATAATTTTCAGCTATAAAAAATTCTGCTGGCAAACAATATGATCAGAAATTATTTATGAAAAAAAACAGTGTTCCAGCACCATTAACTATAGTCTGAATGGAAGAGAAGACAACTTTATAACAAATTAGAATGAATTCAAATACTATATTGAAGGATTCGGATTTCTACCGTCCAGTTCGTCTAAGCATGGATCAACTTTTATCCTTTTTCTCATCATCCTATTTCTCATTATTTTTATTAAATATGATTATTTGACCAAACTAGGTCAGAGGTCACGGAGACCTTGAGTGGAAATGAATGGCTGAGGACTGGAAACATTTTCTATTGTTTCTATTGTTATTTCTATGAGTTAATACTATCTAAAATGTCTTAAGTGATTTAGCTATTTTTACAGTTAATTCTTTTAAAGTGATTTTACTTTTTATTCAAGATAGACTTTTAACTGTCTGAATGTAGATTATTGTTTTTTAACCAGTTTTGATAAAGATGGCTGAGCGTACACTCAGCCTTGGGCAAGAAACAGATTGTACTTTAAGTGTGTGTGTGCTCTATTTGATTGTAGATCATTTTCACTGGTCTGGAGTCAGCTCTAAACGGTCTAGTGGATGTCTGACATTTATGCTTAAGATATTGTTCAGAATTGTACGCAAGCACCCACATGGAAATGTTCTAAGTCTATCTGTGTTCTAACCAATCAGGTTAGAACACCTATATGTATGACACAGTTAATGACGTTATGTGACAGTATAATTGTTATTGATTTGTGATTGTTAGCAGAGCGGCCTAGGAACTCATTGCGAGTGTTGAAACTGGCTTCTGCTAATGAAACAGCAAACTATCTTTAGTAAACTTTATTTATTTATTTGAACCTCTGACTCCGGCTTTTCTTCATCTGACAGACTGGTCATTCTTTGGGTTATGAGTTTGCATGTTCGCCCCACGTGGGTTTCCTCCCGGTGTTCCGGTTTCCTCCACAAGTCTGAAGACATGCGGTTTAGGTGAATTGGGTAAGCTCAAATGTCTGTAGTGTATTTGTGTGAATGAGTGTGTATGGATGTTTCCCAGTGATATGTTGCAGCTGGAAGGGATCCACTGCGTGAAACATATGCTGGATAAGTTTGCGGTTCATTCTCCTGTGGGGACCCAAGATTAATAAAGGGACTAAGCTGAAAATAATATAAATGAATAAACAAACGAATTATATTATTTACAAGGTGACATCTGGCACTGAGAAAGGAAGTCAACAAAACTCATGTACTTGCTTTCCACACTTCAATTGTTGGCCACCGTTTCTTAAGGTCAGATCTGATTAGATGATCCATTTACTTTGCTTCACACCCCCTGAGTAGAAAAAAAAACAGCTGGACATTTATTAATATATATATATATATATATATATATCTTTCATCTGAGCTGCTTGTGAAGCATCTCTTCCCAGCTACGCTTTCCAGCTGAACATTAAAACTTGGCTGAAGTGGACTATTGATGTGGCTCTTTAATTAGCTTGAGGCAGCTTGAGCACTAAATCATCCTAAAAAAGCAAAACTGCACTTGAAAGAATTGCTTTGATGCACCTGGAATACATGCTGATGCTTTTGGCTGCTCGTGTAATCGAGTTTGTAGGGCTGAAGTCATTTGAATGCAATATATACAGTAGCAACACGCTAAGGGCTACACGGTATAAGCATGCACTTCAGATATAGTTCATAAACAAATACATACATACGCACACAGACATGCTGGCAACACGGATTTAACCAAAAGAAAAGTGGCACAAACCAAACCAGGCTCATTATTGATATGTACCCCTGTATATATTTCTGGAGATCGCGAAATACGTCCCAGGAGGTATGTTTTTTTGCAGTTCTTGTTTTCGTGAATCCACCAGAGGCAACTGTGTATTCTTTTTCAGATCTCAAATTACTTTCACGACTGCCATTCGTGCCTGCTGTTCTCACATAACTCCACCAGAGGCCGCTGTTAAATGACCGATAACACCCACTAAACCCAACCGACAGCTGTCAAAAGCAATCCAGAAAAATAAAAGCCCTCGCGGCCACCTAATTTCTACCACGTTTTCAGATTTTACCACTTTCTCACCTAGTTATTTACTTGATTGTCTTGTTTTTGCCTTTTGTTTTTGTTTTACCTGCTTTCTGTAACTGTTCTTCATCAGACTCGAACATTGTCGCCATGGTCAACTCTGCTCTGCGTCTCAAGTTTGCTGATGTACATGGTGAGCTACTGGGCAAACTGGTAACAGCGAAAAAGCCGTTCACACGGAAGAAAGCGATCAGCCGGTAGCGTGAAAAGAAACAGAAGCCGTTGGCGGCATCATACTGCCCCGTAGTGTTCATTTTAAAAACGAAATGCAGCCATACGTAGCTCTGGCTACACAATTTCCACTCTCCAGAAATATATACGGGGGTACATTTTCACAATGAGCCTGTGTTGCAAAAACATGTGTATATAAAATCAAAAAGACAGGGTTTTCTACACACTGGAGTCATCTATCCCTGTCCACTGGTCTATAAAACATGCAGTTAGTGTCAAACCAAATCAATAAGAGCATGCCTCGGTGAATCCAGTATAAATATGCCTGGCCTGTTTGTTATGCCCTTATCCCATTACAGTGGCCTGTGCCTGGCAGTGGTGAGCGTTGTGTGACGATGGTTTCTGAGAGTGGAGGACCTGATGAAAGGTGACTTCTCTCAGACCAGTGAGCCTCGGCCCTGAGGGATGTAATTTTTTGATAAATATGTAAATCTAAACGGACAGCAGAAATGCACTCTTTTTGCTTTCATCATTCTGTGAGATATTCTAGTGTTCAGATTTAGCTCTGAGTTCAGGGTCTCTATGGAATAACAGTGGTTGACCTGAAGTGCTTTTAGCTCAGGTCACCAATAAATCAAGTAAAGTGAAAGCACTGAAGCGCTCAAGGCATTTTGTTTTTTTAGGTGTATGTGCCAAAGAATGGACACAGGCAAGCTCATGCTTGATGAAACAATAGTTTGGCCTAAAACAAAAAATATGGCATTAAATGTGGCAAAAATATATGACATTCTTCCTTCTGTGAAAAGCAAAAGAGACCATTTCTTCCAAGCTATTAAAAATGAATGAGAGTGGAACAGTTTTAATTCATATGACTCATGTGCTATACTGTAGTGCAATGTCAAAAAAAGCTGTGTAGGAAAACAGACAGAAATTTAAGTGGTTATTATACAGAAAAGCTTTTTAGTGAATACGCACAATGAATGATTCATTCACAAATCAGACTGCTGTGGTTGGCAGGTTCAACTGAATGGTGTGTCGCAGTAAATAATTTCTTTTTCATTTTCCCTTCACAAAACTATTGTCATCAGGTACCTTTAAACACAGTGCATGAGCTCTGCAGACCACTTTTAAAATACTTTTATGGTTCTTTTGTGTCTTTTTTAAAGCTTGAAAGCATCATTCCCCATTCACCGCATAACACTGCCACCACAAGAACCATATAGTCTCACTATTTCTTGCATCAGTCTTAATTTTTGGGGGGTAACGTATAATACTTGACAATGTGAAACTTTCAATTGATTTTGCTGCTCATGTTATTGCCTATAGATAAATATCTTAATATGTATTTATACAACAGTTCTGTCTGGTTCTTGAAACTGATTGGCTGATAGCCATACGATATTCTGCCAGTAACAGCACTCATCCATCCTCTTCAGCCTTCACCCTTGTGTATTACTCCACCCACATACAGCGACAAGCAGAGGACACTCTACAGTTTGACAAATATTGCAGCTGTTGGACAACATAATGTACTTTTTTGAGCCTTTTTTAGTCAAGAATGTAGTTGTTTAGATTGCAACTAGGCAGTTTATTTAAAAGGATAGTGCCTATTTTAAATATTTCAACCGCGTTGGCGGCCATTAGCCTGTCTTTGAGCAAAAACAATTGACGATGTTCATCAACAAGATGGCGACAGAGACCACAT
Source organism: Danio tinwini (assembly GCA_903798205.1). Classification (NCBI taxonomy): domain Eukaryota; kingdom Metazoa; phylum Chordata; class Actinopteri; order Cypriniformes; family Danionidae; genus Danio; species Danio tinwini. The sequence goes on along the minus strand of CAIGQZ010004625.1, from coordinate 4,309,106 downwards.
AATAATAAAACTGAATAACTCAGTGGTGTATTGCAGTAAATAATTTATTTTTCATCTTCCCCTCACAAAACTATTGTCATCAGGTAACTTTAAACACAGTGCATGAGCTCTGCAGACCACCACAAGAACCATATAGTTTCAATATTTCTTGTATCACTCCCAATTTTGTTGGGTAACGTATAATTCTGTGTATTATATATATATATATATATGTTGACAGTTTTATCTATTTTTTTACATATAAGCACAGTACAGTCTTAATGTTCAAACTATTTATAATGTTTAAAGTGGCTGACAATAATAAAAACAAATTATTCTGCCTCGTTTTTGAAGTGTACAGAGCTGTAGCTACTTTACTGGGCCTATACGCTACTGTATTTCAATACTGCTGATTATGGTGGTACTTGCAGAGACAATTTTTTTCTGAGGTGGTACTTGATGAAAAAAGTTTGAGAACCACTGATTTAGGGTATTAATTGAGAATCATGCAATTTTTAGCTTAGAAGCTAAACGATTGTAATATCTGCTTCAAATACAGACAGAAATGGTCTAACTAAAAAAATAAAAAAATAATAAAAAAAGATAATGCTAGAAATGATGCTTGTGTTAAGCAGAAGTTAAACTTTGCAGCTGGAGGGAAAAAGACAAAGAAAAAGCTGAAGCAAGACACAAAGAGGAGCCCTGGGCGATGAAGGCTGATGATGGGGCAACATGAATGCTCACATCCTCTCCGCATTAGTGTCTGCAGTGGGACTGCGCCAAGCAGCAGATGTGGAAAGATCAGCGTGCTGGGAAATTATGCAAATGAAAAGGTGAAGGCTATAACTCACAGATCAATTTAATGCTAAATTATGTGCAGAAATACATGAATGGACTTTGATAAAGCACAGTGGATTCAGAGGTTTTAGCTGAGAGTCTTCCTCTGAATTCCTCAAATTTATTGTGCTTAGAGCATCCCTCAAATCACTGACACCCCGCTGCCTTTCTTTTGTTTTACTGTCTGCATTAGTGGACTCTTAAATGATTGCTGCAGTGTTAGGGACAATGTTAACATTAAATTTGATGTTTCAGACAAGATTAATGCTAGTCATTGTCTTTTCTTGCACAAACAACAGTCAATCTCAAGGAAGTCTGACTGCAGGTGGATCTGGGACTAGAGTAAGATGCAACGATGCCCCAGTTCCACAGCAGACACAACAGGCACACCCCACACACCTGTCAGCTATTGATCAAAGCTCAATATAGTCACTCTGTAAAAACCATACGCTGCAGCCCAATGCCACAGAATAAGCTGTTGAGTCCCTAGAAGAAAAAAAATACTCCTGCTTGAAACTATACTGTATGTAGCGTGCTGTTCTCCTGCCAAAAAATGCCTATTTTTCACCATATTGATGACTGTGTATTGTGAGAATGCTTTATTATATTTTTTTTCTGGAGAGTATGATCATGCTTACCTAATGTATGAAGAATTATGAGATAAGAGTTAAAATAATAAGCAATAGCCATATTGGTTGAAATTAAATATAATTGAAGTATTCTTTTTATTTAGTATTTTCTTTTATCGAGTGCTTGCTTTGTATGTTGTGTTGTGTTTGCAGACTTAAGCATCGCACTCGCTCTAGAAGTCTCAAAAGTCCTTGCGACTGGAGGTGGGAAGCACAGCATTTTATAGAGATTTATTATTAAAGTTTAGAAATACAGTGCATCCGGAAAGTATTCATATCACGTCCCTTTTTGCACATGTTTTTATGTTACAGCCTTATTTCAAAATTTATTTAATTCATTTAGTTCCTTAAAATTCTACACACAATACCCAATAATGACAATGTGAAAAAAGCTTTTTTGAAATTGTTGCAAATTTGTTAAAAATAAAAAACCTGAAAAATTGTATGTACGTAGGTATTCACAGCCTTTGCCGTGAAGCTCTTAATTGAGCTCAGGTACATTCTGTTTCCATTGATCATTCTTGAGATGTTTCAGCAGCTTAATTGGAGTTCACCTGTGGTAAATTCAGTTGATTGGTCACGATTTGAAAAGGCATACACCTGTCTATATAAGGTCCCAGGGTTGACAGTGCATGTCAAAGCACTAACACAAACAAAACAAAGCAAAGGTCTAAAACACGGAAAGCAAGGCAAGGAGAAACGCGTCGTAATGTTCACTTATTCAGCTAGCAAAGACTCAGCAACAATGTTCGTGTTAGTGTTCCTTATGTAGTGCATGGATCAGTCTTTGAGCAGCTTCAGCTGTGGGTTTGCAATCAGTGGTGACTTGCATCAGGTGTGTGTG
>CAIGQZ010004625.1:4224291-4271046 GCA_903798205.1 Danio tinwini | reverse complement strand
TATTATTATTATTGGCAATATGCAATAATTTTTATAAAACATATCAGTCAAAACACTGAAAACTCTAATGTGGAAGTGAAAAATAAGGTGTGGCAATTATCAGTAGAACATAAATAACAGTTACTTTTGTCCCCACAGGAACTCTTGCCAATTAAACCTGATTTACTTTTAAACTGAAAAACTCAGACATTTCAAACTTAAGGAGTCATTATTGAACTAAATAACCTGTATATTGATCATTACTGTGATGCATGAAAAGAGAAACACAACTTGTAATAAGGAAAAATTAACATAGCAGATCCCAATCCCAAGTTGGGAAATGTAATTTCCAGGGAAGACATAGATTATTTGCAGGAGTTTGCGTCAAATTGCGCAACGTATTTGAAGAGCTTGGGGTGGGGGGAGTGTGGGGATGCTGGTGGGCGGGACGTATTTGAAGAGCGGGGGGAGATGCATGATTTCCCGGGAAATTATCATTTGTTTGCGGGTATCCGGTAGTCTTTATGCATATGCTTAGGATGTCTAGTATAGGCTCATTCTGAAAACATAGTCCTATTTAAATTTCTAGAGATTGCAAATTATGTAGCCAAAGTACGTATGACAGCATTTAATCTTAACTTAATCTTAATCTTTAATCATTTAACTCTACGGGGCGTAATGACGCTATCTCTTTTCGCGCTTACCAGCGGACCACTTACCTCTGTATGGACGGCTTTCCCGCTGTTACCAGTTTGTCCAGTCAGCTTGAGATGCAGAGAGTTTTTATCTTTTTCTGGATTGCGTTTGAAAACTGTCGGTTGGGTTTAGGAAAGTGGGTGGGCGCTGGTCAATCTATGCTTTTGAAAACAATATTGGTTGGGTTTAGGGAAGGAGGAGGATGGGTCAGTCGATCAGTCAGTCAGTCGACAGCGACCTCTGATGGATTTACGCGAGAACAACAGGCACTAAAGGCACTCGCAAGAAAAATTTGACATCTGAAAAAGCGTACACACTACACAATGGCCTCTGGTGGATTTGTGAAAAAAAAAAACTGCAAAAAAACGTACCTCCTGGGACTTATTTGAAATGTATATAACAGTACGTTTTCAGAATGAGCCTGGTTTGGAAAAAAGAAGCACTACAATAATTTACCTTCTGCACTTAATTGAAATTCGATCCTAACTGCAGGACACGGTCTCAAAATCAGGTGATATTTGCCAGTTCCATCAAGGGTTGCATGCTGAATGTGCTGTTATAGCCTGGAAAGCAACTGTTGTCAGGGCTTTGGGAAAGTCGCTTTGTTATTTTCTTCCCACATTACTTTCGTTCTCGCTCTCCCCTAAAATATTATGTACTGTCATCATGGCAAAGATAAAAGAAATCAATTATTAGAAATTAGTTATTATAACTATTATGTTGGGCTGCACGGTGGCACAGTGGGTAGCACATTCGCCTCACAGCAAGAAGGTTGCTGGTTTAAGCCTCGGCTGGGTCAGTTGGTGTTTCTGTGTGGAGTTTGCATGTTCTCCTCGAGTTCACGTGGGTTTCCTCTAGGTGCTCCGGTTTCCCCCAAAAGTCCAATGACATGCGGTATAGGTGATTTGGGTAGGCTAAATTGTCCATAGTGTATGTGTGTGAATGAGTGTGTATGGATGTTTCTCAGTGATGGGTTGCAGCTGGAATGGCATCCGCTGCTTAAAACATATGTTGGATAAGTTGTCGGTTCATTCCACTGTGGCGATCCCAGATTAATAAAGGGACTAAGCCGAAACAGAACCATTAAACAGAAACTGGGGGAAAAATATACACGGGGGTTAATAATTCTGACTTCAGCTCTATATCCCTTCTGCAGGAGGATAAACAGAGAAGGATCCAGGCTTCCCAGAGACAGAGAAGAATGACAGATAGAGAGAGAATTGACAGTCGGGACATGATGCTATCAAGGTTGATTCTCCGGCCGTTCCAAATCGGACAGATTGTTCCAAATGTGGATTAAGCCACGGACACGATGTGCCCGGCTGTATCCCACTCGGAAGAAAGTAGATGGTAATAAAAGTTTGTTCAATCTCACACCCCAAGTGAAGGACACGCTCTAGTGCTCCTAAATGTTGTATGCTAGAGTATGGCAGTGGCACATCGATGTGGGAGAGCATCACTTACTCCGATAGGAAAATCCAGCCAGTGTCACCAGAGGTAAAGAATGCAATAGATCTCAGCGAAAAACAAATCTAGAAAAATTTATCACAGGGATGAGAGTGAGCTACTTGTGATTCTGGGTGTCGCGTTGGAGAAGTAATATCAATAGTCAGCCATGAAGAAAAACGAATAAAGTAGGAGGGAACGTTAAAACTATGACTATACAAAAGGAATTGTCCATCGGCACCCATTAGCTCCAGGAGATGGATATCGCCAGGGATTGATTCTGTCTGATATGACAGAGGGGTTGATTTCATTTGGTCACTTCTAAACATGAGTAATGACAGCTGCAGATGCATTGGCATTCCTGCAGAGGCACAGTGAGATTCATTAACACCAAATAATGTTTTGCTGTGACAACTTGCTTGGGTAATTTTAAGGTTGTGTTATCTGACCCAGTGAAAGAAAGATGTGTGAATATCAAAATGCTATGGAAAATGAAATTGTATCATCAAAAATAATCCCTGGTTTAAGAGTAAGATAGCCTTCCTGTGAAATTTGTATTCTTTTTCAAATATTTCTCAAGTGATATTTAACAGACAGAATTTTCACAGTATTTCCTATATATATATATATTTTCTTCTGGAGAAAGTCTTATTTCTTTTAGCTTGTAAATGCAGTTTTTCATTTTTTTAAACAGTTTTAAGGTCAATATTATTAGCCCCTTAAGAAATATGTATTTTTCGATTGTCTACAGAACAAACCACTGTTGTCCAATGGCTTGCCTAAGTATTCTAAGGTCAATAATATTGTCTTGCAAAATAAGTAATCATGGCAAGACGAAATAAATTAGTTATTAGAAATAATATTATAAAACTGTTGTTTTAAAAAAAAGGTCTTCACTCTGTTAAGCAACACTTGGGAAAAAAATAATAAATTCACAGGAGGACTAATAATTTTGACTTTAACAGTATACCGTATATGAAAAGTTGTAATAAAATAAAACAGTTCTGTAAAAATTGTTTAATTTATAACATTAAAAGTGTAGTTTGTAGGTGTCACAATCACCAACAATCTAGGCCATGTGGATCGCTGGAAAACATGCATCTCCTAGACTACAATTCTGCCACTGAAATGAACTACAAATCCAATCATTCCCTGCACTCACACACCTGGTACAGATACCCTTCGATTCCAAACCCAGCTAAAGCTTGTGAAGACTGATTTTCAGGACTATAAATACACCTCACTCTCTCACACACACACACGCACACAAAGCTGAGTCTTGTAATCTGTGAGCATAATGAACCATTTTCCTTGTCCATCTGTGTTTTGGTTTTGACCTTTGCTTTGTTTTACCGTTTACGTTGTTTTGCCACCGTCTCAACCATTCGCCTGTACTCAGATTATTCTTTGGATTACCTGCATGCTCCTGTCTGTCCATGTTTTGACCTTTTGCTTGCCTGAAAATTCCCTTAATTAGTGGTGGGCAAAGCGAGGTTTCATGAAACACTGAAACAGCCAAAGCAAATGTGTCGAAGCTTTGAAATGTTTCGAAACACCTCTCTATAGTGACACCTAGTGGTCATTTTTATGCTTTGGAACAGCTTCAGCAAAGAAACAGTTAAGCAAATTGAGGTTTTAAACCTCACGTTGTAGAGTTGAAGCTTCAAGTGATATAGTGAAGCGGTGAGATTTACTCACTAGCATGCAGAGATAATGGGTTTGAATCCAGAGTGATGCAGCTATACGTAGATGTGAGATTTTAAATGCTTTGTTCTTGTAATGTGCTTTGTTTTAACATTGGTCTGACATCCGAATGAACACTTTGTGAATAAATATGTCTTGTTTTGGTCATAAAACAGGGTTGTTGCAAGATCAGATGCAGTTGCGGCTGGAAGGTAACGATAATTATTTATATTATACATTAAAATTCCCATTTATTTTATTTTATTAACCTCTTCCCCAACCCTACACCCAACCATTGTAGTACTGTAAAAATATTAATTATGGTTATACAGTGTTACAAAAATTATGCTACAGTATATTCATGGCATATCCGCAGCTGTATCTGATCTAGACTTTACCATAAAACAGTAACATTAATATAAAATCATAATTTGGCAGTATTTGTACAAGTCGGGATTCGAACCCAAAAGCCATTTGAAGCATAGTAAGTTTGTGCACACACACGGCCCACTAGGCTATATGAGACAGAGGTTTGACCTGACCCTCTCATTCAAATGCAGATTCGCCAGGTCTCCAAACGCTTCTGAAACAGCCGATGCTTTGAATCACTTTAGTCACGTGACCAGGTGTTTCAAAAACAATTTAGTGACGTGAACTGTGTGTTTCGAATCACCTTAGTCACATGACCTGGGTGTTTCGGATCATGCTTCGGTGCAGTTTCAAAACACTTGCGCTTCGGGATCTCGACACTGTGTCAAAATGTCAGTTTCATGTCAGCCATCCCTAAACTGCATTTGGATCCTCAATTTCATTGTACCCTGACTCATTACAGTAGGATTGACACCTAGTGGTTGAACCTGGTATTTCAGTCCAGGTTCAAAATATTGGAGATCTCAATAGAAGTGAGCAAGCCTCACAATCAAGCCCTACAATGTAATCTGCTTAGCTAATGTTTACGTTTGTAATATTTATATTATTTGCAGATTTAAACCATCTCATGTGTATTTTTATAATTCTGAATCTGCGTCTCATTTCAGAGGTTGCGTCTGTCCTCTGGGTCACCTTTTTTTTTTGCCAACACCTGCAAATATTGAGACAGCCTTCATGGTGAAATAAAATATGCTGTTTTCAGCCAAGGCAACCCTGGGGTGCTGAAATATAATTGGGTAATTGGGGTTACACAGACCAAAACAAAGACAGACATTCTGACATGGAATGCACTTTTTCAAAGCAGAATAATTGTTATTTAGTAGACAACTTTGTCAAAAGTGATAATTGAGGAGGCATTCAGTGATTCAACAAGAAGTGCCAAATATACACAAATAATGCATGTTTTGTTAGAGATATGGAGTAAGTGTGTGTCTGGTGCAAATGTGCAAAAACTGGTGCTGTTTAACTGGTGCTAAAAGTGTTGTTTAAAGTGTCAGACAGATTAAAGAGTGTCTTTTCTACATGTGGTTTGTCAAACCCACTCACCTGTGTGAGGCATACTCAGAATTGAATAATAGTTTGAGATTGTCTTGTGAGAAGAGGGATCTAGTTTTGTTCACGGGTATTGAATATGTAAAAAATAAGTTTTGAACACGTCACCATTTTTTTTCTCAAAAAACATATTTCTAAAGGTGCAGTTGACAAATATTTCCCGGATGTTGGTAACAACCAAATAAATCTGTATATGCAAAGAAAAAAAAAATCTAATTTGTTTCCGAATTAAGATATGCATAATAAAATGAAATGATGCAGTGAAAGAGTATTGAACACAAGAAGAAAGGAAGGCGTAGAAAGGAAGTGAAAACCCAGAGAGCAGCTGAAATCTCTCAGTAGTTCTTTAGCAACCCTCTGCCCTTCCTCATTGTAAATTAATATCAGCTGCTTCAGTCCAACACCTATATTATCAGGATGAAGAATATTAAACCAGGGTGGACACTTCAGCAAGACAATGATCCAAAACACAGCCAAAAAACACTCAAATGCTTTCAGAGAAAGAAAATAAAGCTGTAGAATGGCTCAGCCAATCACCTGACTTGAATCAAATATAAAATTTAAATTAAAGATCAGATTTGATAGACGAGAACCATAGAACCATCAAGATTTTTACGCTCTGTATAAAACTCAGACTTGAGCAATTCATGTGACTTCATTCTCCATATGAGAGGTGACTTTTAGCTGATAAACACTTTTTATATAAAGTATAAAATATATTTCAGTAGTCCATTGTCATTACACATAACTATTTTTTTGTTTTGTTTTATTTTTATGTTTGTATTGTTTGGCTTTTCACCAAAATCTGGTTCAATTCCATGTCAACAGCTCCTTTAGAAATATTATTCCCAGGAAAAAAACTTGAGGTGTTTAATACTTATTTTCCCCGCTGTATGTTTGCATGTTTCTTAAATATTTGCAAAGCAATAATGGTGTTTTTATGCTTTAGAAGAGTCCAAACTTACACAGAGCACATATAAAGCCACAGCCATATCACCCTGCAGCCCAGGACTGGTTACTCACTGAAGCTAAGCAGGGCTGAGCCTGGTCAGTACCTGGATGGGTGACCACATGGGAAAACTAGGTTGCTGTTGGGAGTGGTGTTAGAGAGGCCAGCAGGGGGTGCTCAACCTGTGGTCTGTGTGAGTCCTCATGCCCCAGTGAAAGTGAAGGGGACACTACACTGTAACTGGGCGCTCTCTTTCGGATGAGACGTTAAACCGAGGTCCTGACTCTCTGTGGTCATTAAAAATCCCATGGCACTTCTTGTAAAGAGTAGGGGTGTAACCCCGGTGTCCTGGCTAAATTCCTTTATGATCATGGCCTCCCAATCATCCTGTGGAATTGTACTGTGGCTGCTGTCGCATCATCCAAGTGGATGCTGCACACTGGTGGTGCTGTGGAGAGACCCATGATTGTGAAGCGCTTGGGTGTATGGCCATACACAATAAATACACATTACATTACATAAAAGATACAAAAATGTATCCATAAAAACTACTTGGCATAAAAATTGGCTGAGCATAAGTAAATGTATCTCAGCTAAATGTTTTTACTTTCAAACTACACCATTGTAATTGATGTTAAGTAATTAAAACATAAGATACGGCCCAATACCTGCTTAACATCTCCTGTGTTTAATCAGTTTTTAATCAGGCGCTTGTTTTAGCGAGAAGCGAAAAAGTTATTCACATCGGGATTAAAGACAGCAGTTCGTTTCCATAATTGTTATGACAACTCTTTTTCGCAGCAGCTAATGCACCGGCATCGCTGAAGTAGATGATTTGGTGTTTGCAAAAAAGACCAAGTACTTTTCACTCAAAAGCTGAAGAAGATCAGATATGGCTGACCCAGAGTACACCAAACCCCTGTCTTGTTTGTGTATGGAGTGTGTGTTTGTGCTCTGTATCCTTGTGACTGCTGAAGTGGAACGGTAGTGAATAAGAAAAGAGAAAGGTCACTCGCAGCCTCTCTGTAGAGCTTCTAACTCTCTGAACGACTGTGAGTGATGTGTTCGCCCCGGCCCACTGACCATGGCCAAACAACATGAACATACTCACACATTCAAGCACACGCACACACACACAGCTTTGAACTCAATAGAAGCCATGGTCACTTTATACAACTGAGCACCTTTGGGACATGAAGAACTGGAAATCAGCTGATGCTTTTATGCCAATGGACAAAAATTTCTAAAGACTTTTTCCAACATTTTGTTTCCCAAAAAATTAAGGCAGAGTTGAAAGGAAAATCCAACACATACACAGTCAAATTCCTTATGCTGTCTTATAAGCCTGGTCAAGAACTCTATAGAGGTGTGATGACCGATAAAAGCAGAAGGAATTTTTCCAGTTTTCCATCCCTTTTTCCACACTGACAGCCACTGTCAACTGTTGTGTGAGGATCTCTTGGCGTTGTGCCAATGCTACATCATGACTATAGTAACTCCTATATATTCTGCACACTGGATACACTGTCAACACAAACTGATGCAACTTCACTTTTATAATGACCATGTGGACAGTCTGTTCTAAAGATTGATTTGAAAAAAGTAAGAAAAAAGTTTTTATGAAAAGGTCTGGAGGTGCAGGATGATCTAATGAAGCCTGCACTAAAAAGAATATCCATAAAATAGCAGTTTTCTGCATTTTGTGATTGTTTTCATTTTTCCCTCTTTATTTTTGGTTTTGAATCACATTCTGGGACCTTGATCTTTCTTCCAACAACTTTTATCTTTGAAAAGTTTGAAAAAGTGACTAATATTTTTAATTGTTTTAAGTGATATATTGTCTGGGTTAGTGTTGTATATTACCAACCCAGGCTCATTCTGATTACGTACCTCTATATACATTTCTGGAGAGAGCAAAATACGTTCCAGGAGCTACTTTTTTTGTTTGCAGTTTTTGTTTTAGCGAATCCGGCAGAGGCTGCTGTGTACATCTCAAATTTGTGCCTGCTCTTCTTGCGTAAGTCCACCAGAGTCTGCTGTCAATTGACTGACCAACCGACTGATACTCCACCCTCCTCCTTCCCTAAACCCAACCAATAGTATTTTACAAAAGCAGAGACTGACCCGCCCACCTCTTTCCCTAAACCCAACCTCAGTGTTTTGAAAAGCAATACAGAAAAAAGGCCTTGCCTGATTTTTTTTAACCACATTTTCAGATTTGAACACATTCTCACCCTGTTATTTACTTGTTTATTATTTTTTTTGGCTTCTGTTTTTGTCTTATCTACTTTCTGGAACCGTTCTTCACCAGACTCGAACCCTGTCGTCGCCGTCAACTCCGTTCTGCATCTCAAGTCTGCCGATGTATAAGAACGTTTCTTCATGAGATCTGGCTGAAAAAAAAAAAAAAACATAATGAAAAGAGACATTAATTCTCCATTAAACCATAGAGTAACATTTGATCTGCCAAACCAAATGGTGCAAATCAATAACCACAGTCTCACTGTTTCAGTGCAACCAAGAAATGAGCATCCCAATTGAACATAACACAAGGTGATGATCTTCTTCAAGACCGTTATATCCGTAAAACTCATAACAAAGGGCAGATCTCAATCAAGCGTGTCCAGACAATCATATATGATAAAGCATAACAGCATCTCATTTTATAATTAAAAGGGCATTTTTTTTCCTTATCTCCACGACTTTTGGGATGAAAAGAAGCACTCTGGTCTTAATCAAGGGAATGGCACTTGATGAGCAGCGATACTTTGTCTGTGGATGAAACCGTGAAGCTGCATTAGAGAGGCCATGTTCATTATCATTAGAGTCTCGCACTGCTGTGGTCTGCTTTGCTCTAGTTCCCCCTGTCCGCAAAAGCAATTCGGTCCCCCCCCGTATCTGAGCCGTACTAGAACAAAAGAGGCAATCAGGAGAGAGGAGAAGAAAAGCCCAATTTTCTCTTGGCTAATTAAAGTAAAGGAAGACAAGATGAAGGGCAGTGCCCCCCGGCATCCCTGTGCAAACTGAAGGACCCTTAAAGGCTGCTCTTTTATGTGTCTGGAAATTGGGTACTGCTTTTTTCTATGACAGATCTCCAAAGAGAAAGAAAGAAAGGGAGAAGATTAGGAAGACGGAGGAGGTGTTCATGTCTTTTTATAGTGAGATCTTCTACATCTATAGATTACAGAACGATGTAAAAACAATTACAAGAGTGAACCGTGAATATATTAATGTCTGAAAGCAAATAATATTGTGTACATGTTTTGAGTTGAACCTATATGCAATACAGTAATCAGATGTTTTTTTTTATGATAGAGTTTAAGCAAAACCAATTCTGTTTAAGTAATAGTTATTTCATGAATTCAATAGTGCTATGTAAAAATAATGTGGCATAAAGTTCATGTGAATAACTGGTATGAAAGCACTTGCATCTGAAATGCATGGATGGACTCATGCAGGGAAATAAAATCTGCTATTTAATATAGTGATTTTTGTGTTTTTGATTAAACAATAACTTGGATCAGTTGTACTATGTATTTATTATTTCTTTATTAATGTTTTAATGCCATATCATTAGCATTGGCTATATTCATGGCAAAACCTATACTAAATATACAATATATGACACACAATCATATTCATTAATTTTGTTTTCGGCTAAGTCCCTTTATTAATCAGGGGTCGCCACAACGGAATGAACTGCCAACTTATCCAGCATACATTATACCTAGCGGATGTCCTTCCAGCACTGGGTAATACACTCTCACATTCACAAACATACACTACGGCCAATTGAGCTTAATCAATTCACCTATAGCGCATGATATTTTTAGTTGGGGATACCGAAGCACCCGGAGGAAACCCACGTGAATAAGTTGAACACGCTCGAACCAGCACCTTTCTTGCTGTGAGACGAAAGTGTTACCCACTGAGCCACCGTGCTGCCCCATACAATCATATGATTTTCTCAATAAACATTCATTGTACAAAATACAAATAACAACAACACTGATAATAGTCATATACAATCTTTTAGTTTGATTAATGATACATATTCTGAAATTCCACCAGAAGACGCCTTTTTAAACATTCCCCTTAAAATATTTCCTGAATAAAAATGTTTTCTTATATCATTTAAAAATACAGATTCTATTAAAATGTGTTTTATTGTCAAATGTACTTACACGAGTCACAAATAGGTTTTACTTCTCCTTTCAATAAATATGAGTGTGAACATCTTGATTGATGATTCGTGTTCTCGTATTTACAACTTGATCATGTCTTTCATTTACAAATGGATTAATAGAACTATGTGATTTATTTCTTTATCCACATGAAAGTTTTAGCAAGTTTAAACTACTAAGTTTGTTGTTTGTTAATGAAAATCACATTAGTTATTTAGACTTAATATTTTACATTATTTTAAATACAAGAGTAAGCTACGCAATTTTTTTCTTAATATAGGCTGCACGGTGGCACAGTGGGTAGCACGTTCGCCTCACAGCAAGAAGCTTGCTGGTTCGAGCCTTGGCTGGGTCATTTGGTATTTCAGTGTGGTGTTTGCATGTTCTCCCCTTGTTCGCGTGGCTTTCCTCCGGGTGCTCTGGTTTCCCCCACAAGTCCAAAAATGTGGTATAGGTGAATTGAGTTGGCTAAATTGTCCGTAGTGTATGGGTGTGTGTGGATGTATCCCAGTGATGGGTTGCGGCTGGAAGGGCATCCTCTGCGTAAAACATGTGCTGGATAAGTTGGCGGTTCATTCCAATGTGGTGACCCCTGATTAATAAAGGTACTAAGCTGAAAAGAAATTAATGAATATATATTTCTTCTTAAATAATTATACCTTGATTTAAGAATGTTAAAAAAAATCAAGAAAATAAAAACTACAAAACAAGACTAATTAAAAAAAGACCAAGAGAAATACATTTAGTATGCTACAGGTAGTATATAAATATCGTGCCTATAGACAATCATCATACCCCATTTGAAATAACTACTTTATTTGGCATACAGCCTGAAATCATATTACATTCCAAATATCTTTTCCAGCCTTTAAAAAAAGTGTGTAGCCTTCTCCTAACCTGTGCTTTTCTACAACTTTATCTCAAATGTATTTTAAAAACAGGATGTAATGTGAGTAAAGGTATAGATTTTCACAGGGTATGATGATTTTCTATAGGCACTATACACTCACCCTCACACTTAGCTGACAAGAGTGGCACCCGGTGTGGTCTTCTGCTGCTGTAGCCCATCTGCCTCAAGGTTCAACGTGTTGTGCATTCAGAGATGCTCTTCTGCATACCTCAGTTGTAATGAGTGGTTATTTGAGTTACTTTTGCCTTTCTGTTAGTTTGAACCAATCTGGCCATTCTCCTCTGACCTCTGGCATCAATAAGGCATTTGTGCCCACAGAACTGCCTCACACTGGATATTTTCTCTTAACCCTAGAGATGGTTGTGTGTGAAAATCCTAGTGGATCAGCAATTTCTAAAATACTCAGACCAGCCCGTCTGGCACCAACAACCATGCCACGTTCAAAGTAGGCATGGGACGATAACCGTTTTCAAGGTATACCGCGTGTGGCGAGGGGGCATGGCCGAGAACCGTGGGAGCAAAACGAGGCCCGCCACAGATGAGATACACCTGTGGCGCGCACCTGCCTCCAATCCCACGGAAGGAGCTCTGGACTATAAGAGGAGAGAGAGAGGACCGGGCCCGGACATATTGAGTGCCGTGAGGAGCTGCCATCCGTTTGATTTGGTTTAGACGGCAGTCTCCGTGAGGAGCTGCCGTCCCTTGTATTAATAAATATTTATTTAAAAGTTCGTCGGTTCTCCGCCTCCTTCTTCCCGGCGGCCAGGTGGGCGTGAACTTTATTACACCGCGGTTTGGAAAAGTCAAGGTTTTCATACCGCCAATATTTTCTCTAATACTGTTCTTAAAGTATGTGTAAAAAAATGTATTTACATTTTTTTTACAACAGCATCTCCAGCAGAAAAGATATCCAAAGATGCCATTTTAAATAGTAAATAAATCTGTGTTTTTGAAGACATCAGACGTCAATGATTCATTTTCATTATTTGGCCTGGCACGTTTACTGCTCCAAAATATTATAAATGTTTCTCAAAATAAAATATATTGTGTTCAAAGGGGAAAAAACTTCGTTTTTTACACAGACATTTAAAAATAATATATCTTAGAGCAGTAATCACAATACGGTGATACTGTGAAACCGTGATATTTTTATCCAAGGTTATCATACCGTCAGAATCTTATACCGGCCCATGCCTAGTTCAAAGTCACTTAAATCACCTTTCCTTCCCATTCTGATGCTCTGTTTGAACTGCAGCAGATCGTCTTGACTTGACCATGAGTTGCTGCCATGTGATTGGCTGATTAGAAACTTGCTTTAACAAGCAGTTGGACAGGTGTACAAGATGTATAAAAGATGGAGGCACTTTTCCATAAGGATTTTTCTGTACAATTTCCTCTGTGTTCAATCAACTGTGAACGTGCATAGAGAAGTTGGATGTTTTTAAATATGTTCTGTCTTACAAGACATTTGTGGAAATGCTGAATTATTATATTTTATGTTGGAGCAGAGAGACGATTCTGATTTCCATGGCGACTGGCAGAGCCCGCACTATCACTGACATTATCTGCTCTCACAGCCACAGAGCTGTCGCCTTGTTCTCTGAGAAAGGAGCTGCAGACTCCATCCTCAAAAGATGAACCACACTTAATCAGATTTCAAATATTTATTCAATCAATACAGAAGACATATTTGAAAGTCCCCCTGAAATCAAAGTTAAAGTTTCTTTTTCTAGTGTTTGTATCTATAGCCAGTTTCCTCCAACATTATTATTATTATTTATGACATCACTGCCTTACTTCAGCTTCTTGTTAGATCATTTGACCAATCAAATTATTTCTAGTTATCGTATATTGCTTAAGGGTGCTAATAATATTGTCAAAAAAGGTTTTGAAAACATTAAAAACTGCTTTCATTCTAGTCGAAATAAAACAGACAAGACGTTCTCCAGAAAAAAAAATATTATAGGAAATACTATAAAAAATTCCTTGCTCTGTTAAACATAATTTGGCAAATATTTGAAAAAGAATAAAAATTCACAGGAGGGCGAATCAATTTGACTTCAAATGCATAAACACTTGCATGTCTATGAAAATAATACACAGTTGTCTGACAGTGCTGAACTCTTCCCCATTTATTAGTCATAATTACAATGAAGAGATGAACACAAATATCTGGGACGCTGAAACAAACTGCTCATAAACACTTGCCTTTCTATGGCAAGCCTGAGAGGGGAAATGCATTGCACACACACATACTCTACACACAGAGTCTGCAGAACTATTCAATTTAAGGTGCGATCAACTGAATAAAGAATTATTAATTATCAAATCTGATTATTCCGACCAACTGAAATCGAAATAAATAAGCTTTGATGTAGAACAATATTTAGACATAATTATTTGTAAATCTGGAGTATGTGTGTTTGGAAAAGAAAACAAAATCAAAACACGAATAAAATCCCCATCTAGTATTGTCTAAATAAAGTGCTTAGTAATGCACATTGCTAATCAAAAATTGAGTTTCGGCATATTTAAAATAGGACATTTACAATAAATGCCCAACATGATATTTCCTTGATATACGACTGATTTGTCATCACCAATTTTGACTCATACAATGTATTTTTGGTGATATTATATTACCAAAAATATATCAGTGGAACCAATTCAAACACTGTAAATATACTTTTATTTGAGATAGAAGTTCAGAATGGGTAAGAAGTACTTATATTAACTTTATTTGTTAGTTGATTTGGATAGAAAGTGTCTGTTTAATTAATATTGTGGCTATCATGAGTCAGATGTGCTTTACCTCCACCACTATGACTGGCAGAGCTGTGAATAACAAAACACCATTGGCTATTTTTACTATTTTTGTCTACTTGATATGCCCCGCCCTGTCTTTATATTTTAGTTAAAGTGATGTCACCATTGATTCAACAAAGCTACACATTTCAAGGTACTTCAAGAGGACTTACATGGATATAGTCACATTATAATGTTAAAAATGCTTATAGGAATCTATTAAAAGTGAGAAGAGAGCAGGGGAATTATATAGATGTTAAATATAAACATCAGGGGCATTTGTTTTGCATTAATCATAGCTTTTTTTTTTTTAAGATTTTCAGTTTGGCAGTTAATGCTCAGGATTAGGTCCAACATAATGTAAACAATTTTGAACAATAGATGTTACACAGTTATGATTTTATGACATTCTTCAATATACTCTATATAAAAGGCTCTCATTTCTGAAAGTGGAATAATTCATTTGCAGTAATGCTGGCATGTTTGGGAAAAGGTTTGAGCTCTTGGATAAGTGGTGGCTGATGATAAATGAGGGGAATAATGAAGACTCAACATACAGAACAAAAAACAAAGTAAAATAGATTGTTCAAATGATGGCGTAAAAAGGAATGCAACCAAATGTTTACAAAGGTTATTTTTTCATCATTATACTCCCCCCCCCCCCCCCAGTTAGACATATGTCTTACTGAATAATAAATAATACTGAATAATTTCACAGAAGACACTATAAAGCTTTTTTCAAAAAAAAATCTTGAATTAAGCTTATTTTTCTTATCATACTGCCAAAATATATTTTTTTCTTCTAGTTAAAATTATAAAACTCTCCAATTGTGTGATATATGCACTGCAAAAACTGTTTTTCCTCAGGAATTGGGCTTGTTATTCAGTTAAATATCTTAAAGAGGACCTATTATGCAAACATTTCTTTTATAAAGGGATTAAACACAGTTGTGTGGCAACAGACTGTGAATATTATTAGTTTTTAATGGTTAAAAATGTATTCATTCTATTTTTTCATATTTACACCTCATAAAAATGTTGATTGACATTCTCCCCTTGTACATGTCATCAGAGGGGGAAAGCCCCGCTCGTTAGTGATGATCTCTCCCTCATTAGCATATGAGGTTAGTCTTTTTTTATTTGCCACTATGCTGACACATAGGCAATTGCAGTTTCTGCCTCTTTTTAAAATAGCACAATCTCATTTGAATTTAAAGCGGTAGTCGTTATTTGTGGGGGGTTTTGAGCTGAAACTTCGCATACACACTTTAGGGACATCGAAGACTTTTTAGATCTTGCAAAAAGGTCCTCTTTATATCAAAATATACATACACTCACTGGCCACTTTATTAGGTACACTTGTCCAACTGCTCATTAACGCAAATTTCTAATCAGCCAATCACATGGCTGCAACTCAGTGCATTTAGGCATGTACACTCTCAGAAATAAAGGTACGTGAGCTGTCACTGGGACGATACCTTTTCAAAAGGTACACATTTGTATTTAAAGGGTCCATATTGGTACCTCAAAGTATTAGTACCTACAAATTTTAAGAGGAACACTTTTGCACTTTTAATGTACTAATATGTACCCTTGAGGTATTAATATGGACCTTTAAGGTACAAATTTGTACCTTTTGAAAAGGTACCACCCCAGTGACAGCTCACGTACCTTTATTTTTGAGAGTGTAGACATGGTCAAGACTATCTGCTGCTGTTCAAACTGAGCATCAGAATGAGGAAGAAAGGTGATTTAAGTGACTTTGAACGTGGCATGGTTGTTGGTGCCAAACGGGCTGGTCTGACTATTTCAGAAACTGCTGATCTACTGGGATTTTCAGCAACAACCATCTTTAGGGTTCACAGAGAATGGTTTGAAAAAGAGAAAAGGCACACCAAAATTGGACAGTAAAAGATTGGAAAAATGTTGCCTGGTCTGATAAGTCTCGATTTTTGCTGCGACATTCGGATGTTAGGGTCAGAATTTGGCGTCAACAACATGAAAGCATGGATCCATCCTGCCTTGTATCAACGGTTCAAGCTGCTAGTGGTGGTGTAATGATGTGGGGGATATTTTCTTGGCACACTTTGGGCCCATTAGTACCAATTGAGCATCGTGTGAACGTCATAGACCATGTCCATCCCTTTATGACCACAGTGTACCCTTTTTCTGATGGCTACCTCCAGCAGGATAACACACCATGTCATAAAGTGCAAATCATCTCAGACTGGTTACTTGAAATGACAATGAGTTCACTGTACTCAAATGGCCTCTACAGTCACCAGAACTCAATCCAATAGAGCAGCTTTGGGATGTGGTGGAAAGAGAGATTTGCATCATGGATGTGCAGCCGACAAATCTGCAGTAACTGCGTGATGCTATCATGTCAATATGGACCAAAATCTCTGAGGAATATTTCCGGTACCTTGTTAAATCTATGCCACAAAGGATTAAGGCAGTTCTGATGGCAAAAGGATGTCTAACACGGTACTAGTAAGGTGTACCTAATTAAATGGCCATTGAGTATATACAGTACTTGAAAAGCAAGATGGCATTAAACAGTGAGTTCAGAAACAAATTAACCAAAGGGCAATACAATTATTTTTTTACCCTATTGCCAGATATTTCGTCTTGTTATAAGTGTAAAGTCAAAAACTTTATGAATCTTTTTTTTTTTCAGACAACACGGCTTAACGCATTTAGCTAATAAAGGAAATTGGAAGCATAATAGGAGATAAGGACACCAGACAGTGCAGTTTGAGCCAGTCAGACAAATTAATAGTATGGACAGCAATGTTGTGACAAAGAAAGATGAAGGGAAGAAAGAAGAGGGAAAGAGGGCAAAAGCAGCAGGAGAGAGCAGGAGAAAAGGGCAAAAGCAGTGGATGGATGGGGCTGGATCTGCACAAAAGTGTGATGCTGAGTTTGGCTGGCTTACAGACCCTCTCCATTATTCATCTGAGTTCTCTTGCTGGCTGAGCCTACAGGCTCTCTGCCACTCAACACAGAGCTTCTTTTAATTAATGTGAGGTGGGGACTCAGAAATCCCACAAACCCGCTCTGTTCCTCAGTTTCTCCTGGATAAGCCTTTAAGGGCTCCGTCTTTTGTCAGCTATTTTCCTAAGATGGTCTGTTTTAATGGCTTTGAGTGATAATGATGATCTGTGTGTGGCACCCAGGGTGTGTTTCGTGTTCATGCAAGCATACTATATAAATGTCCGTTCTTCTTATCATGAACAATTAAACACAATTAAACATCCATTTGAAGACCCTATTAAATGCAAATTAGAGTTCCGTGGCTTTTAGTTCATGTCCATTAAGTTTGAGGTCATCGATGCTACAGTTCAAAAGTTTGCTGTCAGTAAGATTTAGGCTTTTTTTTGAGGACGTTAATACTTTTATCCTGCAAGGATTCAGTAAAATTTATCAAAAGTGACATTATAACAAGAGGTACAGAATACTAGTGATGTGACGTTGTGCACTGAGGCTTCGAAGCATATATCAAAAACACCTCACAGTGAAGCAGTGTACCGGAGCTTGATTTGTTTTGCCATAATCACATGATCAGTGATGTCCGAAGTTTCTTTTTCACCTATACCACAGAGCATAGTATCACCTATCAGTGATTCTAAGCTCTTTGCCTACACCCTCGTGGGTTAGTAAAGTTTATAGTGAGAGATTAGGCGTCAATTACATACATCAAAGCACTGCACCGGTCCCACGCACAAGTGATTTAACTAAAGTGCAATAGTAATATATAATAAAAAGTATGGTGGCTGAGAGGGCTCAACGCGTTGCATTTTGTCACAACACAAACAAATGAAGAACAAAATGCAGCGCTGTGACAAAATACAGTGCGTTTTTTCAGTTGTTTGTGTTGTGACAAAATACAGCACATTTCTTCAGTTTTTGTTGTGACAAAATGCAGTGCGTTTTTTCAGTTGTTTGTGTTGTGACAAAATGCAGCGCATTTCTTCAGTTTTTGTTGTGACAAAATGCAGTGCGTTTCTTCAGTTGTTTGTGTTGTGACAAAATGCAGCGCATTTCTTCAGTTGTTTGTGTTGTGACAAAATGCAGTGCGTTTCTTCAGTTGTTTGTGTTGTGAGAATTTGCAGCACGTGTGCTTTCAAACTGATGAAGATCGTTTCTTAATTTGCTGTTGTTTTTGTGATAGCATGTGTTTTCTTTAAATTGCAGCGCGTTAAGCTCTCTCGCCCACCGTAAAAAAGCCTTTGAACCATACTAAAGTGTATTAGTGTATTAATTACAACTATTTGTAAAGAAGGCCACTGCATATTGTAGTATAGTGTGTAACGGAGGCCAGCTGGCCAGTGCAGCCCAAAAGCCTCACTCCCATAGGCTCCTCCTCAGAGCATTCGCCTCCCATGAAGCAATCGCCGGTTTGATCCCCTCTTGGAATGAGTGGGTGGGTGAAGGAGCAGTTGGCATATGACAAATGTAAATACTTTCGAGTAACTTGAATTTTACTACAGTCATCGGTGGTGTAATGTAACATACCTTCTGTGTAAAAAACTACAGTAATTGAGTAATTTGTTTATATTACTATTGTTGTATTACTACATGGTTGAGTTGGTCAGTAGTGAACATTTTTACATTTTTGCAACACATCGCTTTCCCAAATTTTAACCAGCAGAGGTCCTCATCGAGCTCTGATTTAGAAAGCTTCTAGTAACGAACCTTTTCGAATGGTTCATTGGTTCAGAAAACTTCATTTCACCACTACAAAATACATATATTTCAAGTAAAATCTGGTTCTTTTTAACTCTATAATAATAATAATAATAAAAATAATATTAAAGAGAAATGTCTGCAAAACAGCATATTAGAATCATTCCGGGGTAATTGCTTGATATTCAGTTTTACTACCACACCTGGCCATCTGCTAGCTTCTGTCCTTAAAAAAATTATTACAATAACAGGAAATGGCAACAGGAATATTTTAAGCAGGTAAATATAGAACAACACTTGTCAGTATCATGTCACTTCTCATTGCTAGCATTTTTAGTGAGTTTCTAACATATTTCACACTTGCTTGCACTTTTTAAGGTTACTATACCCAGCAAACATGCTACTTTGGAGCCCCTAAGGGACCCATGTGGGCAGCACACTGTGGGCCCAGATACCGGCGTGAAATGTGGGGCACGTGTGGGACCCACACTATGGGGCATGTGTGGGCCCCCATTGGGACAGCCCAAAAGTGTGGGCTGATTGTGGGCTATCCCACACTAATCAGAGCGGGTAAGCCCACAGTCAGCCCACACTTTTGGGCTGTCCCCAAGGGGTTCCACACGTGCCCCACACTTCATGCAAGTGTGGGCCCAGATACCGGCGTTAAATGTGGGGCACGTGTGGGACCCACACTATGGGGCATGTGCGGGCCCCCATTGGGACAGCCCAAAAGTGTGGGCTGACTGTGGGCTAACTTGCTCTGTCCCAAAGGGGCCCCACAAGTGCCCCACAGTGTGGGTCACACAGTCAGCCCACACTATTGGGCCCACAGTGAAAAAGGAAAAATCCAATGGGCCCCACATAGGCTGACCCATATGGGGCCCACATGGGTTTTTTGTGGGCAAGCCCACAGTGAAAAACCCATGTGAGCCCCAAAGGGGAAAATATTTGTGGGGCCTTCATGGGCTACCCCACATGGGGCCCATATGTGTTTTTCTGTGGGATTGTCGTGCCCACAGTGTCCCACAGTAAACCCACACTTACCCAAAGTGGGCCCACACTGGCATGTTTGCTGGGTAAGTGTTAAAAAATAATGTCCTGTTGCTAGCATGTTTTATTGAGTGTCTAGCATATCGCTAGCATATTATACACTTCCAAACAGTTTTTAATATGCTGCTAAAGTGCACCACAGTGTAAATCGTGTCCCTTCCTAATGTGTTAGCAAATCTCTATCATACTTTAGCCTGCTAACTGTTTTCAATATGTTGCTAGCAGTACACTACAGGGTATACACCACTTATTGTTGTTAGCATGCTTTAGTGAGTTTCTAACATTTTCCAGCATAATGTACACTTGTTTTTTTATTTGCTAGGTTGCATTACAGTGTATAACATGTCGTTTACTGTTTTTAGCATGATTTAGCAAGTTTCTAGCACATTGCTGGCATATTTTAAACATGCTAACTCTTTCTAAATATGTTGCTAGGAGTGCACGGCAGTTTAATACATCGCTGTTGCTAGCATGTTTTAGTGTGTTGTTAGGGTACATCACAGTGTAAAACATGCCCCTTCCTCTTGTAAGCATTAGCAAATTTCTAGTATATCGCTGGCATATTTTACACCTGCTAACTATTTTTTATATGTTGCTTAGGACGCTACAGTGTACAACATCACTTCCTGTTGCTAGCATGTTTTAGTATATTGCTAAGGTACATCACAGTGTCCCTTCCTGTTGTACGCAATAGCAAGTTTCTAGTATTATCCAAGATAGCACACGTCAGTTGCGGAGACGTGGTCTGGTTTTAGAGGGGTTTTGGCCATTTCCAGCCTGGTCTTAGCTGGTCAGGCTGGAAACTGACCAGCTAAAACCAACTTGACCAATCTGGTTTAAGCTGGACATAGCTGGTTTTGGCTGGGCTCCCAGCTTTGCTAGGCTGGTCAAGTTGGTTTTAGCTGGTCATCTCCCAGCCTTATCAGCTAAGACCAGGCTGGAAATGGCTGAAACCCCTCTAAAAACCAGGTTGGTCGACCAGCTAAAACCAGCCAATCATCCTAGGCTGGTTTAAGCTGGATTTTTCAGCAGGGCTGGCATATTTTACACCTGCTATAACTATTTTTTAAATATGTTACTGGCTTGCTACAGTGTAAAACATCACTTCCTGTTGTTAGCATGTTTTAGTATGTTGCTAGGGTACATCACAGTGTCCCTTCCTGTTGTTAGCATTAGCAAGTTTTTAGTACATTAATTAAGCATAATACATTTTTTTTCCTCAATCGAATGCTCTGCTCTGTCCCTTTATACCAGCAGGAGCTAACCAACATCATGATGCTTCATAACTCATCAGGGTCAACTCGAGATTGAATCGTGATGAATCAAGATTCGTTTTCAAATCGAACAGTGTCCACATGAATCGAAATTGAATCATGAGATCATGAGATGAGATCCCGCTCCTAATAGGTGGGTGGTTATTCTCCTGGGTAGCCTGCTGAAATATAATGATGGATTCAGAGCTCTGGAATATTGCACAGGCCCATTTGACTTGATTGTGTCCAATCAAAGAATCTGGCTGTGGAGCCGTATGATTGGAGCGAATCAGTCAGTCATTAGCCAGGCAATCAGCTCAAATGCCCCCTTTCCCAAGGGAGACCCACAATGGCCATTTTGAGAGAGAGAAAGGATGGGAAAGAAAGGGAGCTGAAGACAACGACGCTGTTCAATCACAGCATTAATCTGATTCCTATTTACCTTCTATGTCTCTTCTTTTTTACTCTCACACTGAAATGTGACTGTCTATATCAGAGTCTAGGTGTACTTTTACCTGTTCACAGACTCTTCTCTTCTCTTCTCTTCTCTTCTCTTCTCTTCTCTTCTCTTCTCTTCTCTTCTCTTCTCTTCTCTTCTCTTCTCTTCTCTTCTCTTCTCTTCTCCTCTCCTCTCCTCTCCTCTCCTCTCCTCTCCTCTCCTCTCTTCTCTTCTCTTCTCTTCTCTTCTTGGTCTCCAGTGATGTATGGCTCCTGTCAGAGGCGGAATCAATGGGATGGTGGTTGTTTTAATTTAGCAGAGCGCTGAGAGGATACTGATACTGGCAGTCAGAGAAGAGGAATGGCAGTGGCCTTTCACCATCTGGTTTTACTTTCCCTCCCTGTTTCGCACATTGATCAACATCCAGCAGTTGCAGCGACTGCTTGAGCCCATGCGGTGTAGGTGGCTTTGCACAAACTACAGCCATATTAGCCAGTTGACAATGATAATGCGTGTATTTAAATGAAAAGTTTTAGAGTAAGGCTTGATACGGATTCACATTTAGCTTCTTTCTCCTCAGTATTTCACACTGAAGCCATCATCATCTTGATTAATGTTGTTCATTTCTAACTATACTGTGTGTCTGCGGGATGCCTGTCTGGAAATGTATCCATTGGAAATAGTAATAAGAAAGATAACAGCAGGAATATAGAGGAACAATGCATTTGTGGTAATTAACAGCAAAAGATTTTGCAGTTATAAATTACCTTACTGACCATCATAGATATAAAAAGCTTCCTCAATAGGCAGTGTTTTAATATGTTCACAGTGTGGCTGTAATGTGAGCAGTAATGTGGTGGTAAAATAGGCTGCACTGACTAATTCTAGCCACAATCTATATGCCAATATTGCATATAATATAACTGTAATAGAAATGTATAGTCATTGGTTTAGTAGATACACTTATTAACACAAATATCCTTCAGCCAGTTACACAGCTGCAAGTGTACATGGTGCAAATTCTGATGGTCAGAAGATTGTATCTCAATGCAAATGTCTTGACAGAGTTTATGTAAACATCATGATTTTATGACTTGGGGAAATATGAAGCAATTACATGAAATTAATTCACTCATTAATTTTCATTCGGCTTAGTTCCTTATTTATCAGGGATTACCACAGCAAAATAAACCTCCAACTATTTCAGCATATGTTTTACACAGCGGATGCCCTTCCAGTATCAACCTAGTACTGGAAAACACCCATTCACTCTCACATTCACACACACACACTCATTCACTATGGCCAATTCAGTTTATCCAATTCACCTATAGAGCATGTCTTTGGACTGTGGAGGAAACCAGAGCACCCATGCAAACATGGCGAGAACATGCACAGAAACACCAACTGGCCCAGCTGGGACTCAAATCAGTGACCTTCAGTGACCACCGTGCTGCCCCAATTACGTAAAATTTCATGTCAAAAACATGGACAGAGGGTGAAATTGCTTTCAGAGCTACTCTCTTGCTTTCTTTCTCTCTCTTTTGACCTTAATGATACAAGCTGTTTTTTTGTTTTTTGTTTGCTACACATACAGGATCCATTTCAGTACCAGGAAACCAGGAGGTTCAGTTACCCGTGTGTGATGATTACAGTGTGGTCTATGGTAAACTATCATCTCCTGATTGGTCAACTTTAGATAAATTGACAGATCCGACTGTTATACTGTACATAACTCAGGAATTTAGGCCAACAGCTTCAAAAATTTCTGATGTTTAAAAATTATCAGGAGCTTGCGAGCCACTTGGCTCGGCTCATAATTTCCTGTACGAGTCATGACCATAAGAGCATTAACAATTTCCATGCGATTGTACACTATCCTAGAACAACACTTGATTTTTACTTTTTGACTAAAGTAAAGGGTTTATTTTCTAATGCTAAAGGTATCGTATTCATAAAACTTATAGCAGCAGATACTTATTGTGTGTATTTGGGTGTGAGTGTGTGTTGGAGTGTGCATGTGTGTACCAGTAGTTTTGTGGTGTAAAAATGTTTTTTTTTTTCCCAATTCAATTCATCTTTATTTGTGTAGCGCTTTTACAATGCAGATAGTGTCAAAGCAGCTTCACATAGAATATTATAGTGAATTGAAATTGAGTTCAGTTCAGTTTAGTTTAGTTCAGTGTGGTTTAATATTTACTGATAAGAGTCCGAACACTGAAGAGCAATCCATGGATGCGCAGCTTTACAATTCCTGAACTATGCAAGCCAGTGGCGAGGAAAAAAAAACTTTACCAATTGGCAAAAGTGAAGGCTAAAAAAACCTTGAGAGAAACCAGGCTCAGTTGAAAATGATCATTTCTCCTACAGTATGGCCAAACGTCTTGTGGAGAGCTGCAGTCTAAGCGCCAGAGGCTGGAGAACGCTGGATGTCAGCAAAGACTTGTCTATCCCCGGAGTCTCTGAAATCAGACGCATGCTCTCTACTCTTCCATGACCACCACAGCAGCTGCTCAGGATACAGCCTGGTCCGGGATTGTGGAAACCTTGGGATCATCTCTTCACAGGTCTTGGATCGCCTTAGTGGCACTGCATAATCTCTGGGGACCTCGGGATGAGTATCCCCAGGTGGAAATAGAGAATCAAGAGAATAATTAGCGTAGCTGCTGTTCATAGTTTATATAAATGAGATGCATGGAGCACATTTATGCATCATACCGCTATGTGATGCATTGAGTGTATGCTTTACTAAAAATATAGGTGTTTAATCTAGTTTTGAACTGTGAGAGTGTGTCTGCATCTCAGACATTATCAGGAAGGCTATTGCAGAGTTTAGGAGCCATAAATGAGAATGGCTGACCTCCTTTATTCGATAATAGAAATAACAAAAATGGTGTCACTTCAACTTAAATGGCAGCTATGTTATGTTTACTTGGCCTTTTTCTTTGCACTGTTCAAAAACAGAATAGCATCTACTGTGCCTGGATTCAGACGATTCCGCCTCGCCTCCAAAACACGGCAAGCTGCACTAAATGAGCGTTTGCCCACACCGCTTGTTGCAGGAATGCACACGCTTATTTTGCAAGGCACTGCAGTCATGTAAATAAGCAATCTTGTTTCTCCCGGAACAATAGCAGATTTTCTTCTGATGACTCCTCTAACTGAAAGTTTGCGCAGTACTTTTGCACTTCATGCATTATTTTGGGCGTCTTATCTTCACATTCTGCGAAGTACACTCTCTGATTTTTTACTGGTCAACTGCTATGTCCTGCTACATCCACACGCAACCCACCCACAATTAATCATAATGTATTTTTTTATTACCTGACTCGCTCGACCAATGGATTATCCGCAGCGCCTGTGAATATAACCGCCATCCGCACATCACTAATAGGCGGGTATCTCTACCACCTATGTCATTTTTTACCCGCACAACCGAATTTAAAACAGACCAATCTGGCAACGCTGTTCACGTCTATAACGCGATGACATGAGACGTCTACTTCAGCCAATCAGAACATTCAGACGCATTCCTCTCCGTGCTGTTTATGAAAATAAAAGCCTTTGAATATTTTCCAGACCCATTTAGCTGCTAGATGTTAGATGCTAGATGTTGACATGTTGTTGTCAGATAACTTTGCTATTCTGGGTACTACCAGAAGCCCTGAGTTTTGATATTTTAAAGAGCAGGTTGGATTGTAGCGAGACAGAAGGTTGGTTAGATAAATAGGAGCTAGATTATTCAAAGTTTTATAGGTAAGAAGTAATATTTTAAAATCAATACGAAACTTAACAGGCAGCCAGTGTAAGGAGGATAAAGTTGGGGTGATATGATCATATTTTCTAGACTTGGTAAGAACTCTGCAGCTGCATTTTGTACTAGCTGAAGTTTGTTAATAGAGGACGCTGGGCAGCCAGTGAACAGAGCATTACAGTAATCCAGCCTAGAAGTCATAAGAAGGTTTTATAGCTGGCCTATCCAAATTGACCCAAAGGACAACGATTGTACCACACACTCTCAGAAATAAAGGTATGTGAGCTGTCACTGGGGTGGTACCTTTTGAAAAGGTACACATTTGTACTTGAAGGGTCCATATTGGTACTTCAAAAGTATATATTAGTACCTACATTTTTTTAAGAGGAACACTTTTGTATTTTTTAGGTACTAATAAGTACCCTTGAGGTATTAATATGGACCTTTTAGGTACAAATTTGTACTTTTTGTAAAGGTACCACCTCAATGACAGCTCGCACAAAGTCGGCCCTGGAGAGCCAGTGTTCTGCAAAGTTAGTTCCATCCCCAACCAGACACACATGGGCTAGCTAATCAAGCTCTTACTAGGCTTTCTAGAAACATCCCTGCAGGTGTGTTGAGGCAAGTTGAAGCTAAAATCTGCAGGACACCGGCCCTCCAGGATCGTGTTTGGGCACTCCTGTTCTAACAGGAAAATACATAAAGCTCAAATCATCTTAAAGATTTATTGAAAATGACAACGAGTTCACTATACTCAAACAGCCTGCACAGGCACCAGATTCCAATCTAATAGTGCACCATTGGGATGTTGGGGAACAAGAGACAAATCTGCAGCAACACAAGATTTGCACTGTGTTACAAAAGCAATCATCTGAGCAGTTCAGTTTAATCTAGAATGCTGTCTATGTAGGCAGCAGGCGGTGAGGCAGCTCAGTTCCTATTGGAACAGAGTTTAAATGCCTTTTTAATAGTCTACAGGGGGTCTTGTGATGTAAATTTGATGTCGGTACACTGTGTGAAAAAGAGCGCAATGGGAAAACAGGAATGTCGAAGGGTTAATGGAGGCTCACATGGAGACTCCCTGTGGTCCTGGAGAGCATTTTTGTGTAGCCCACGGGCAAAAGACTGAGCAAAAGTGTTAACCGTTCTGCCATCCTGTCACATAGGATCTGCCTCATTTACAGCCATGTACGACGCTCCTAAAAATGACAAAGCCCAAAGAGCAAAAAAGACGAACAAAGAATCAGAGAAGGAGAGCGATAAAAGGGAAAGCGATGTGTATATGGGAGTTTTAAACATTTTTTTTCCTAGTGTACGACTGTGAATGTGGGAAACGGATCTCTCCTGGGCTCTTTAAGGATAATAGGGCCATCTTCAACCTGCCACGTTTCCTCCTCACACATGCTTTTTCATTGACTCATGCATTCAGGCCCTCTCTCACTCGTTTCTCTTTCTCTCTAATGGGCCAATCTGTCCTACTCTTGCTCAGCTGCCCAGGCTACTCTTTGAGTCGCGAGGCGTTTTGATGAGAGATTCGCCGCAGACAGGCTGCTGACCCTGAACTGATCTGAGATACACTCCAGTTCACTGGTCATTTCCCAGGCTGTTCTGGGAAAAGGTGGCAGGGGGCGATCTGTCTGCCTCATGACCAGTGCGGGACAATACACAACCCTCACCTTATAACTATGGACTTCAATCTGTAGCTAATGGCGAGGCAAAGGTTAATTGATCCACAACTGGGATTGCGGCTCCGTCAGCAGAGGAGAACTGTGCCAATAAATGATCCTAAGCAAGCCATTTATCATCATTTATAAAAGGTCAAAATGTTCCTCCTTCCTCACAGGGTGGATAACTAAATAAAATAGCCTTCCTTTTTTCAAATAAGTTATGTGTTTTAAGTTAAAATCCCTTCACTAGACCTTGACCTCTTGGCTCATTGATCAGTATGCAGGTGCGATTGCGCAATCAACCTTCTTCGAGAAATGAGTAGAAATTAATGGCCCATAGGGGGAGCTGTTTGATATGGTACTGACCGCATAATGATTTATTTTCTCATAGAGAGAGCACAGGGGGGGCAGTCTGACATTTCAAGTTCATTGGCCACTAAAGGCAAAAAAATGCCAGAATATTCAGCCTACGGTATTTGTCAAAGTCAAAAATTGTTTTCCGAAAGGTGGAACAAGTTTTGCTATAATCTATTCATTAGCTCGACTACCTCTGTTTATGTTGTTCTCCCTCTAAGACAAGCACAAATGGTTTTAATTGGCTGTGCAACACAAATGTATATGCACACTATACCAAGAATGCCACCGGTTGCATAAGTTTCCAAATTGACTCTTCATTAAATCTTGCAACCTCAGTATGCTACAAACAGTAAATTAGCACTGATATTGCATTTTTTTATTATACTAGTACAAATATATATTGAAATGCTGCTAATGGTCTCACTACTAACAGTACATCATTACAGACCTCAAATGATTCCTGACTATTAAATGTTATTAAACAAAATGGCTGATTTATACTTTTGTGTGTGCACCTCACGAAAGATATTCTTTAAAACGACAGGGGGCAGTCAAAATAAACCCATCGTAAAGTCAGACGGATAAACAGAGAAGTAGGAAGTTTCCAGAACTACGTCATGTCATGAATACCATTCAAGATTTTTAAACTACAGTAATTCATTCAGGCTTAGGCTTAGTCCCTTTATTCATCAGGGGTCGCCACAGTGGAATGAACCGCCAATTTATCCAGCATATGTTTTATGCAGCGGATGCCCTTCCAGCTGCAACCTATTCATTCATTCATTCATTCATTTTCTTTTCGGCTTAGTCCCTTTATTAATCCGGGGTCACCACAGTGGAATGAACCACCAACTTATCCAGCACACGTTTTACGCAGTGGATGCCCTTCCAGCTGCAACCCATCTCTGGGAAACATCCATACACACTCATTCACACTCATACACTACGGACAATTTAGCTTACCCAATTCAACTGTACCTCATGTCTTTGAACTGTGGGGGAAACCAGAGCACCCGGAGGAAACCCACGCAAATGCAGGGAGAACATGCACATGCACAGAAACACCAACTGACCCAGCCGAGGCTCAAACCAGCGACCTTCTTGCTGTAAGGCGACAGCACTACCTACTGTGCCACTGCGTCGCCGCTGCAACCCAGCACTGGGAAATTTTTTTAACTAATTTTTTCAAAATATTTTTATAATTTATTTGAATGATTATAAAGATTTGTATAACAATTCAAGATTTTTTTAAATCAAACTTTGATAAATCATTTGCTTTTGTTCAAATCTCTGACAGTTTTACCTATTACATTAAATATCAATGACAACAGAACATGGGTTGCTCTACAAATATATATATTTTTTAATAAGGCAAAAAAAGTACACTTACTAAAAAGTACTGATGGTTTTTATAGATTTAGCCGCTTCACAATGCACACATTATTGTCTGGCTAGTTTGTGTCCTTAGCTTATATGCTAAAAAGGCAATAATGGTTCAACATTCATGACCATTATCACCAATAAAGCCTAGAAAAATAGGGCATCAATATATTGTAAACCGATAGGTTCAAATATTCTTTTCCGGTTATCAAATAAATATTTTTGTTACTTCATTTTAGTTTTGCAACTGTTACATTGTTTTGAATTTAAAATTGTAATATTTACAGGTACATCAGTGTAAAACCTATGAATGGTGGAAAAACATATTCTGTAATTGTGTATTAAAACCATCTGGGTCTCCACTTTTGCTATGGCTTCTCTTTTTGGTTTTAACAAACTTGTCCCTCAAGTTTTTCTAAACTTTTTAACAAAAACTTTCCTGTTGCAATTTCTAGCAAGAATTATCAGTCATCTGGTTATCCCAATGATCACGCATGGACGGATCACAAATTGAATTTATACTCAACGCGTTGAGTATAAATCAGGCTTAAGTCTAACCTTTTTATTTTAAATGTGCTAACTAGTTTAACCTGCCTCTTTCAGCCAGCTTTTCGAAAGAACATGTTGACATTTTGTTTTCCAAGTTAAAAACATGGCTATGCTAGACTACATGCTACACTAACCAATGTAAGCCAGCTTGTACAGTACATCAAAATCTATGCTGGTCTTTTTAGAAGGGTAGTATTTAGTCATCCTAAGCTCCCAACTTGAAGCCAAAATGAAGTATAGTAAAATTAACTTGAATAGCCAGACCTTCAGATTTATGGCAGAAGGTCTGGCGTTATCACAGCTTTTACTGGCAAGGACAACCCAATAGCAAGACTGGCTGACATGCAAAACGACCAATCGTTTTATTCTAGACCATATGTTTAAAGTTGTACAGTAGGTATTCCTAAAGTGATACCCATCTAAGTTTTCACATTAGGGGGACTATTACGCAAAAACCTCTTTTAATAAAGGGGTTTGAACTCAATTGTAGGGCAACAGTGTGTGAATATAGCCAGTCTCAAATGGTAAAATTATTTCTATTTTTTATAATCACACATCATAAAACACTTAGATTGACATTAGCCCTTTGTATATGTCATCAATGGTAAGTTCTCCATTCACCATTAGAGTTTTCACATCGTACCTGCTGAATATAACATCAGCAACTAAGTATCACTCATCAAAGAGTTTTAGATGCACAAATGGACGTTAGTCCTGTTTTGAATCTGCCACTATGCTGATGAACATGCATTTGTAGCTCCACCTCCATTTGAAAAGAGGGCTAGAAGCACAGTCTCATTTAAATTTAAAGTGACAGTAACCAAAACTGCACAGTTTAGATCAAAGCCTGAAAGGATGTCATCCGATGGATGTCTTCTAAACATTGAATCTTTAAAAAAAACGAAGCTAATTCTAAAAAGTGCTCCCACAATGGGATTTGGCATCAAATAGCATATTAAAAACAGAAACAAAGGCTAAAAAAACATGCAAGGTGTAATAAATGTCCAATATAAAACAGAAGCACAAGCTGTTAGTATCATCTGCCACATTCTGAAGGACAACACTCCCACACTAATATTATTGTTTCTTTGGGTGGTTTTATTCTATTTCTACTGTTTCTACTAGTTCTATTTCCTCATAGTGGCATAGATATGAGGGAGAATTCGATGGAGGCACATTTCTCTACATCTGGATCACCCTATATCACATCCCGGCTCGTTCCTGCTGCTCCAATCACCGTTCTCCCTCTCCATCCACCTCTCACCACACACGTTACCAATCACCAGAATACTGTTTACCTGCACCCACAATCACCACACACTATATAAACTCACCTCCTTTATACACTCACCGACTGGAATTGAAGTTGGATGGTTCACCTATTCTTCTCTCCCTCATCTTATTCTGTGGATGTCTCTCTTCACCTGTGGATGAAAACACAACGGAACAAGGGAAGTGACTAAGCTTATCTTGTGTTTGGCTGAAGACCTATACTTGCCATATGAACTGTGTGTGAGATCGCGCTCCTACTGCTGCACTATTTACCTGCTTCATCTCTCTGCATCAGCTACCTTGGTTTTAATAAATACTCTTAAAGGATAACCATCCTTGTCTTCCTTGTGTGACCGTGACAATATTAGAGTGAAAAATAATTTTGGTTGCAGATTTGAGCTACACAAAAGGCTTCATAAAACACTAAAGAAGAAGACAAAAAGCAAAACGTAACATCATATAAGTTTTAAGCCCTACCAGTCGTTTTCTTAACCTTGCCTTTCTGGTATCAGTTTTGCAGCAGTTACTTGAGATAATCACATGAAGCATGAAAAAAAGAATATGAAGATGCGCTTGAAGGGTGCTTTGAAATGGTATCCTTTTAGGTGGAGGAAATGGTTATAGTCTGCGGTAGTCATTTTACACCAGCATCCAACCTTCTGTGAATGAAAATCTACTATGGCTTTACAGTGCACTTGATTGTTACATTGCTGACTTCTGTGAAAATTAGTATGAAAGCAGGTTTGAAAGGCTCGGTGATGGTCAAATTTACTCCAAAGCAAATGCCAATAAGTGCCATCACGTCACTTTCAGCACAGTGAAATTGTAGGCAAGCAGCGGATTCACTAATGGATTTCATGGAAAAAAAACATATGTAGAGTTCAAACAACTGCACTTTTCCTGGTAAAAACTGAAGTAAACACACACTCAGGTTTAAAATGACATCCATCAGAGTTGTAATCACCTCTGAGTTGTTCTAGTAATCCAACCTGATATTATTGCCTGAGAGAGAAGAGAAAGAGAGAGGAAAAAAACAGCTTTCAATCAATATGCATGACCCAAAAACTAAATGTTGTGACTCAGACTTCAAAATACAAATAAACACAAATTAACAACCCTGTGCATATTTTCATATGCTGTACATACAGCAAAAATAATAACAGAATAAAAGAAACAATAGGAAAAAAGAGAAATATAATAATGGGCAGCATGGTGGTGCAGTGGGTAGCACAATCACCTCACAGCAAGAAGGTCACTGGTTCAAGCCTCGGCTGGGTCAGTTGGCATTTCTGTGTGGAGTTTGCATGTTCTCCCTGTGTTAGTGTGGGTTTCCTCCGGGTGCTCCGGTTTCCCCCACAAGTCCAAAAATATGTGGTATAGGAGAATTGGGTGTGTGTGCGAATGTGTGTGTATGGATATTTCCCAGTGATGGGTTGCAGCTGGAAGGGCATCCTCTGCGAAAAACATATGCTAGATAAGTTGCCGGTTCATTCCGCTGTGGTGACCTTAGATTAATAAAGGGACTAAGCCGAAATGAATAAATGAATTAATTAATATTTAATAATAGATGTAATAGAACAGTGAGGCATCAGTACTGAGGTATAAAAATAATCAAACAAATGTAATATTAATATGACCTTAAACATAAAATGCAGAAGTACTTACATATCAGAATTCAGAATAATTTTATAAACATTTTTTAAAGAAACAAAGAAGCATCTTCAATATTATTATTAATAAAATGATAACAATAATAATAATAACAACAATGGCATCACAATGGCGCAGTGGGTAGCACGATCGCCTCACAGCAAGAAGGTCACTGGTTCGAGCCTCCCCTGGGTCAGTTGTCATTTCTGTGTGGAGTTTCTTTGTTTCTTTTAATTTATTTTAAGTAGTGTATGAGTGTGAATGAGTGTGTATGGATGTTTTCCAGAGATGGGTTGCAGCTGGAAGGGCATCCGCTGCATAAAACATATGGTGGATAAGTTGGTGGTTCATTCTGCTGTGGTTAATTCCCCTGATTAATAAAGGGACTAAGCCAAAAAGAAAATGAATGAATGAATGATAAATAATAATAATAATAATAATAATAATAATAATAATAATGTCACACTTAAATTTTAATGGTCCGTTTGTTAAATTTAAGTTACATTGCATCTACATAATAATTCTTATTAGATTATAAGTAGACTGTTAAGCCTGGTTTATACTTTTGCGTCAAGTGATCGGCATGACCCATGGCACAAGCCTTGCACGTAGCCGTGCATTTATACTTCTGCATGCTGTTTCTGTTGCAATAACACCTCCGAAACGCTAACTGGAAGTAAGTGTTTATGTTCCTCTGTGTTGAGTTTCTTCGCTGACGTTTTGTTTTTTCTGAATGCTTTCTTAATGTACAAGTGGCTCAAATTCTATCATATTGAGGTAGGAACTTTATTCATGAGGTAAACACAAAACAACAGCCTCTATCTGGAGCTCCTTCACAGGACTCCACACTTGTAAATACTTGCTGCATCACGCTCGCGCGGCTCTCATCTGCGCCCACACTCGTCAGCCCTACCAGGTCGATTAATCACAGAGCTTGCGCTATATGCGTTACATTTTTTGAGAGGTGCACGTCAATGTCGCTGACGGCCACGGCCAGGGCTATACCGTAGCATAAGAATAATAAATGCTATAAATCATGTTTAACACATTTTCAGCTAAAACAAGTCAGAATATAACCATTTTATAAAAATAAGCAATTTTGAACAAATGATTCATAACCAATATAATCTTATGAAGAACGAGATAATGAATATAAACAAAAATGAACAAACAAAGGGAAACAAAGAATAAATTAAAAAAAGAGCAAACAAAAAGAAAACAGAACAACAAAACATAAAGAACGGGGGGCGGGGGGGGGGGGGGCAGTTTTAAAAAGCTGTTATGTAAGCTGTTTTAAAAACAGGTACACAATTAATATCTATCATTGACAGTGTTGTAAAAATATAAAATGATTGCGAGAACCCAGTCCAGGAGACTCGAAACAAGCAGAATTAATTTATTGAGACGTGTTGGTTGATCTCCAGTCTTACAGGGCCTTCAAGAAGTCCACGAGTCTGCAAGAGCCTTCAGGAGTTTCTTATGAGTCTGCAGTCTGCAACGTTTATCACTGAAATCAAGTCTAAAATGAGTCTATTATGTGTTTTAGGACGAGGGGAGTGGCTAGGTGGAGACATAGACAATGGGCATGACTACTTTTAGTTGAAGATCTTGTTTTAGGATCTTGATAAGATCCTGAGGTTTCACCTGCCCTGACCAGCTTGAAAGTATCACCCCAAAGACAAAAGCACAGCCGTTAAGACCCTGTAGATAGCATTTGCATCGCTTGGGCTCAGCCTGTGCTCAGGAAGCAAAAGGTTTAATGTTTCTCACACCCTAGAGTTTTGAATTAAATGAGCTAATTCAAAACCAAATGATATAACTTTTTAGTATATTGTTATTTTGGAACTAGATTATATATAATAATAGTGTACATATTTAATTAATATTTATTAATTGTCATGTTCAACCAAAGAATCCATCTTGTGCCAAAATAAAAACTCAGCAGGCAGCCTGTGGAATTCTATTATGGTTCTGGAAACCATTTCAAGGTTTGGGGTTTTGTCATGTTCACATGAGAGGCATCATCACCAAAACACCTGCTGCCGCCAGACTGCACAAA
Source organism: Danio tinwini (assembly GCA_903798205.1). Classification (NCBI taxonomy): domain Eukaryota; kingdom Metazoa; phylum Chordata; class Actinopteri; order Cypriniformes; family Danionidae; genus Danio; species Danio tinwini. The sequence continues at coordinate 4,236,793 of CAIGQZ010004625.1, read as the reverse complement.
TTTATCAGGATCTCAGCTTAACCTTGGCTTTCTTTGGGAAGCACGTAAGTCATCGTGTTTCGCTGTATCAAAAAAACAGGACTTGAATTTTTTGTCAGTTTAAGTGCATGCAGGAAGCCCAAAGCAGCCTTTATTTGTCTAAGTTTTGCTCCTTCTCTGACCTCCTATCTACAGACGCCACCCGCTGAATGGCATATTTTATTAGTATTGAGTGCATAAAACAGTCATATAATGTTACATTTGTCTGATTAGGTGGTTTAATGCTAACAGTGCATTGATTAATGCTGTGAACTGGAAGTTGCTAATGACTTTTATTCCAGTATTATAATGTATTTACTACTAAAATTGGTAACACTTTATTTTGATGGTCCAATTGAGTATTAGAGAGAGTAGACTGTCTGCTATCTGTTGATACTGTTCCTTCAACAGACATTTAACTGACTGTAAGAAACTTTTCAAGTACACGTCAACTTAAACTAACCCTAACCCCAACCCCAACCTATCAGTCTACTTATAATCTAATGAGAATTAGTTGGCATGTAGATGCAATGGAACTTACATTCAACAAACGGACCATCAAAATAAAGTGTGACCCTAAAATTGAATATTAAATAGGGGCAGGGTTTTATTATTTTACTCCCGCTCTAGTATTTCACTCACAGCAAACTAACGGTTGAGGGGCGTACCTAAATATATTTCGCCCAAGCCACAAAAAAAACCTGATGTCATCTGAGAAGGGCTGCCATACAAGAGCAGATGCAAATAGATTTTGTTTTAAGATTAACAAATCAATTAATCGTTTACCAACAAATTATAAAATCAACAGAACTTTGCATTTAGGGCAACATGGTGGCGCAGTGTTGTAGCACAACCACCTCCACCAGCAAGAATGTCGCTAGTTTGAGCCTCGGCTGGGTCAGTTGGCGTTTCCTTGTGGAGTTTGCATGTTCTCCCAGTGTTTGCTTTGGTTTCCTCCGGGAGCTCCGGTTTCCCCCACAGTCCAAAGACATGTGGTATAGGTGAATTGGGTATGCTAAAATTGATCGTAGTGTATGAGTGTGTGAATGAGTGTGGATGTTTCCCATTGATGGGTTGCAGCAACAAGCGTGACCAAAGACATGCGTTGAATTGGGTGAGCTTAATTTTCCATAGTGTATGTGTGTGAATGAGATGTTTCCCAGTGGAGTTGCAGCTGGAAGGGCATCCGCTGCGTAAAACATGTGTTGGATTAGTTGGCAGTTCATTCCGCTGTGGCGACCCCAGATTAATAAAGGGACTAAGCTGAAAAGAAAATGAATAAATGAATCTAAGCTAAGCTAAAAGTGCTCCTAACAGACTTGGAAACTGTCTGAATGGATAAAAAAAATTCTACAATTCAACTGTTTAACTCTAGGGTAGTTGTAAAATGAGTCAGTATTCATAAAAAAAAGAAGAAAAAAGTGGACGGCAACTATAAAGTGAACAATTATTTTGTCTCAAAAAATGTTTTTTCATTTATATTAGTAATAGTAATTTTTAATCTGACCATGAGGCGGTGCGGTGGCTCAGGGGTCAGTCACCTCACAGCAAGAAGGTCACTGGTTCAAGTCCCTGCTGAGCCAGTTGGAATTTTCTGTATGAAGTCTCCCTGTGTTCGCGTGGGTTTCCTCCAGGTGCTCTGGTTTTCCCCACAGTCCAAAGACATGCGCTAGGTGAATTGGATGAACTAGATTGGCCGTAGTTTATGAGTACATGTCTGAATGTGAGAGCATAGGGGTGTTTTCCAGTATTGGGTTGCGGCTGGAAGGGCTTCAGCTGTGTAAAACATATGCCGGAACAGTTGGCGGTTCATTCCGCTGTGACAACCCCTGATAAATAAGGGACTAAGCCAAGGGAAAATGAATCAATGAATAAACTGATCATTTGCTTGAACATTGTAACAGCCGTTCTCTGATGATGTCAGTTAGCCACGCCTCTACAACCGTTAAGCTGCGGTCACACTAGAGATTGTGTGTGCGAAATTCTGTCGTAGGGCGCTGCGAAAAGGGGTGGGATTAAACAAGATGATTTGACATAAAAAAGCAAGCGATTGCTCCATGTTTTAAATTTCTGTTCAGAGAGGTCATGTTTTGATCCTGGATTGGTCTCATGCAGTCAAGTGATGCGATTTCGCAGGTCAGAGTTCACCAAGCTTGAACTTTGCACCGCAGCAAAATGCGAAACTTGACGCATGACCCTTCGTTTCCGGTCAAACGCATTCGCGTGCATATGAATGGAAGTCTATGGGGAGAAAGGTCCAGTGTGACTGCAGCTTTAGTTTGCTGCAAGTAAAAGATGAGGGGTGTGCAAAAATAAAACCCCGCCCACTACTCAATATTCACTTTCAGTAAGAAAAACGTCAAAATACTGACATAAAAGTGACATATAAACTTAAAAATTTATTGATTACCTACAAAGCCCTGAACGGCTTAGCTCACCAGCATTTGAAAGAGCTCCTGATGTATTATAGCCCCTCACGGTTACTACGCTCAATTAATTCTGGACAATTGATTATTCCCAGAATATCAAAATCAACTGTAGGCGGTAGATCTTTCTCAAATCTAGCACCTAATCTCTGGAACAGCCTTCCTAGCACAGTTCGGGAAGCAGACACATTCTGTCAGTTTAAAACTAGATTAAAGACACATCTCTTTGCATGAGCACATATATAACACAAATGCTTTTGAAGTCCAAATCCTCTAAATGATTGCTAGTCTGCTTTATTTAGGGCAAACGGAGCCGAGAACACTTCCCAAAACACATTTTAGTTTTAACGACATGTGCGCTTATGTTAGTCTGTTTTTATTATTCTCGATGTTTCCATAATCCTGGACCAAGCTGTATCCTGAGCAGCTGCTGTGGTGGTCATGGAGGAGTGGAGAGCATGAGACCGATACCTGTAAGACTACAGTGACAGACGAGTCTTCTTATTGATCCTGAAGGGCCAGCCTGTACACAAGCCACTAGTGACCTCTCCCACCTGCAGCTTCTCCATGATGGACGTCCAGCGTTCTCCCGCCTCCGCCGCCTAGACTGCAGCTCTGCACAGGAAGTTTGGCCAGAGGAGAAATGGTTGTGCCCAACTGAGCCTGGTTTCTCTCACAGTTTTTTTTTCTTCACTTTCGTCAATTGGTGAAGTTTGTTCCTCGCCGCTGTCGCCACTGGCTTGCATGGTTCGGGATCTGTAGAGCTGCGCAATGACGGATTTGCTCTTCAGTGTTTGGACTTTCAGCAGTGAAAATTAAACCACACTGAACTGAACTTCAACTCTGAAAACTGGACTGACAGTTTTAATGTACTCTAATCTTGTACGTTAAGCTGCTTTGACACAATTTACATTGTGAAGGCGCTATAGAAATAAAGATGAATTGAATTGAATTGAAAAAGTCTGCAGCATCTAGTTTACTTAAACTTTAACCTTATAGGTCTCACGCATCTGACATGTTTGTAGTTTTTAGCAACTTTACCCGTGTTTGTAGTTCTAATCGAATTCACATCCAGTGCACAATGTGTTGTGTGCAATATTGGTCGTTAGAAATTATTCTTTTAAACACCATTTAGGGTGGAAAGAATGAGAATTGCCAGTGTTTTTCAATAAATTATGTTTGAAAGCAAGAGGGCCCCCTGGTGGTTCATGCAGGGATGACAGACACTATTCTCAATAAAGCCAATGTGCTCCACTATACTGTTTTTTTTTTCAGCTGATAAAATAATCAGCTGCCGCAGCTCTTCTGAATAACATTAATGTTCCACAGGACTGATTTTGTGACGATGGCGACACCGTAGTGGCGGGAATAGCGATGTGACACTGTGATAAAAGGGCTGAGAGAACAGACACCGTGCCGTTATGAGCCTGAAATACCGTGACATTCTACAGGGGGACACAATTGGAGAAGTCTCAAGAGAGTAATTGATCCAATTACCGAGCTACTCTTGGGTAGCCATCCATCTGCATAGGAGATACAAAAGGTTACAGCGCTAGAAATGATACTGTGATTATGACAAAGCTGCACGTCACGCGTCTCCTAAGTGCAGTCAAGCATGAAAAGAGTTCTTTAGGTTAAAACTAAGTCGTGCTTGGACGTTTTCGAGGCGTCTGCGTGCATCTTCTGCCACATGAGCTCCCTCAGTGAGAGGGAGAGGTTTTGCTTGGCATCCAAAGATAGCTCTGAATGGGCCAAACCCTCTGGCTTTCAGTCCCTGCCTGACTGCCTGAAAGTCACTGTGAATTATGCATCATATTTCTGAGATTTGCCCTTCTCCTCTATGCAAAAATAACAGTGGAGAGAAGGCTTAGAGGCAGACCTACACAATGTTCAGTGGAAACAAAAGACAGAAAGAAGATGATGTTGTAGACAGACCAAAATAGAGAGGGAAATGAGCTCAAGCAAAGCTTTATTTTGCACAAAATCATACTTTGCACAAAAAAGCACAAAATAATCATACTTTGCCATTTGAGTGGTATCAAAAAGCTTAAAAATTTTGAGAAATGTAAAAGATTTTTTTTAGACAAGTAAAAAATATTGTTTTGTTTTTAGAAATAATATGCCAAAAGTAAGTGAGGTTTTCCTTAAAAGGCAGCTATGATGAAAATCGACATTTGCAAGCTGTTTGGACAGAACTGTGTGTGGATATAGTGTGTCCACAGTCATATTGGGGTGATAGAATAAGTCTTGAAATAGGATCTAAAGCGCTCCCATTTTTAAGGCCCACCTCAACATGACATAGGAGTGCGTTTTTTTCTCCACCCAACAAATTGATTGACAGCTGCCATGTCTCCATGATAACATACACATGTCCAGAGAACATGTTTTTTGCAAAGAAGCTTGGAATAAAACCTATATTACAACTCTAAAGTCCAATAACTGAACAAACAGCATGGGTGAAGGTTAAATGCGTGTAAACCTTTTTAGCACATGTGAAAAGAAATATTTTTATTTGTTAAAATACATTTTAATTTGTTTCCAACTCCGAATTTAATCTGACTCCAATTTATAATCATTTAAATTTAGATTCATCCAATTCAAGCTGATCACCTTTTAGGTTGTGATTTGGTGATTTCTTGTTTTCATTTAATGATTCATCGTTTACCCAAAGTCACTTAGAGTCAGTATGCTGGCCAGTTACTTCTGCTCACGGACACAACCTCACCAGTTCTGGTTCTTAGATAGAAGACATAACTGTAAACTAATTTCCTTTAAGTAATATTAGGCCGCCCGATGCTTGCTCATACATAAAGTTTGATTTATCCACTAGATTATATCATACTAAGTCAGTGATTGTCAGAAATCAACAGGTCTCTAATGCTGTGCCTATGCTCCATCCATTAAGCCTGAGTCTATGAGCAATCCTGGTCGTAGGCTGCAGAAACATCAGCCTAAACAATCTACTAGTTACAAAGATTTCAGGAAATATTAGTTAAACACGGATTTCACATTTATTTGTCAGGCAAAGATTTTCCATTCCAATTCACATAAATAAACAAAATAAGCCAATTCAGAACCGTACAACATCAATTACCCAAAAATACATTTCAGATTTAGAGATAAATACCTGACCGTGTAGAAGTACGTCGCAGCATATATGACTGGATGCAGAGCTCAGAGACTCAAACACTCCAACGGGGTATCCTGGCTACAGTATCCCACAGACACTTTTGCACCTTTCCTTTAAATACTCAAATCATAACAAACCATCAAGACAATAAAAGCTTTACAAAGACCCTTGTCTGGTCATGAGTTGATGTGAAGACCATTTTCCCTGGAGTGGAGCATCTGGCAAAGATCTTATCAAAGCCGAAACCCAAATTAACGGATATAAGGTACATTGAGAAGTATTACTGTGAAATTAAGGCCACTTTACCAATCACACAGAGACATTTAAAATGGCACCAAACAAGAATATACAGCCACAAGATACACCATATTAAAACATGGGCATTCTGTGTAGAATGTGTGTGATCTGCTCTGGTGGAGAGGTTCAAGTCGAGGGCAGGGAGTGGGGCTCAGGATGGGTAACTGGGACAATTGAACAACTGGTTTCAGTTCTCAGGGTCTGATATTATGGAGAGACTTAGCCATCTTTACAGATGCTCAATAATTAGTTTTATAAGTTTAAAACGTTTTTAAAACTGCATGTTTGTAATTTAGTGAGTAAAATCGCTATGTAATTCTTAACAGATATAATCACCACAGCCGCATGGTGCCAATAAACACAATGTGAGACTCATTGTTTCAGAAAGGCTTGAATAGACTTTACCACAAATACATGAAATAAACTTACTTGGTATTTTAGACCAATGACCTTATTTCAGCTTCATCCATGTCAGTCTCTATCACTAACGGCTGTTTATCTGATGTAACGCATAAGAAGCAGACACGCACATTGAAGTGGTGGGCGGAGAGAAGCAGCTCATTTGGATTTAAAGCCACAGGCTACAAAACCAGCTACAGTATGCTCAGACATCAAAATGGCTGTCTGACATACATTACATAATAAATAATCTGATGGGTATTTTGAGCTGAAACTTTACAGAAACATTCTGGATAAAATACAGTCTTATCTAACATCTTGTTAAATGGGTAAAATTTGTGCCCTTTAAAGGGCACCTAGGTTATCACTTTTTCCAGATTTAATATAAATCTTTTGTGTCTCCAGAATATGTCTGTAAAGTTTCAGCTCAAAACACCCATCAGATTTTTATTATACCTTTCATAAGTTTCTATTTTATAGCTCTAACCATCAGGTAGCGGTTTTTGTGTACTGTGCGTTTAAGGCTAGTCCTTCACGCCCACCGTTCCCACGTGCCTGTCAGCATGCCTTAATCTCCTCCCTCGGTTGCGTCAGACAATAAGAATAATACAATAAGAACTTTACCAATGAGTATTTGATGCATTTGCTGTGGAGTTGCAACAAATTGTCCACAACATTGTCACACACAATGTCGTTACAAAGTTTACGCACACACACAAATATATACACACAGACACACACACACACACAGCGCTCACATTTAGCTTTACAATGTTTTTGCACGCAAATGTGACAGGATACAGGTTAATATCCACTGCTGTATGGATATCTGTTATATTAATGTGCAAAATAAACCTGGTTTAACGTCCACAAACCAGGATTGAAGCTTCTTCTTTTATAATTGTTTTGACACGCGGCTGTGGTGATGAAGTACAGCTGAAGTAAATCGCTGTAATTTATTACACACATGCACTGTTTTAAAACATTTTAAACTTGTAAAACTCACTCTTGATCACATTTGATGAGGATTGATGATCCTAGCGAACTGAACAGACCGTTTATTCCAGGTTGCTTTGTGCACGTCCTGTCATGTTGATTTGATTATACACGTTACTACAAAGACATGTTAATACACAGCTGTCAATCAATTTGGTGGGCGGGGGGACCACACTCCTAGCTTAAGTTGCGGTCGGTCTCAAAACCGCTCCAATTGGTCCACAGTTTTTATGTTGTTATTTTTGAAAAAAAAAAAGGATTGGGTGTGTTTATATCACCCCAATATAACGGAATAGACACTATACCTACACATATGTCTGTCAAAACAGCTTAAAATGTAGATTTTTCACCATAGGTGCCCTTTAAAACAAGCAAAAGAATCTGCAGATGAGGTAATAACAAGAAAACAAGACGATATTTGTTGCTGTCTAGAAAATGCATCTTGATTTAAGAATCTTTAGATATTTGGACTAGAAACAATATAAAAACTCTAAGAAAAGCATTTTATTTGCAGTGTATGATCACATGAATCTCATATACTGTACATTAGTCAACAAATCTTTTGTAAAAACTATAGCAGAAAAAGAAGTACTGGTTTTGTTGTTGTTGAGTGGATTACGTAAATGTTCTCTTTTTTAAATATTTGCTTTGTTTCATTTCTGTTCTCATTCAATTGTTTGTGCCTCCCTTGCCTTCACAGACAAAGCACTTCTCAGTCCAGTATGTTTATTTTGGGCAAATCAGTTTTCTTCTTCTTTTTTTATTTTGCTAATTTACGTTTACTAATATAGCGCACAGACAGACATTTCTTGAAAAGAAGAAAGCTTTTCTTTGTCTCTCTTAGATGAAAGCTGAGCTTTACAAATGACTCTGTTGGAAAAAAAGAAAAGTAAAAGCCTTATTTAAGGAGAGAGCTAATTTGTTTCAGGCTCTAAAAGTTATGGTTAGGTCAGCATGTAATTCAAACAGCATCATTAAAAACGAATGGTTTTTGCATCAAAATGAGAAATGCACAATTATTGCCTTGTACAAAAAAACATTCCCTTAAAGGGGTGGTCCGCTACAATATCATATTTTAAACATTAGTATATGCGTAATGTCGATGTGTAAACATAATCAACATCTCTGAATGTAATACGCTCAAAGTTCAATGCAGATTCAACAGTTCAAACAGAGTTAGCTTAGCAAAGCCTACAAATGAAGTTTGGGGACTACAAAAAAATGCATCCATGTTAATGAGATCATACACCCCGCACAGCAAAGGGGAGTGGCCAGATGCGCTGTAATGTTATAGCAGCGAAAGCTAAAATGCCGTTCAAATTTCCACAGAGCTTCTTCTGTTTTTGTATTTGGGCTTCCAGAGGACACGGCACAAATAGAGCAGTGCTTACAATGTAATTTTATTTATGTTCCAGAGATTTATAATAAAGATATTGCTCTAGCATTTGACAAAGAAGAACTTCCAGAATCTCCCCTGGTGCAGTGCTGGATTCGGCAAAAATCTCCTCAAAGGAGCAGCTCCAACCATAATAGAAGAAGCCACAACCTGTAAGTATTTTTTTTTGTTAAAATTGATCAACAAATTAAACATGGATGTAAACAACGAGAAATGCTGTTTGGCAGCGTTAACAATTTAGCTACAAATTCAAATTTATCCGTCAAACCGCTGTAAACACCCACAATCTTCAGCAGCGCTGCAGTGTCTCTCTATGAGGCCACTTTCCCTGAGTTCTACATGTCAAATAATAAACTCGCAAAAGAAATGTGAACGTTTCATATTATTCTTATTCCAATTATATATGAAAGACACTTGTCAGATTTTATTTTAGAGGGCAAGCATGAGGTTCAGTTGTGTCCTCTTTATTGTCTGTCTGATTCAGGCTCAAACTGATCTGGCTAACAGTTACACTGACTTACAGTATTAACACAACGGCAAAGCATGTGCTAGTAGAGGCGTGGCACTTCCTGGTGATGTGGAGCCGATCCGCAATTCACAGCACGTTAGGTTAGCTGACCAATCAGAGCCTCTTGAGGGCGGGCCTTTTCAAGGAACTTATAAATATGACAGTCGTTATTAAAAAAATAATGTTATTTATTTATTATTATTATTATTATTTTTTACAAATGAAACATGAGCACACATTGCTTTGCATTTTATAAACACAACCAAGCCTTAAAAATACACTCTGGACAACCCCTTTAAAATCTGCTCCACTCAAACAATGGTCATCACAGGCTTTGAATATCTTCAACACAGAGCAACTGCAATGATCATGCTTGTAAAACACTGTGATGTTCTTAATTGCATATAGAGTGAGATGTGTGAGGAGAGTTCCTTTGAATACTTGAATCCATTAAAAAATCCAGCTCAAAGGGAAATGTATATATCCGGCAGAGTATACCACATCCTCTGATGAAAATATGCACATTCATGCCTGCATAATAAAAAGCTATTTCCCCCTTCGCCAGCATCTGAGCGCACTAGTATGGATGTGTTTTTTGTCTCGCCTATGGGCTGGAGCTGGTTTTCCATGTTTTGGGTGAAGTATGTCGTTCCCTGAGGCCGAGCGGCCCTGAAAGCACATTCTTTCATCCGGGGCCATCCTTCAGGAATCCAGAAAGAGCAAAGTCATTGAGTTAATGGAAGGATGACATGAAACGTGCATTTTCTGCATGTTTTGCATCCCAGCTGCTTCAAAAGACTGAGGAGAAATGAGGACTCGAGACTTGGCATGCCTGTAGGAAGCAAATTATGTATACATTTACTGTAGAAGACTAGGGAGGCTTGCCACATTTGCAGTCCAGTGTATTTTTTAGCATATGGTTATTTTTCAGTCAGTTTCTGTATGGACACACATTAAAAATCATGACTTTGTAAATATCTGCAAGTTTGTCCTGCTGACCCTAAAGTTTACTAATACTTTACTATTATTTCAATGAGAATTAGTGGACTATAAAAAGTGTACATAAATTAATAACCTCGGCTGGGTCAGTTGGCATTTCTGTTTGGAGTTTGCATGTTCTCCATGTGTTCGTGCGGATTTCCTCTGGGTGCTCCGGTTTTCCCCACAACTCCAAAGACATGTGGTATAGGTGAATTGGGTAGGCTAAATTGTCCGTAGTGTATGTGTGTGAATGAGTGTGTATGGATGTTTCACAGTGATGGGTTGCGGCCTTGGCTCATTCCTGCTGTCCGGATCACCGCTCTCCCTCACCATCCACCACACACCACACCCGTGAACCCTCACCTGATTACTAATTACCCGCATCTGCAACCACCACACACTATAAATACTCATCTCACTCACTCAGTCTTCGGCTGGAATCTAAGACACATGGTCCTCCTCGTCTTTTCTCCTGTATTCTCCTGTGCTCTTCCGTGGATGTTCTCCTCCTCCTGCGAATGCAGATACACCTGTTTAAGGGAAGTGACTATTCTAATGTTGGCGTGTTACCAAAGTACAAAGTAGTTTATCCTCTGAACTGTTTGTGTGTGAGATCGCTCACCCTCTACAACGCAATTGACTTGCTTCACCTTACCTCAGTTGTTGCAATGCCTAAAGTTTTATCCCTCTTTGTCTTCCTTGTGTGACTGTAACAGTGACATTTTGGCAACTAATTTAATGAAATAAAACAAAAAATGTCCTATACATGTCTTTTTATAATCATTATAAAATATAACTGAAAACCCTATTGAAACATTTTAAATTTAAGTTTGTCCTGTATTCCTGATTTGCTATACATATATATGTATGTATGTGTGTAATTTTTAAGATTCCAAAAGATACCGAAAGATTGCAAAAGACCTTACAGAAATGCTCTGTGCTGTGTCAAATGCACTGGTTCTGTTGTGCACATATGTCCTCTTTATAAAATAAAAATAATTCATGTGGAGGTGTCAAAACAGCACCAGATATTTCTCTGCCACACATATGAGCGAATATCTTCAGCATAAAGCTGAGTTTCTGTAACCGCAAAGGCCAACACTGTCACTATGACAAGAAAAAAACATGTAAGCTTGAGCACTCCATATCTCATGTCCTGGTTTTTGTTTACAATGTGTTTAGTGCCAATATATTTCAGTCGAATCACTTATTCAGAATTGCAATAAAATAACAATCGCACAAGAGACTGTTTGAGAACACACTCAAAATATAAGTAATCTAAAATTCATTTTAGGGCTTCACAATTAATTAAAGTTGACTATGTGTGCATTTTGTCAGTAAAGCCGGTTCTGTAATCAGTAGTAAATTTGTCTTAAAATAGACGTCCGATTCAGGTTGTCCTTTTTCCTCGATCATAATGTACATTCACTGGAAAGGGGTCTTTAAATGAGTCAAAATTGTAGGGCGGTGTATGTTTTCTTCCTTTGGAAACTGATTGGATCTTTGGAAGATGGGTGTTGCTAACAAAATGAAAGAAGATTGATGAATGGATTAAGGCAGAGCCAAAACGATACACACTTTGATAGCCCCAAAAAGCATTCCATGTGAACTGAAGTGATTTTTTTTAGGTTATCATATCTGATTAAAATTCTGAGAGCAATTTATTTAATTTTTTCACAAAATAATTGTTTATAATTGGCATGCCTATATACATAAAAATAAGACAAGTACATTTAGATTTTTTTAAGTCTTCAGGTTGTGCTTTCATATGGAGCAGCATTTACTATAGAGGGCCGTAGTTTACTGATAAGCAGTGTTAGGCACGTTCCTTAAAAAAGTAATTAGTTATAGTTACTAGTTACTTCTAACAAACAGTAACTGAGTTACTAACTGGGTTACATAATTATAAAAGTAACTAATTACCAAGAAAAGTAACTATTGCGTTTCTTTAAAATCGAATTGGTCAAATGACTATAAAATAAATATAAAACTCTGTACACTTATTTACACTGTTTTAATGTTGTTGTGGGACAATGTGAGAGACAACGGCAGCATGTCCTCAACTATATCTAGATACTACTTTGTTTAATTCTGTCTGAGTAATGTGTTTGCGGTGGACAAAAATTAAGCTTTATTTGCTTTGACGTCGTGGCTTTGTCTCCTCCTTTGGTAGCCGAGCTCACGTTATCACCTTCGTAGCTACTAATTTTGTGGCAGCATGTGACAACGTGAGGGGCCTTCATTAGATTATATTTACTTGTCACAGACAAAGAGAGTGTGGTGGGGAAGGCGTGATCGAACACCCAAAAAGGGGGGAGAGCAAGCGGAGACACCGGCGGCTGGTCAGTGGT
>CAIGQZ010004625.1:4202662-4214291 GCA_903798205.1 Danio tinwini | reverse complement strand
TTATATATGTGTGTATGTATATATGTGTGTATGTATATATATATATATAGAATTTAAGCTAATTTATCTATGTAATAATCATACTAAAATAAACAAGTAATCAAAGATGTTTTTCTGATTTAATACATTTTCTGATCTAAAAAGCTAAATTAATCCTCATTGTAGTTAAAAAGTTTACAACAAATAAATAATTATATCACATAAATATATCATATATATAGGGGCGACGTGGTGCATGTATGTATGTAGTGTATGTGTGTATATGGAGGTGTATGGGTGTTTCCCAGCTGGAAGGGCATCCGCTGCGTAAAACATATGCTGGATAAGTTAGCGGTTCATCCTGCTGTGGAGACCCCAGATTAATAATAAAGGAAAGCCGAAAAGAAAATGAATGAATAAATATTCATTCAAGCTAAAACTAACTTTCCAAAGAAAAAAATTATCATTATTATTATTAATAATTATAATAATCATAATAATAATAACAACTATTTTTTTCCTCAAGAATGTTTTTTTTTTTTTTTTTTTTTTTTGTTTGGATAGCTTTTTTATTTTACTTTTAAAATGATCAATATTACTATCCCCCTTAATTATAATTTTTTTTTACGATTGGCTACAGAACACTGCCTAATTATAGTCTAATTAAACAAATTTGCATAGTTAACCTAATTAAACTAGTCTTTAATTTGCACTAACAAGCCCTTAATTTGTACTTTTTTTCTGAAAATTAGTATCTAGCTAAATGACTAGTAAAATATTATGTACTGTCATCATGGCAAAGACATTAGAACAAAATTGCAAGAAATTTGTCTCCAGGAATTATTAAAATAACTGTTAAAAATCTGTGGAAAATATATTTTCTCCATTAAACAGAACATTTATAATTAAAATTTCACAGGAGAGCTAATGCTTTAGCTTTCAACTGTATATATAAAACTGGCTAAGCTGTGGCTAAGGTCTGAATATATCTAAAAAACTTTTGCACATCTTTGGATCACATATCTGATCAAAAACACCACAAACTTTAAATACACAGCAAAATAGCATTACTAAAAAAAATACAATTTCAGTTTCAACAATGACAAAGCTGAATGTTCAGCTAATCTCAAGTGTCACATGATCCAGAAATCATTTTACTTTTGTGCTAAAGATGCCATTTACAAATGATCAAACTGCAAGACTGACTTCATAGCAATATTGTTTTATAAAATTACACTGTTTACTGTATCTTTGATCAACTTTATAAATGAGGAGGTTTATAAATAATTAACATACATTTCAATTTAATATATAATTTATGCAATTAATAAAAACATACACTCATCCACATGTAGTGATTAGCCACCACTGTAATAACAACAAAAATATTTGGTCAAATAATATCAAAATCTGCATCCCATCCCAAATTTTCTCAAAATGGACAGCAACTCATAAATATGGTATTGTATCAAAAACGAACACTACTACTGAAATCCACAGGCCTTCTAAGAGTATCCCAAGCCTGAAAAAAGCCATGTTATCTCATGTGTAACGCAACTAATGGAGAGGTGCTCGTGCAATTATAATTCACATTTAATGGGCCAGAATGCACGTTACAACAGCAGCATAAAAACTAAACGGTCTTCCGGCTTTAAGATTAGTCTATACAACATACGGAGCAAATCGCTCGTCTGCATTAGTGGTGGTCTATGGTGTGCTTTATTTCTGCCTATTCCAGGTGTTCATTACTCCAGATAGCCAGAACACATACACTCGCCATCCCCATTGAGACTAATGATGTATCCTACAGCTATATAACCTCTTAATGGTAGGTAAATTGCATTGTACAATAAGGGCAGATTAATCTAATCGCACAGAGACTGGGGCAATATGAGGTTTGGATTGTAACCACCAGAGCCAGACTGGAAGAGGACTCGTCTGAACTTCTATTTCCAGCTTCACCAGAAAATGAGATGTATAAAGCTGCATATCTCGAAATTTTTGAGGCGATCAATTACAGGGTTGCTGTCGGCTCGCCCTCAGCTCCAATGCCTGCTGATTGTGTGTGCGTGTGTGTGTGTGTGGCGAATCGGGAGATTGGAAAACACCACGTAAATGACTCGTCTAAGGATAGTCTGTGAATAAGTTTCTTCCTCTTGTTTGTGGAAACGTACATACACAACACATACAGTACAAAAGTCTTAGGCCACCAGTTACATTTGTTGTTTTAGTCAGAGTATAACAACATTGTATATTATTTCTTATTATGTTCATTAAAATACAACCAGGTTGTGTTTTATTGGGTCTAATTGTTTAATACATATGAAAGAAAAAGTTAGAGATGGATGGAATTGTCAATATTGGCTGAATTGATAGGACTGTGGACAGGTTTTAATTCGTTGTGTATTTCCTACTAGAAAGCAACTTATTCGTAATAGTTTCATTTTTCAGCATGATAATTCATCCCAAACAATCTGCTAATGTAATGAAATCCTATTTGGAGAGAAAAAAAGCTGACTAAACAAAGACAGTAATGAAATGGCCTCCACAGAATCCAGACCTGAATATTATATACAGTATGTTTAGGCAATGTTATAGGCAGTGTGATATACAGCTGGAGAGATTAAAACAAAGACAGAACGTGCTAAATCTAAGGAGGAACTCTTAGAAATACTGTCATGTAATTCCTAATAGAAAGCACCTAATTTGTAATAGTTTTATTTTGTAGCATGGTAATGCTTCCTAAACATACTGCTAATGTAATGAAATCATATTTGGGGAGAAAAAAACTGCTGATGAAACCATCATGAAAATGGCCTCCACAGAGTCCAGACCTTAATATTACATACAGTATGTTTAGGCAATGTTATAGGGAGTATGAGATATGCTGGAGAGAAAAAGATAGAACATAATAAATCTAAGGAGGAACTCTTAGAAATGCTAAAAAGTACAGACAGGTTTTAATTGGTCATTGAAATCCTACTATACAGCACCTAATTTTTAATAGTTTTGTTTTTCAGCATGATAATTCTTCCAAACACTCTGCTAATGTAATAAAATCATATTTGGAGAGAAAAAACTGCTAAGGAAACTGTCATGAAACAGCCTCCACAGAGTCCAGATCTGATTATTGTATGCAGTATGTATTGACCTTATTCTTTAATGTAAAAATGCACTCGTTTATGCGATTGTTTTAGAACTTCCGATTCAGTCGCCTATGGGAGAAATGACAAGGAATAATAAATGGCAGAAAATGGTCAAACTACTTGCTGTACAAACAAGTGTTTGCATGACTATACAGACAAAGCAGAATAATATAATAAGATAATATCACTTTGCAACATCAAGCAGCAAAACAAGCTGTTCTTAACGTCTAAAAATAAATGGAAGTGAATGAGACCGGAAGTCTCAAGCCAAAATGATTCAAATGGCCGTGCCCGCTTATACGCAGAGAATAAGGTGAACAGGCAGTATGAGATTCACCTGGCGAGAAAAGGATTGAACAAGCTAAATCCAAGGAGGAACTCCTAGAAATGCTGAGAAGTACAGACAGGTTTTAATTGGTCATTGACTTCCTATTATACACCATCTAATTAGTAATAGTTTTATTTTTCAGCATTATAATGCTCTCAAACACACTACTAATTTAATGAAATCATATTTGGGGAGAAAAACAGCTGATGAAACCATCATTAAATGGCCTCCATAGAGTCCAGACCTGAATATTACAAACACCATAGGTGACCAACCCTGTTCCTGGCGATCAACCTTCCTGCAGATTTCAACTCCAACCCTGATCAAACACACCTGAACCAATTAATTAGAACCTGAGGAGCACTTGATTATTACAGGCAGGTGTGTTTGATATGGGCTGCAACTAAAAACTGCAGGAAGGTCGATCTCCAGGAATAGGGTTGAGCACCCCTGATATACACTATTTCTAGGCAATATATTATAGGCCAGTGGTGTCCAAACTCGGTCCTGGAGGGCCGGTGTCCTGCATATTTTAGTTCCAACCCCAATTAAACACACCTGAACCAGCTAATCAAGCTCTTTCTAGGTATACTAGACTTCCAGGCAGGCGTGTTAGAGGAAGTTGGCTAGCTGTTATAGGCAGTATGTGATTCACCTGGAGAGAAAAAGACAGAACGTGCTAAATCTGAGGAGGAACTCTTAGAAATGCTGAAAATGCTTGATATTAAATGGCACATAATTTCAGAAGACTCAACAAAAAAGTAGCTTGGAGCTAAGAAAGTCATGATAAACAACGCTTTGATGCTAGTCTTTTGATTCCAAAAGTAATTTTGCTTTAAATATTGTCTACATATTTCTTATGTATTTTCTGTTTGTGTATTAAAGGTATAGTTCACCCAAAATTAATCACTCTGTACTTGCTTCATATCTTTTAGATAAAAAAGATTTGTGCACAAGTCTCTCAAAGCTGGTGGGTGGCCTAAGATTTTGCACAGTACTGTATATGCACACTATGCTCTCACACACACATTATGACAACATTTTCAAACCAGATGTCTCACAACATAAAAAATACAAAAAACCCAAAACAAATCAGGAGCTACAAGTAAGCAAGTTTCCATCCACAAGGGGGCGATATCAGCTTAATTATGACTCACCCAACAGAACAGGCTGACAGTTGGTAAAATGGATACAAAAAGCATAATCTGGCAGCCCATTTGCATGCTAAACGCTGAAGAAGGAACATTTTGTTGAGCAGAAGTGTTGTTAATGCAGAAGAGGAGCCCGACTTTATTCCTAAAAGAACGCTAACGTGATTGTGCTGCTCTTGCGTATTTCCTTTCCCCTCTGTCTCTCTCTCCCGATCGCTCTGCTCCCAACAACCCTCCTTTCACTTGCTCTAGCTTTCTCCATCTCTCCTTGTCAGGCCTTTTCTACTTACACTCGAAGAATTCCTTTCACCTCCGGCAGACGAAATGCTCCATCGCTTTTCCCTCTGTTGCAATAAAAATGAGGATGGGAGGAAAGAAAAATAAAGCGAGAGATATAGAGAGAGGAAGAAAGACAGGTAGAGAGCACAGAGTGAGATAGAGAGAGAGAGAGAAGAAGGAGGAGGATCACAGTCACTGAACATGTCTGCGGGGAAAGCCGCGTTTCTTTGAATTTTACCTTGATGGAGGAATCTATACGTTCAGTCTCGGAGGCATGTACACTCCTATACCCCCTATTTCTTTTTTTGCAGAAAGACAGAGACAACTTAAATGTCTACCTGTACAACACTACAAGAGGAGAGGTGACTGCTGACTTTAGCATGGCTACATCTGAAACTCTGAAGCAGAGGAAGAGGAAGATTTAGCAATGCACTCTAAAGGGAAGGAGATTCTATGCGGTTTTAAAGGCAAAAATGATATGGAGACATAAACTCTTTCAAAATATGCTGCCTACCTTCTAAAGCAGGAGTGTCCAAACTTGGTCCTGGAGGGCCGGTGTCCTGCATAGTTTATTTCCAGATTCCTTTAACACACCTCCCTGGAAGTTTCTAGTATACGCTTATTTCACACGGCCGCCATTTTAAAGAACCAAAGCGAGGCTGCGGTGGGAAGAAACCCGGAAGTATAGGATCAGCACTGTAAACATTGCAACAACATACTGTGGACTATAAACCTCCAGCTGTTGCCGCGATTTCAAATGCAGAAATGGTGTAAACAACACTTTAATATCATTCAGTTCAGTTTAATTTAAACAACCAAAAGCATATTAGGCATCAAACAACATCACAATCTCTCCTCCTGGGCTTCAGTTCATGGCACCAGGTAAACACAGTGGGGGCTTCCCTGCTTGCTTCAACCTATGTAACCCGGTGAGCGATAAAACAGAGCAGTCCTCTGTAGCACACCCTCGTGTTGTCTTTAATAGTGTTGTCCCGGTACTGAATAATAATAAAAAAAAAAAAAACGTCCATCTCCTGCTAACATTTAAGCACCACTGAGAGCGTTCTTAAGCAGTTGATTTGCCATATTGACCAGTGCTCAACAGAAATGACTGTGATTGGCCTTGCATGTAAATATTTATGTTGGCCGTGAAGGTAATCAGTTCACCGCATTTCACTGAGTGCAAACACAGATGCATGAACAAGCCGCAAAGATCAGCCGAGTCATCAACGGATCGCTCGTCTGTGTTTTCACTGAATAAACAGCGGGGAAATGCGGGGAACTGATGACCTCCATGGCCAATCACAGTACTTTCTGTTGAGCGCGTGAACACCATGGCAAATCAGCGCTGTTGCGTTCAACAGTGCTTATGTTAGTAGGAAATTGGCGTTTTTTTTAAATAAATTTCAGTAACAAAATTCAGTATATTGACAGGTCTAATATAGTTAAAGAATCAGCTCGTTAACTTGAGTTTGATAAATGGCAGCTACAACGTTTGTTTGGGAAAGAAAACGTTAGCAAACTAGTGGCTTTTCCCTTAACTTAGCTGAAAATGAGGTCCGATATCCAGGTTTATTTTCACTTTCCATTCAGAAAGGACCTTCAGGTCACTAGGAAGACAGTGAAATGATATATTTGTGTCGCATTCTCTTCGCTGATAAGATATACAGCCAGGTACACAACATTCCTGTGTGACTCAGGCTATACTTCCGGGTTTCTTCCCACTGCAGCCTCGATTTCGTTTTTGTAATGGAGGCCGCGTGAAATCAGTCTATACCTAGAAAGAGCCTGGTTAGTTGGTTCAGGTGTGTTTAATTGGGATTGGACCTAAAATATGCAGGACACCGGCCCTCCAGGAACAAGTTTGGACATCCCTATTCTAAAGCAACATACTGGTCAATCAGAAATGTATTTGTGACCCTTGACATGCTCTAGAAACTCGGTACTAGGTACTACATTTTAGCTTTAACTTATCTAACTGCTAAAAATCTGTCCTATTTGATTTGAGTCTGAGCGATATGAATACAAATTTTCTCTCATGGCTTCATGGGATAGTTGGTCAGCCAGGTACTCTTGCATACTGTTTTTAAAGGAATTTACTATAAATTAATTTAGATGTAGGCCTACTAACTACATTTTTCTTATATTTAGTAGCAACTTAACATGTTGCTAGGATAATGGCAATACAAGCACGATGTGATCCTGGATTAACATCTATGTTGATCCTGGAATGTCATTTTTGTTTGAAAATGTAATCCATACCTATTCCTTACCCCTAAACCCAACCATAACTGTAAATTATTTCCAAAATCAGAGGGTAATAATTGTTGTATAACAATCATGTAGAAGTACATTACCCTAACCATAAGCCTAAACTTAACATACATTGTAAACGTATCCCTTAATTCTGATTGGCTGACTGGAATGTTGCTTCAGGATGGGTTTGATGACATAAATAAGATAATTTATTAAGAGAGAATGTAAAACTATTCACTTAAAGTTGTTTATTCTAGCTATACAAACAATATTTATTGGTGAAAACGCATATGTTGCTTTTATAATACGCTTACAGTTCATTTGCAAAGAAACAATGATACATTTTTTTAGATTTTTTTAAGAAATTGAGTTTTTTGCAACCCAATTTGAAAACTTGTTTACTGAAATCTACTAAAAAGCTTAAGTTTTAGTTATATGCAGAAATTATGTTGTTTTGGGGGTGACACGGTGGCTCAGTGGTTAGCACTGTCGCCTCACCTTGTCGCTTCACTGGTTCGAGTCCAGGCTGGGTCAGTTGGCATTTCTGTGGGGAGTTTGCATGTTCTCCCCAGGTTGGTGTGGGTTTCCTCCGGGTGCTTTGATTTCCCCCACAGTCCAAAGACATGCGCTATATGTGAATTAAATATACTAAATTGGCCGTAGTGTATGTGTGTGAATCAGTGTGTATGGATGTTTCCAATTACTGGTTTGCAGCTGGAAGGGCATCCGCTGTGTAAAACATATGCTGGACAAGTTGGTGGTTCATTCTGCTTTGAGGACCCCTGATGAATAAAGGGACTAAGCCGAAGGTAAATGAATGAATGATGTTGTTTTGTAATTGTACTCTTCAATGCACAACATAAAAACATGATATCTGAAAATTAAGAAATGAAGTTGAGAGACTGACTCAGTTACATAATTAGTTCTGCATTTTAGGGGTGGGCGGACCTAAACGTCTGTTTTGGCACTCTTTGCTCACTGTGCTTTCTGATTGGTGGATTTTCAATAAGGTTTTTCCAGTAGGTCATGATTCACACTCATGAAATAATTACTTTATGTACTTTTTTTATATTCTAAGGAGATATAAAACACAGACGTTTCGGCACAATGCCTTCCTCAGTGTGAGTGGGAGTCGATGCAGTTTTTCCAACATGAATTCCACAATCAAACCTAATTAATATTTTCAGAGTTATAAGAATTTTTGCAAACAAATGCGTTCAGGAAAACCATATTTATGAATATATTCAAAATATTGATTGATGTGTGTGTGTGTGTGTGTGTGTGTGTGTGTGTGTGTTTAAATCAATCAAAAATGTTAGATACATTAAAGTATTTTTTCATATTGCTAGACTAAGGGTGCTTTCACACCTAGACTTTTTTTCGGAACCTGGCGAGTTTCCCCAGTTAGCATGGTTCGCTTGGCATATGTGAATCCAGCAATCGCGCTTGGAACCGTGCCAAATCAATCGGTCCGAGATCGCCTGAATAAGACTGTGGAGCAGATCGATTGTAGTGAGAAAGCAAAATGATCCAACGATCACCGGTAAATGAGCGTTTCCTGTCAAATACAAAAGTAAAAGCATGCTGAAATATTACAGAGAGCTGTTTATTCGTTAGAAAAATTGACCAAACTGCAGTCTTGGTCTATCTGTTATTTCTCTCTATAATGTAAAGCCTATAACGGATAATTCTAGTCAACGACTCTGTATGAGAAAGTCTTACCTCTGATTTATATTTGGTGACAATGTCTGTGGGTGTCACCATTCAAAATGAAAGCACAGCTTTTCGCTTATAATGTGTTATTGCTCATCGTCCTAAATTAAAATAAGGACTTTGCAAAATAAACCCTGAAACTCTGACCAATGTGAGGAGAGTTTACTCACACATGACTTGTTTTAGCTATTTTGGTCCGTTTAGAAACTTTGCAGTGTGGAAGCGAACCGCACCAAGAAAAAAGTGCAACATGGTAACAATTTGAATCCCTGTTTCAGAACAAAAGAAACAATCTACAGGTGTGAAAGCACCCTAACAAGTGAACAAAATAGCTTATTCAAACTAGACTTAGCTATTTTTTAATGGATATCTTTCTGTTTTTAATGAAATATACAACTATTCTTTTTTATCTCAGGTTATTCATCATCTTATATACACAGTTTTTGCCTTGTTCTTAGTTTTGGAAAATGATTGTTAGTAGCTGAAAGTCTGAAAAGTAGCATAGTTTATGTGGCTATCTTAAGCTTGAGACTTAGATTTCATCCAGTCAGAAAAAAATCAAACATATCTGATATTTAGAGCCGATTTTAAAACACTTATTATTTGTCATACGTCTAGCATTTATATACAGTACGTGCTTCTGCACAAGTTTGTTATATCTTGCATTGATTTTAAACATCTAGCGGTGGATGTTTTTAGTGTATAATGCCCAGTTTATCGACTTGTGTGCTTACAATTATGACATTGATTCCTTTCCAGACAAAGGATATATACAATGCTGCCTTAGAATACTGACAATCTTTTGAAATAACCCTCACATCAGGAAAATACTTATAATCTCCAAAAAAGCCTTTGTTAGTAAGTAACCCACTTTGTTTTGATAAAGAGATGTTTTGTCTCCACAATTTCTGCACTTAGTCCTTATAGAGAACATTATGGATTCTTAGTTTAACAATGGATTTCACTCTCTCTTCCCCTCCTTCCCTTACCGAAGGTGTTGATGGTTATGAATGACATGAGCAAGAAACACAATCTGTGTCTGCACTACCTTGAAGTGTATGAATCCAAAGTAATATCATTCAAATGACTTGATTTTCCAATCCTGGATAAAATTTACCCATCAATTTCTTCTAGTCTTTTTGCCGACCAAAGAATGTTTTTTTATACTAGAATGATTCCCTATTTATGCTTCTATGCTGTTGACAACTGTATCTGTCCTCTACACAAAGACACATTTTTGGATTGGAGGACTGGTAATAGGTGTGTGCAGACAGCAAAGGGAGAAACGGCAAAACAGCAGTGACCGCAACCTACGGTATGTGTCCACCAACACAAATGAGAAAGCACAGGTCATGAAGAAGTCGACTATTGCACAATGAAGCAAAGGAAAGATGTGAAAGGAGCAGTGTCTACAGCAGCAGGGCAGCAAGTTTAGTCGCTGTGGGAGTTCTGTACTGCTCTAGAAGTATCTATGGAGACTATAGGATAGAAAGGACAAAGGAGACACTGTCTAGGAGGGATATGCGGCTCGGGCACACCTCTCAGGATGAGATTTAGTTATTCATTTATTTTTTGGGTTACCTTTTCTGTGTTGGTCGCCATTGGGTCTGCTGACTGCCTGGCTACAGTCAAACTATGACAGAAAACACGTAGTTTCAAACGAAGGAAAGACAAAGACAGTGCAAAATATAAAAAATGTATAATAAAATAAATAAATTAGACACATTTAAAAATAAACTATGTAATAAGCAGTACACAAAACAGACAAAAGTGACACAAAAGTAGCTGGATTGAGTAAAACAACATGGGTGTGCAACACAAAACTGGAGGCAGGATTAAACACCAAGGCCTTTGTCAGAGATGAGTGTCTCGGGCGAATTCGCCAATTTGTGATGCCACTTTTGCCGTTTTTAAAGCAGTAGCTCATTAAACAATGATCAAATGAAGGCTATACGAGCTATTTAATTGGCCTGAGGTGCATTTACTAAAAAACAACATAAGTGGCATAACCAAAAATAGATGACCTGTTGCTTCCTTTGCAATACTGTATATAGGAAATTCCATTTCTCACTTAAAAAGATGGAGTAGCATGTCACATTCAAGGGATTTTTTTTTTGCAGAAAATTAGAAATACTCATGGAGGACATCAGGGGCATATTATAGACCAGGGGTGAGCAATTAATTTTTCCAAGGGGCCACATTAGACTCTGGGGTGGTTTTAGAGGGCCAGACCAATACAGTTAATTTGTATAAAAAAATTCTGTGAAACTACTCAATAAACATGCATAAAAACTCATAAAGACATAAAAACATAAAAAAGACCAGCATCAGACTATCAACTTCATATAAATGCCACATGGTTGTTTGTTTGATTGCTTCACCTTAGTTAATTTTTATTTATTTGTTCATTTAATCATTCATTCATTATTCATTTATTAGTTATAGTTTAACTAAAAAAATAGTATAACTATATAAAATAGTAAATAGTAATAGTTTATTTATTAGTTAATCTGAGGTAGTTAGTCTACCTTTATTACTGTGTAATTCCGTACAAAGTGTGACGCTACCTGGTTGGTTCCTGTCACATGTGGTTCGAGTTAATTTGTATTTTTATTTTTTTTATTATGTGAAACTATTCAATAAACATTCATAAAAACTCTAAAGACAAGCATCACAATGTCAACTTCATATAAATGCCACAGGGTTGTTTGTTTAATTGCTTAACCTTCATTTTAATAAATAAATAAATAAATAAATAAATAAATAAATAAATAAAT
>CAIGQZ010004625.1:4184492-4197662 GCA_903798205.1 Danio tinwini | reverse complement strand
CTTTTTTTATGTTATGTCTTAAAAGAAGCATTCAGGCCTTAGCAACAAACTATAAATAAATATATACTACATATACAACAAACTAAAAATTTAATAAATACATTTGTATAAAATTGTTTATTATATTTAGGTTCCAAATGTTTTAATATTATACTAAAAATCTATGATTTACTGTGAGGTGCATTCATTTTCTTGGGTGTATTCAATAGTTTTTTTATAGGGCAATTCATAATTTTAATTCCAAAATAAATAAACAATAATAGAAATATCTAACTATATTAATAATTAAAATTACAATTAATACCACTTGTGTAGTCCTCATATGTTTCAAACCACATGATCATTTTATTTAAAGGGACAGTTCACCAAAAAATGAAATTACCTCACCATTTAGTCTCTCTCATATGATTTTTAAACCTTTACCTGAATGTGTTCTTTTGTTGAACACAAAAGGAGTCAATTGTAAAGAATTCAGGTTGCTGGCACTCATTGATTCCCATAGAAGGAAAAAAAAAACACTACAGTATGCAAGTCAATGGGTGGAACCAACCAGATTATTTTTTTAAATATCTTCTTTTGTGTTCAAGAAAGTAACTCCAATAGGTTTTGAACATGAATGTAATTTTTTTTTTGTTGTTGAACTATCCCTCTTTTTTCATCAAGACAACCATGGAGGAACATTTCTGACACTGTATTGTCCAGCATAACAAACATGCTTACTTAAGCAGGTTTTGTCCCCAAGTTATGTCCCCAAACTTAACTCAGGGCTTTGTTTAAATCCTACATTATCACTAACCGTGCACACATATTTATGATGTTTACCCTTTCGCAGAACAGTCGGTGGGTGTAAAAGCACAAATTCTCAGCTAATACATATTTCAAGAGCCAGACTGTTGCCTTCCACTGCTCTTGAACTCCCCGCTGTGTTCATTTGTAGGATCCCCATTAGCATGAATAGATTGAACACAGGGTACCAGTCCTTCATCCATTTGGGGCCATATGGGGAGCCTCCGCTACAGCTATCAGCCCAGCCAGCATCTTCACTTAGAGGTTAACTGCCTTTCAAACTGCATCAAGCTCCATTCGCACTTACACAAGCAATTTAACGGACTGCAAGTGACTAAGGCGCCTCCACTGTCCCCGTAGAAAAAAAATAATAATAATGTGAAGTGAACCCGCTGTACGAATGAGAGATTGAACTCGGAGTATGTAGGATGAAAACCGGCGATTAGAAGGAATGAACAATGGTGTCTAAAAAGATTTTGGATGTGTTACATTGTGAAAAACAATGAGAGTAATTTTAATGGTAAAAAAAAACTACAGTAAAAATCCATAACCTGGACTAACAGTAAGTTTGCTTAATATATACGGTTAATATTTGACTTTTCCCGAATCCCCTGTATGACACTTCACTTTTTATGTCTTCTTGTTGACATTGCTGTTTTTTATTAATCAGTTATGTACATTAGAGTTTTATATTACATCTAATGTTGAAAATTTATGTTTATTGCATTAATTTAAGTATGTCTGTAACCATGATGGTGTTTAATCAGAGCTTAATCAGTGTTTAATCAGAGTCTTAAATATAATAGTGTTCCTCTGCATTTTTATCTGTGTAACAAAGGTATGTTGTGTAGATGTTAGTATTTCAAAACACTGGTGTATAATACGATAGATTAAATAGATACTGTAGGGCTGGGTGATTTAGCCTAAAAACAAAATCTCGATTAATTGAACATGTTCACTCGATTACGATTAATGAACAATTATTTTATTTATTTATTTATTTATTTATGCTCACATATTACAAGTGAGAAATTTTTGAATGAAGGGTGCATTACTTGATTTTAAAATAATTGAAGAAAACACACTATTTATTATCTATGATTATTATTGAACATTAATGTTGCACAACTGAAATCTTCTGCAAACAAATATTTTAATGTAAATAATAATTTTATTTTAATGGAAAATATGCTGTTTCAAGGCTTCAATGTAGTGCAAACGTGCAACATGTAGTTACATTTTTTGAGAAGGGTGCAGGTATGTGCGTTCCACGCAGAAGTTTAAATCAGCCTTGACAGAGCGGTATCGCATAAGTCCACATGTGATAGGGAAAGTAATTAAAAAAATTAACCTGAAAATTTTAGATTGATTATATGTTCTGAATTTTGATTACTTTTCGATTAATTGCCTAGCCCTAGTTTACTGTAAAACATTTTTAAGTGTTTCTACCGTATTTTTAACGTATTTTTTCAACCTCAGCTGCCGTTTTTTTACTGTAAATTTAACATTTTTATTTTTTACCAGTACTTAAAAAAATTATTACTGCAAAATTGTTGCAAACAATTAAGTTGAATTTAAATAAACTCAAGTTAGTAATGTTCAACTTAATTTGTTTAAATTCAGCCCTAATCAAAAGTGTTTACAACCACTTAACTTAAAAAAAGAGTAAATTCAAGGAAATATCTTTAGAGACCCCAGAAGTTAGAAGGATTCAGTGGGATAAAAGGAAAATCTAGAATAAGCCAGGAGAGAAGAAAATGGCTCAGATTTTCCCTAAATGCACACTCATCTCTTTACCGGCCCACACACAAATACAGTAAGATGTTTCTGACCAAATATCTAAATGTCCTAATATCATCAGTACATGGCAAAAAAAAAAAAAAAAACACCCAAAAAAACATAACACATGGCTTTTTTGCAAGAGCGCTTTTCTTTTTTTGTCCAGTACAAATATCTAAACATTCTTAAATCAAGGCATATCTACTTGAGAAACAAAGTAATTCTTATTTTCTAACAAAAATGCAATCAATTATGGGTACATTTATGTTTGAAGAAAAAAAATAATAATAATGAGGCAACAGGCTAAGAACATTAATCTTTTTTCTCTTGAATTACAGATTTTTGTTCTTGTTTTAAGCAGAATCTCACTTAAAGGGGGCCTGCTATTCCTTTTAAACATCTTTTAGTGCATGACAAAGCACTTTAAAGGTAATTTATTTACTATACCGGCAGCACTGTTTCTAAATAAACAGTGTTTCTGAATAAACAGCTATAACAAGACTTTCAACAATAACATTTGTATTAAGCTGAACTGAATCGGTTTTAATTTTACCTAGAACTACACCACTCTTCCTGCCTGCCAGATTTCCTGGAATGTTCCAGAATCTGAAATACTGTTATGGCTTTTTATTCTTTTTTTTCACCTGTGTTTAAGCTGTTTTGACACATGCATTGTAAAAAGCACAGTTGAAGTAAAGATTAATTGAAATTTAAATAATTCCTAATTTAAATAACATGACATCACTTATCTGTGTGCTTTTTTAATGCAACTGATAATACTCTTGTTAAAACTAAACCAATTTTAAAAGAAAAAATTTTAAATGACAAAACGCTAGTGGATGTTTTTTTGCTGTTGTTGGAGTCACCTCTGGAATGGGAGCAGGGAGCAGCAGCTAATTAGCATTTAAAGAAAGACAAAAAAAATAAATCAGTAGGCTTTTGCTTCCATTCGAAAAGAGGCATTTACAGTACTTTCTAATTAAATATTCATGATCTTTTTTGAAATGAAACTTTCTAAGACCTTTTAAATAATTAAATTAATAAAAAATACATAAAATATCCCTTTGGTTATAATCAAACTTGCTTCTCAAGTGAACATGTCCCGATTTAAAGGTATAGTTCACCCCAAAAGTAAAATTTTGCCATAATTTACTTACCTTTGACTTTTTGTTCTGTTCAAAACATGATATTCTGAATAAAGTTAAAAACCTGTAACCACTAGCTTCCAAATTATTTGTTTTCCCTACCGAGCATGTCAATGGTTACAGGTTTCCAGCATTCTTCAAAATATTTTTTTTGTGCTCAACAGAAGTAAAAAGTGGTTTGGAACAAGTCATTCGTTCATTTATTCATTAATTTTCCTTTGGCTTAGTCCCTTTATTCATCAGGGGTAACCACAGCAGAATGAACCGCCAACTTATTCAGCATATGTTTTACACAGCGGATGCCCTTCCAGCTGCAACCCAGTACTGGGAAAACACCCATACACACTCATTCACACTCATACACTACGGCCAATTTAGTTTATTCAATTCACCTATAGCACATGTCTTTGGACTGTGAGGGAAACCGGAGCACCCAGAGGAAACCCACGCCAACACGGGGAGAACATGCAAACTCCACACAGGAATGTCAACTGGCCTTTAATTTTTGGATGATCCCTTTAAGAATGTTTTTAACATTTGCACTGGAAACAAGACAAAATACTATGCAAGACAAACGTCTTCTTATTTTAGCAGCGCATCACCTAAATTTTATAACAACAACTGTTTACTTACCGTATCTCAGTAATGTTATTCTCATTTTAGTTAAGATTTGTGGCAACATTAAGCAAGAAAGATTATATTTTATGTGCTTTTAAACCAAATTATGAACTGTTTATATGAATTTACGCGGTTTTGTTTTAAATGAGGCTTTAACATAGCATAGCACAAGCACAATGACAGCGCGAGGCTGTGTGATTTACAACAACACATCACAACATCGCAGGGAATATTTCACGCCGAGTGAAAAGCACGGAAAAAACACGACCTAATGTAAAAAAAGCACAGTCCTCTACACCTCTAAGACTCTACAAGTGAGGATTTACACTGCACCACTGAGAGCTTCTATAAATCAGGCTGGGAATACGGGGTCTGGTTGACATGCTTACGTTGGCTCTCTTTGTAAACGAAGCTCATTCTTCGTGTTAAAGGCTCAGATTGTCGTGGCGGAGGTGGAGGAGGAACCTGTGAAGTGGCCGGATTGTTAGAGGAGTTTAAAGATCATTAACACGGTACTTTTGTTTCTTTAGCACAGCTTTAGTTTTTGAGGTAGATGCGGCTTTGAGGTAGACTGGTTATGAATCCAGCAGGAGTGGGATCCAAGCAAACTGTAAAAGGTAGTTAATTTATGCTTTTTAAGATCCTAGTTGTCTTCATTAATGTGAGAAAAGTTCTTTAGTCAAATAAATGAACACAGAGAGTGAGTGGAAAATCAAGCCAGTCCTGACCTGAAGAAGGAATCCAATTAATGTTGTCTTAGGCACTGGGTTATTATAATAATTAGAAATGTGCAATTTCATGATTTTTATTTCTCCCCCAAACTCTTTTGAACACAATTATTGCAGCAATTATAGCATTGTCAACATAATCAAAGACCAGTGGAATGAAATCAAAAGAATTTTATGCTGCGATTGCTTTCCCATTAGTAATCAAAAGGCGAATGCTAAAAGCATCATGCCTCTTCAGTACTGCAAGAAAGACTTTTTTTTTATAATGTCAAAAATTAATAAGCAGTTATAAGGAGTTCAATTCTCTGCAATGTGAGAACATGAATAACAGATGCTTGTCGGAATGCACATAATCCAGCAGTGTGTCCAGACTGTCAAACTGTCAATGTTTAAGTACTTTTATTATACTATATTTCTGACATGTGACTCTGAACACAAAACCAGTCTTGTGTTGCTAGATTTGTGGGAGTAGCCAAAAATTTGAGAGGAGTCTGGATGCAGACTTGGTGCAGTTGCAATCTGAGCTGCATGCAATGCTTTTTAATGCTTACACCTAACCCCACCCCTAACCCTACCCCTCACAGTGACGCCACTAGCTCCATTGAGTGCATCTATGAGATATGCAATCTCAGCTTGCATCATCAAGGCTGCATCCAGATACTGTTGAAAAAAATGTACTGTGTGGGTCGAAATTATAGTTTTATGCCAAAAAATCATAAGGATATTAAGTAAACATCATGTTCCATTAAGCTATATGTAAATTTCCAACTGTAAATGGATTTTTGAGTAATAATGTGCACTTATTTAGGCAACTGCAAATTGTGATTTCCTCAGTATTTAGATTTTAACACTCTCACATTCTAGTTTTTCCCAATAGTTGTATCTCAGCCAGATATTGTTCAATTCATACTAATTCAGCTTTCAGTTTATGTATAAACTAGAGGTGTGACGAGATCTCAGGCTACGAGATATTGCGACAAGATTTCTCATCAAGATGAAAAGTTGTCTCATGAGTTATGATGTTATGATGGAGTGTGAGGGTGAAATTAGCATTGAAGATTGGAGGCAGGATTGGATTTGAACTACAAATCAGTTGGTTTACACACACCTGGAAACCACTGGCTTCGATGGATTTGCTCTTCAGTGTTTGGACTTTCAGCAGTGAAAATGAAACCACATTGAACTGAACTAAACTGAACTTAAACTCTGAAAACTGGACTGACACAGTTTCAATTTACTATAAACTTCTATATTAAGCTACTTTGACACAATTTACATTGTAAAAGTGCTGTAGAAATAAGGATGAATTGAACCCGGGCTGCCTCTGTGTTGCACATCACTCGTTTGCTTGGGCGGGTGTGACGTAACCGCTTTTTTCACTGGAGTTCAAAGGTTGCCGCGTCCAAAAGCAAAGACTGCTACAACTGCCACCACACAAATTAACCATGTGACGGAATAGTGCTTTAGATCATACATGCCAACATTTGGTTAAAATAAATACGGGATTGGGGGATTTGGGGTTATGGGCATGAACTGAAGGGGGGTGGGTGGTAGGTTAGGGTAGGGTATGGGCGTGAACTAAAGAGCAGGGAGGGGGTATGGGGATAGTTGCGCATTGGGTTTGGTGCGCATGGGGATGGGTGCATGTTGGGTTGGGTGCACGAACATTCACCATGTTTCAGTCCGAACTGAACCAAAAAAAAAACAAAAACGGGGGTGCTCAGAATTCCAGGTGTTTTCCGGGAGACAAAACAATACAGGAGATGGGTATGAAATACGGGAGACTCCCAGGAAAAATGGGAGTGTTGGCAGGTATGGTTTAGATATGCTTAAAGTCCGTAAACACAAATTGAATTAAGATGTGAAATTTTCCTATTTTAATGTCATTATTGAAGTGCTGTACAGACATGTAAACGCCAAATTAAACTATTACCATCGTGTAGGACTTCTAGCTACATTTTGCGTCAGGATAAGCCAAACATACAAAGCTTTTTGACACTATTATCTGCCCCTACCAAGTCAGTAAAGCATCACAAACACACAGATTTCCTCCGAGTGCGCGCACACACACATCAGTGAACTCCTGGAGACACACACACATCCGTCATCATCGTCATCATTTATGCCATCCGTAAAAAAAACGGAAGCATCCTTTTCATTCAGCGTGCAGTATTAAATTCCATTAAATCAGCTCTCTCTTATCAATGCTCACATCCAGTAATTCAGAGTTTGTTCAGTCAGTACAGTTTATAGTATACTATTTTGCAGTGTTTGCATGATATTTATGGCATAATTCATTAAAATAAAAGTAAAATAACATTCATTACAAGTTTATAAAAAAAAAAAACACCTAAACAGTTTTGCATTTTTTGATTTTTTTTCCTCTGTTGAATAAAAATGTTCCATTCATATATTTCATTGAGGATTCCACAAAATGTTATACAAATCTTGTCTTGTCTCGTAGAGTAAGCATCTCGTCACACCCCTAGTATAAACCTCACAAAACATGACCATTATGACTGGTTTTTGTTTTGTCGGTCACATATTACTCATGTTTTAAAACTGTTGGGTGGCCAATCAGATCGCTCTGCTGGCAAGGGCCACCACAGGACACGCCTCTGGTGGAATGTAATCCAGCACAAGCATCTAAAAGCCTTTAATGGACCGTAACTGAGGCTGTGGACAGCATGATCTAAATGAAAAGTGAGTGAGCATGTGGCAAATGCCACCAAAGTATACACTTGTCGCAAATTATGGGAAGGTAATTTTTCCAAAGCGCATTTGTTTTTAAATCTTAATGCCAAAAGCCTTTGAACACTGGCGTATAGATGTTTGCAATGCTCCTTCTGCTAATAGGACATTAAAGATTCAGCAGTCTAGCTAATATAAAGATGAACAGTCAGCTCTTTCAGGGAAAGCAGATTGGAGGCAGCGCTGGAGCGGGCAGGTGTATTGGAGAAGCTTAATGGCGGGAGACTGAATATGATCCAGCTATTAATACTGTATTAATTAGCATACAAAACACACCACTTGGGGAAATGGTAAGCAGTGCATGCTCTGAAAAACACGTGTTTCCTGAACACCAAGCGGATGTATGATTACATTTTGTTTACTTAAAATTTAAATACCAGAAAACAATTCACTTTATCTTTTTAAAAGAAAAGTTTACCCAAAAATCTGTCATCATTTATAGACTGCATTAGTGGCCGACTTTGTATCAGATTGGTCAGCTATTGGCAAAAATCTATATCCAATTTTTATTGACACACTGCTAAAAACATTTACATTTTTATGATTTTCCCACTGCTCTTAACCCAATGTTATTGTCATTCTAAATACTGCTTTTAACCCTGGGTGAAAGCATGTTTCCCACCTGTAATTTTAAAAGTGGTCTTAGCACCATATTTTACCCAAGTTTTATAAAAACCCTGCTTTGAAGCTAACCGTGCATTGAGGTTTTCAGTTTGTTCAGTGTGAAACAGAGCAGTGTTTGCTTGGTGCTGCTGGATGCTTGGCAACAGAAACAGCCAATCAGAAATTGAGCAGCAAAATTTACATCACATCACAAAATGTGAACAGTAGCATTAAGAAAAGACAAAAAAAAAAAAAACACTAAATCTGCGTCCGAAATCACATACTTCCATACTATATAGTACGCTAAAACAGTCAGTATGTGATCCGAGTAGTATGTCTGAATTCATAGAATTCAAAAAACAGTATTAGAGACGTACTGACTTACTACTTTTAACGAGATTCTGAGGTGCACATCTGAAGCATGCTGCGCTCTCCCATGATGCTCCACAAGATAATTTATGAATAGGAGTGAAGCAATGTAACTGGCGTGGGTGGGACACATGATCATGACATAATGACAGATGTAGTACGTCCAAGTTCCATTCATACTGCTCACATTTATACTGTATAGAACAGTTTTCTAACGGTCGGTCGAGTAGTAAATCCAAATTCAAATGCAGTACCTACTGAGTTGATTTTGGACGCAGCCTAAGTAGTAAGAAATGTCAAAACACAGTTGCCTGCTATTTATCCAATCAGCAACAGTGACATCACAAATATGCAAATAAGAACTATAACCCAAGGTTTAGGAATGTACAGTGTGAAACGTGTGTAAATAAATACCCAGGATTATTGGTTAACCGCAGGTTTAGTACGTGATGACAGATAACCCAGAATTCTGTTTGTACAGAATTTAAGATGACCCGGGGTTAACTGTTTCCAGTGTGAAAAATTTTTTCGTGTAAAAAATCTTTTTGTGTAACGTAAACAGATGTAACATTAGGGAAGACAAAAAAGACTAAGGCTGCGCTCAAAATCGCATACTTCAATACTTTATAGTACACTAAAAGCAGAATGTGAGCTGAGTAGTATGTCTGAATTCATATAATTAAAAAAACAATATGGAAGAAGTACCCTGATGACTAGGCCCACACGGAATCTCTGCACGCAGAAGTCCGCAGATTTCTGCAGATTTTTAGCCCATCATTAAGTCTATGTATTTACTAGTGCAAATGTATATTTATTCAGTTTTTTAAATTAATATCAGTAATATTATTGTGATATAATAATAGTTATATTAAAATATTTATATGACTTTATTACAATACAGGTTTTAAAGTCATATTTTCTGTCTTTTAGTAGATATATTCAGGGCTTTACATTAACACCCGCTAATCCGCCAAATGTGGGTAGATTTTGGTTGTGGCGGGTTAGACAGCCACTCCCACTAGCCACTTTGGCTGTTTGAAGCTCATTTTTAAATTGCCAGTGCTGGCTCATCGTCATTACAGATAAGACTGTTAGTTTATGATCGTTTGTCTATATGCGTACAAATGTGATCTTAGAAGCAAGAAGCAGCACGACTGACAAAAACAGCTTTTCGAGCGAGCAAAAGAAAGCAAGGCAAGGATAGTTTATTTATAAAGCACATTTCATACACAGTGGCAGTTCAAAGTGCTTTACATAAACAAGAAAAAAAAGACAAGTGTAAGAAAATAAAAAAAACAAATAATAAGAATGATAAAAGAATAAAAAGAAAAGAACAATAGTGCAATCTGTCGGATGTAGCACAGTGCTCACAAGGCACAGCTAAACAGATGTGTTTTCAGTCTGGATTTGAATGTGCCTAATGTTGGAGCACATCTGATCATTTCTGGAAGCTTGCAGGTGAAATGAAATTTGACCTGCAAATTGGGTTAATGAAAATTGGGTTAATGAAATTTGAAATGAAATTTGTATTCAAAGCAGGTGAATAACGAATGAAAGGATAACGCGCACGGTGAGACAGGCTTTCCTCACTCACTGACGAGGGCATTAGTGTCGCGCACACAGATGATTTGATGCACGCGAGTGTTTAAAAGCTCCTGTGCCGTTTCCTCACTCGAAGCAACCGTGCCTGGAAACGAAACTAGTGTGATGCTCGTGCACCCATAGTCCTTCAAGGGCTCGAGATACTTTGTAAGCAGCAGCAGTTGTCGCTTTCGCTTTAACCATTCTTTAAACAGATTATTAATTGGCCTAACATTAACCGTGTGCGCGGCATCATTCTTTCACTATCGCACACAGAATGTTTTTTACCCGCTTTCTTTTGCTTGCTGTAATTTTTGTTAATATAGTTTAATAATCATCCTTTACAATAATATTGCTTTAACATGTTGTTGAATGCATAGTAAACTGGTGATCTGGGATCTTGAGCCAGAACAGACCACTGTGCATAGTTTTAGATGGGTGAGAATATATATTTTTGAATAGTCAGCTGTTTTGTCGAATAAAAAGTGTACGTAGTATTTTGCTTGTTTTGACACATAATTAAAAATTTGTAGCAAGGAAATAATTAGTTTGTGTGGCCAGAAAAAAAATCCTTATTGTGTTGAGCCCTGAAAAGTCCTGTGAAAAAAAACTAAAAAGCGACACTTTTTTATGAAAGCACAGCCCATTTGCTCATCCAAAACACAAAATCTAAATGAAGTAATTTTAGCATGCCACAACCCATGCCAAAGTCAAATTAATGCATATAAAATACATTTTCCCAACAACAAAATTGTGATTAGTGAAAATGGTGAGTGGCTGGTGATCAAAAATGTTAATGTCAAGCCCTGGATATATTAAATGATTGACTTGCTTTGTTTACCAAACAAGTGGACTTAATTGGATTTGCATTGTAAACATTGAAAAAAAAGTTACAAATATATTATTTTTTTATTTCATATATTAAGTTTTTAGTTAGTTACTCCTAAAATCATTCCGCATAAATCCGCAGATTTTTTACAAAATGCTTTGCAGAAATAGCAAAAAATGTCCGCAGATTCTATCTGGCCCTACCAATGACCTACTACTTCCAGCGAGATTCAGAAATGCACATCCGATAGACGCTACACTATCCCATGATGCGCCACTAAAGAATTCATAAATGAGAGTGAAGCAACACAACTGATGTTGGTAGGTCACGTAATCATTATACATTGGTGGATGTAGTACGTCCGATTTCCATTCATACTGCTCACATTGATACTGTACAGAACCTACTTTTCTAACGATCGAGTAGTTAATCCAAATTCAAATGCAGTACCTACTGACGCAGCCTAAGTAGTAAGAAATGTCAAAACATTTTTCAAGCTGCTATTTATCCAATCAGCAGCAGCTACATCACAAATATGCAAATAAAAACACCCAGCGTTTACGAATGTACAGTGTGAAACATGTGCAAATAAAAGCCCAGGATTATTGGCTAACCGCAGGTTTAGAATGAGCAGTGTGAAACGTAATGACAGATAACCCAGGATTCTGTTTATCCAGGGTTTAGGATGACCCGGGTTTAACTATTTCTGGTGTGAAAACCCCTTTTGTGTTCAGTTACAAAAGTTCCACATACCCGGAAACAAAATGTGGGTGAATAAACAAT
Organism: Danio tinwini; assembly: GCA_903798205.1. Taxonomy (NCBI): domain Eukaryota; kingdom Metazoa; phylum Chordata; class Actinopteri; order Cypriniformes; family Danionidae; genus Danio; species Danio tinwini. Next base: position 4,185,690 of record CAIGQZ010004625.1, on the reverse strand, counting down.
GACAGATTTTTACATTTCATTTTCAGTGTTTATGTGTATATAGATATGTATATGTGCATATGCATTTGAATCATAATTAATATCTAGTTTGTTTGTATGAATCTTCATCACTGTTATTTACACTGCAGGTTAAAACTAATTAAAACTTCCTCAAAACCCCTTTTTTCCATCTTCAGTAAAAAATTATGTAAATTTAATTAGTAATTCAGGCACAAGTAAATGATTTAGCGCTCCAGTTAATATTGCTTTAGTGATGCGGTTATGCCTGACTTTAGTAAATACAGGGTGATGTACAATTTCGAGGTGTCAGTGATGGGGTCGCAGGTTAGATTGCTCTTACCTTGAAGGAGGACATGGCAGGGTCCCTGTTATACCTGTCTATGGTGTGGAACTTGGTGGAGTGGTTGAGTTCATGGTACAGCTCTGAGTGTCTTTTGCGAGTGTGCATCACTTTCTGTAAGGAAGGGGAAAAACAAATAAAGAAAAAAAGAAAGAAACAAACAAAATGAAAAATAAGAAAGGGCTGGCCGGGGTGGAACTGGGTTGACTGCAGTCAAGGAAACTGCAAATTAGGGGTCACAAGGGGTACAAACACTCATTCTTTCGAAGAGTGGCGTTCGGATGGGTATTCAACATTGTCTGGTTAAAGAGTCACAGACACTTCCACCCAGGGTTGGAAATGAATGGAGGGGCTTGTTTTAAAAATGCCCCACAAAACTAAAGGGCAAAAAATATTGTCGCGAATAAAGTGAATTCTGGTACTGTTTGATTTGCTTTGGCTTTTTCTGGGTTAATTATTGTGATCTCCCGATTGCAACAGAGAAATACTGGGAAATCTTTGTAGACTAATGGCATTTCATGTCGTTCAGCATTATAATTTTTTTATGTCAGCAAAATCACCTGTTTTGTCATCATTTTAGACTATGCTAGAGAATCATTCAAATACTAGCTCTAAAGTGACGTTTGTGAAGTAGCAGCGGATTCTGCGGTTTTGACATTAGCTGCAGATGTGAAGGCATAGCGGAAGAAAGTAGTTCCTCATAAAAGGATTTTTGTTTGATTTTCTTTTTTATATACATGATTATGCCCTTAAACTGTTGTATAAATGCAATATCACACTCGTAGCAGTGCAATATGGCTGTATTGTGCCAGTATACAGCCATATTGCACTGCTACTTGTGTGATATTGGTCATATAT
>CAIGQZ010004625.1:4127170-4139424 GCA_903798205.1 Danio tinwini | reverse complement strand
ATATACATATATATCTCGAATAGAAAAGGGGCCATTGCAGCATATCAGCAAAACAGTTAGATTCCTACATGAAAACATGCTTTCTAGCATAAAAAAAATGTTGCACGTCTTTTATCTAATTCGTTTAACTATGGAAGATCAAGTTATTGCATGTGGTGTGGCTTTGCTCCACTTATCCAATATGTGTCCATATGTCTGAAATATTCTAAATACTGTTTTGTACTGTTGTTATAGTTAGCATGAGATTCTCGCATTTTTTTTTTTAAAAAAATATAACATCATTGCACATCAGTAACTCACCAGTAATATTTTTAATGTATGTCACTGTAAGAAAACATTGTAAATAATTGGAAATATGGGGACCACAATAATCAAGCCCTTGGGAACAACTGTGGTTGGAACCAAAGTTCACAGGACTGTGTTCTCTGGAATCCGGTCAAGCGGTGGACTTCTACACTCCGACTGCTTGCTGCCAAACCTCATTAAAGCTCATTAACATAAAGTTGACTTCATTTTAACTCTCCTCCATGCCCACACTGGCAACGACACACTGTGCCATTCCTTGCCACTTATCGCCGCCGGCTCCCAATGAAAATGAATGATTTCCAGTTACTTTGACGCTCTCGCTGCCTTCGGTGTGAATGCACAGTAAGACATAAATTAACCCCTGGTTGCGTATGGGTAGTTTAACAATGGATATATGCTCTTTTGGAAGCTTCAAAATAAAAGCCACTATCTAATACCATTATACAGCATGGAAGAGCCAGGATACAACTTAAAACTACTCCAACTGTGTTCGTCTGACAGAAAAAAAGTCATATACACATGGTTTGAGGGTGAGTAAATTACGGGATAATTTTCCATTTTTGGGTGAACTATTCTTTTAACTTGTTTTTACAAAAAAGGTTTGAGATAAAACAATAATTGTCTGGACCCCCAGCAGCATTGAAACAGACACCCTGTTGAAACCCCCTGCTCTAAATCAACACTGCTCCGACAGCGTATCAAAGCCACCAAGTCTAACACGTTTACGAAGTGCCGTTTGCATTCAGATCATGTGAGGCACTTGCTTAGACAATGGGTCCCCATTTTACTATTTGCTAGAGGCAAGATTAATTATTTTTTCCATTAATTAGATTTGCCTCTCCAAGGAGGGAGCCAGCATCTCCAGATGCCCAAATCTCATTTGCAGTTGTTTGTTTGAGTGGGCCGCTTCATGGCACCACCAAGAAACAAACAACGCAAATCACATCTGACCATGAAAAACAATTCAAACACCTTGCAAAAAAAAAAAAAAACACAACAACAACAAACACAGCACCTGAGACCATGGATGTGGATGACAAATACAGACACTTTGGTCGCTTTGGGCTAATAAGCTCATCAAGTTTACTCAAGCATTTAAACATGATATACTGATAAAAAATACATTTTAAATGAGTCAGGCCTCTAATCTCATTAGTGACCGATTTTTCTCTTCAACTGTGGATCTGATATTTGCATATTAAATGGGCGGAGCTCATGTTGAGAAAATCGAAACCAATAGGAAAGCAGAAAGGGTGAAACCTACCAATACAATGACAGCAGCAGGACCGACGAAAGCATAAAGCAGCCCCCCTTCCAGAGACAACCAGCAACTGAAATTAAAAGAATAAGAAAGTGAAAAACAAAACGGCAAAATCACCAGGGAAAGGCAAGCTTAAGAAGAAAGAGGAGTTGGTGAGAAAGGAACTGTTTATTTTTGCACAGTTTCCATTAACCTTTAATTATTTTTTCCTCACACAAATAAAGATTAAATTAAAAAGGAAAACAAATAAATGAAGCCAACTTGGACTCCAAACAAATTAAAAATAAACTGAGGTCGATATTTCAAATGCAACCTTTTCATCTTAGTACTTTCTGGAAGTATCACATTGCTAAATTGCTTTCATTTCGGATGACAAATAAAAATCTGCAGTGAGCTAATGGACGGATACAAATATAGCCTGGTAAACTTCCACACAAAACAGCTCTTCAAAACCTGGAAGGTCATACAGTATTTTTAGAGACAAGAATTATTGATCATGATTTTATTATATATATATAAAATTATAGCTAATGTTCTGGTAAAGCACAATGTTGTGGTAAAGCACAATCAAACACATTTCAAATAACAATAGAGTCAACATTAGTAAAGAGCCTACAAATGAAAGGGCGTTATCAGTGGTTATCTGTATGGCCAATAGGGGCCTTCTGCGCCTACTAGTGGGGTCAAAAGGCTGTTATCTACCACATGGTTAATCAGCTATAGATCACATACGGCTGAGGCTGAAAGTTAACGAGAATTATTTATATTATTTATTAAATTTCTCATTAATTGTATTTTATTAACACCTACCCCTACCCCAACCCTAAACCCAACCGTTGCAGTAATGTAAAAACAAATCTAGATCTGGAGTCTTCTTTATTAGTATAGCTGATAAACCATGTGGATGGATGATAACAGCCTTCTGAGCCTACCAGTAGGTGCAGAAGGCCCCTACTGGCCCATATCTATAAGCTGATAACCACTGATAACACCCATCCAATCAAATGATAACATTTGAATCAGGTGACAATTTCAAGGTCACTGCTTAGTCAAATTTTATGCCAAATTACACAAATAGGAGTAAAAGAACTGTGTAAACGCTGATTTTAAGTTACATACACAGGAAAGCACAGGATAAACATTTAAATGAAGAACTGTCGCTTTCTCCCTCTTTGTCGCACTCTCTCTCCTTGTCTGTCATTCGCTCTTTCTCTCGCCCTATCACCTTTTGTTCCATTTTTTTTCGCCGTCACAGGTATCTGCTGATTGTATCCCGAGCCTGTCACTCCTAATTAACGCATTTTCTCACAATTAATCAGGCTTCGTTCCATAGACTTTACATTTGACTGGCACATTTTGCTTGTGCAGTGCTGTGTGTGTGGGTTTGTGTTGTGTATGCCTGATTCTGTTCAAGTATTATGGTTTGTTTCTTCTGGTTGTCTCTGAACTAATCCAAATATTTGTAGTCCCAATATGGTTTAAAAGTTTATAAATCATTTTTGGGAAAAAGTGAATAGGTTAACAGGTCACGCAACATACATTTGGCCCATAGCTACTATATGAGTGTTCAGAAACATTAGGTAAGTGGGTGAGCGCCACTTTTTGCATCTTTTGTTTTTTATTTTAGGGAGTGCACTTTTGTCACGGTCACCAGCGATACAGCCTCTGCAGATCGCTGGTATATACACAGATGGCTAACAGCTTACAAATCTGTCGTTTCAAGAACTATAAGATCCAGTCATGAATCACACACACATACACCGGTCCCTGATCCTGTTTGATTACACTCACAGCTGATTACTAGACTATTTATACAGAACACAATCACACAGAAGTTGCTGAGTCTTGTTATACTGTTTGTGAACATTACGACGCATATTCCTTGCCTTGCATTTTCGTGTTAAACGTTAGCTTTGATGTTTTGCTTGTTTACGTTGCCTGCTGCCTGCCAGTACTGACTATTTGCCTGTGTTTTGACCACGTCTCTGGATTCCCTGTTTACATCTGTTTGCCCCTGTGTCGACCGTTGCTTGCCTGACCATCCTGTTAATAAACCCTGCACTTGGATCCGCACCTCTGTTGTCAGCGTCCCTTCACATTACAACTTTATTGAAGTAAAATACGCTAAAGATTACGGTTTCTTTTCACATTTTATTTTCTTTAGTAAGTTTACAGGGGATCTTGTGTTAATAATTGCTGTTAATTAATTTTGATCACTAAAAAAATAATAATTTAGTTTGCTGAAAAATTTAATGATAAGTTCAATATTACTAGCCCCATGAATAAATAATTTTATTTTTGCCTTTTCAATTGACTACAGAACAAACACCACTGTTGTCCAAAGACTAGCCTAAATAAACTAACTTGCCTAATTAACCTAATAAACCTTGTTAAACATTTAATTAGCACTTTAAGCTCAATATTAGTATCAAAAAAACTAAACTTTTATAAACTGTCATCATGGCAAAGACAAAATGAGTTAGTTATTAGAAATTAGTTGGTAAAACAATTATGTTTAAAGGTTCAAGACACCCTGCAGTACTTTTTTTGGATTTTAAAGATTTGTGTGTGTTGAGCATCATTTAAGACAACATTAGCACCTGTTAGCTTTAACTGTGGGGAAAACAGGATCATTTTGAGATTTTGTCAACTAATTTCATCTTCCGGGTATAAAATAATTTTTGCGGTGAGATCAAAATCGGTAGAGTGAATTTTTTAGTGGAGTGATGACGCGTCAGTTTCTTATTATTATTCATAGCCGAGTTTATTTACCCTATGAGAAGACCCTGCTTCTTAATTATTTATGAGAGCACGTGCTTTTTGAAGGCAAGGCAGACCTGGCAAGCTGTGAGACCTAATGACTGGGGAAATTGCGTCTGCGCATGGCACGGGTCGTATGTGTTTGTTTCCATGATCCATGGGGTTTGTTGCATGTTTTTCCCCACGATTCTGTCAGGGCCGGTACTGCAAAGCTGTTGGTTTACAGCAAGCCTTTTTGTCGGGAGAGCTGTATGAGAATTGGAGAATGGCAGACTTGTCTTTTATCAGTTGAGTTCTTTACCATTCAGACACATCACCTATGTCCGTGCTGCCATGTTTGCCCATGTTTAAAATCCTCCAGATTACTGGCAGGGTTAATGGTTGAAATAGACAAGGCAAGAGACCTGCTGTACTTCTATCCACTGTGTCTGCATTCAGACCCGGGGATTTAGAAGGAGAGAAGTCCTCCTCAATTATAGTGTTACATATAAACATGATTATCTTTATAATGATTTAATAAATTGTGGTTATGTGTGTATGAAATTATGAATAACACATGTAGCAGGACATTAAATTACTTACTGTTTATTTTCCTTGCATTTTAATTTTGTAAGCTATAAAATCATGGGTCTTCTCACAGTTTGTGTCTCACTTTGTGAGCCAACTGAAAACAATTGTTCGCTCCTCTTTTTTCCCTGTTCTGCCAGCCATGCTAACTCCTTCCTCTGGTCACCCATCATGAAGTCTTTTCTGAGGTAGACTTGAACTGAAAAGGGGGGGTTTCATGGCCCTTTAAAACAGAAATAGTCAAACAGCACTTGGGAAATACTGAAATTTGAACAACAAAGATTACATTATTTCTTTAAAAAAGTGAAATTGTCTATTAATTACTCTATATTTTGATCACCACTGTATAGTAAGACTGCAGTGACGAGTGACTGTGAAGTTAACAGTCCAGTTGTGAGGTTATTTCAGGCCACTGACTTTCTGGCACTGTTTCTAAAATTTGTCCTTTGGTTTGAGGGGAATCCATGTGTCAGACACATCCAATTAAAGCTCTCAAAGGCCAGCATTGTTTTCAACTTTTGTCTCTGATTAGTCAGGGAGCTCCCTGCTTTAAATCAATTGCTTAGTGGTGCAGGAAAAACAGAAACCATTATATGCAGAGAGGCAGAAAATGACCAAAGAGGGAATCCAGAGGAATAGAAGATAAAAAGCCTGAGGCAGGACGTGAGGGCTCTCTGACTAAAGCTTATTCTAGAAATACTAGGGTAAAAGGTCAACATTAGGCAAAATGGACTCATTGCTCATTCAATTTAGAGTGGTTTCTCTTTTTTTCACCATATGAACCATATTTTTGAATGCATAATTATTGTATAATAATTATTTTGCAGCTCCCACTGAAAAACTTAGGGGCTGAGCTTTCTGAAGGCACATTGGATAAATGCTTGGAGATAATCCTGTTCAGTCAACAGTACACTTCAGTTGGTCCAATTTAAGTTTGTCCATAACTTTCATCATACTAAAGCCAAGTTGAATACATTGTTTCCCTCTGTATCACCATTATGTGACAGGTGCAAAGTGACAGAAGACACTTCTCATGCTTTCTGGTTTTGTCCTTTGTTATATACATTTCGGTCAAGCATATTTGATTAGTATTCAGTAAACCACCTGATGCAGAACTTGCTATTTTCGGATATTCACAAAATATTTCTTATCTCCCAGATGGACTCCAGCAGTCTTTGACTTTAGGTATGATTGTGGCTAAATGCATTGGACGTCATCTTCACCCCCTTCATTTCAAATGTGGATTACGGACATGATTTCGGTAATACAGATTGAAAGACTGATATTTCACAGGACTCATTCTATTGAAAAATTCTTTAGTGTCTGGGGTTTATTTCTTGAATCTTAGGATAAACAAAACAGGCACTCAACCTCTGTAGATTCTTCATTTATCTATTTTATTTTATTGACTCATTATATAAGACTCAGTATTTGACAACAGTGTTTTGTGTGTCTCTGTGTGTGTGTGTGTGTGTGTGTGTGTGTGTGTGTGTGTGTGTGTGTGTGTGAGAGAGAGAGAGAGAGTGTGTGTGTGTGTGTGTGTGTGTGTGTGTGTGTGTGTGTGTGTGTGTTTGTCTGTGGTTGTTCTTGAAAAATTCAATAAAATCTATTATTACTGGCCTATCACTAGCTTATTGCCTGCCTATTATTAAGATATAAATTGTTTAATAACACTTATAAAGTACTATCTTAGTTTAAATCCCTAATCCCCCTAAAAATATAAATAAATATCCTGTCTTAATATCTATGAGTCAAAATCCCCCTAAAAATAAATCCAACTTTTACCTCAGAACTATTAATAATCAGCTAATTAGTAGTTTATTGAGCTAAAAGTCTTACTTGAGGTTTTGTTCATAGCGTGAATTGTACATTCATTAATAATTAATATAAACAAATAATATATTTATAAGCTTTTTGCATAATAAATTGATGAAATTATTAAATTATTCCAAAAATAATTATATTATTAATAAAATAATAAATAATTATATTTATAATCTGACTGAATATATATGTCTGCATATATTTGTGTACAAGTCTGGCCAAATTATATTTCACGGTTAACTAAAACATACATTAGTTAAATGTTTTTTTTTTCTGATATTGATTTAATACAATTACATTTTCAAATGCCAAATGCAAATGTATTTACAGTTTATGTTTTTAGCATTATGGATATCATACACTATTTTAAATATAAAATATACATAGTAGTACTATAATAAACATACATGTATGCACATGTAAGGCAAACCTGAAATGATTAGCCTAAAAAGCATAAAAGCTATTGCTGCCTCTACAACAGCATGCAGGCAGAGCAAAAGCCGCTATGTGACTGGCTAAGACGTGGTTCATGTAATCAAGTTAACATTATGGGTTTTCCAGCGGTAAGTAATAAACACATTTTCATCTCCCTATAGTAAGAAAATGTCTGGCATGTACTTCTGTATGCTGTTACATGTTCAATAATATCAGAAGTTCCATAAGAGATGATAGAAACCTCAAAATGAAACCTGAACATCTCTACTGTACATTTTCCTTGTGAGACAGGACTGCATTGGTGATACTTACTAACTTGGCGTGCCGTAACCTCTAGCCCGTGTAAAACCCACCGATACAGCTACTACTAGGGCTGGAAGACCTGTAGAGGGAAAAAATATAGATGTTAAAATCTCAGACAAACAAAATTTTATTTAAAAACTACATAAAATTAGGAGCCAACACTCACTGAAAAAAATTATAAATGAATTACTGAATAAATATTTGGTTATATTTAGTTAAAAAAGAAAACAAAACTGAGCTGGATGGATAAAAAAGTACAATAAAGAAGAGATTTTGTACATATTTTTGTAAACTCGTAAGACTTTCTTTTCACTAAAAACTCTGACGCTTTAAAACTTTCATGAAGAGATAAAAAAAAATCCTGAGAAACTGAGCAGTTTCATCCAAGTCTTCCAAAGAAACACATTTGCTTTATATCAGGTGCTGATTTTATTTGAGCTTTTATAATTCAGTGAACATAAACAAAAGCTCAGCCATACTTGTTTTACAGTCAATAATTAACCACGTTGGTTCTTGTGAGTCAAGCAAACATGAGCTGTTTGAATGCTGTAAACATTGTTCAATGTCAAATAAATGGCTAAATAACTAAATCTGTTCATCGTAAAAAAACAACCATGTGTTTTCAGAAGACGTGAAATGTATGGATTTATGTTTGGAGATCTTTGAGACTATTTGGAAGAATCTAAGTTTTGGGTGAATAGCAGAAAGCTCTCAGATTTATTTAAAAATATTGTCATTTGTGACCCTGAATGACAACTCAAACTGTCTTATGTTGCTCGAGTAAATTTTTGCCAATACATCGTATGTATGTTTGGTAAAGATCAAGTTCCTTGGCAATTTGTAAATTCCCTATCATACAAGAATCAAAACTTACTGTAGTTTTTGGTTAGTAATATGTGTTGCTAAGCACTTAATTTGTTAAACTTTAAAGGGGATTTTCTTAACATTTATATATATTTTTAAATGATCATATTCCAGATTTTAAATAGATGTAGATCAATCAAAGATCCTATAACAAACAATACATCAATGGAAATATTATTTATACAGCTTTCCATACAGCTGGTGTATAAATCTCAATATTAAAAATATACACTTATGACTTATGAGCACATTAGTCTTATGAGTCTTATGCATTTGGAACAACATGGGTTAGAATTTAATGTCAATTTTTTTTATTTTAGGGATGAACAAATGCTTTAACTTGTTTAAATAAGTGAACAGTCTCCTACCTAAAATAATAGAAGACAAGCATTGGCTATTTGAAAAAAAAAGAAGCAAAATTTGCAGTAACAAAATAAAAATAATTAAATAAAACAGTAAATGGTAGGAACGTAAAATACATTTACTTTTTTTTTCTATTGTTTTTTTTTATTTATTGGAACACCATGTTTGGGAATGCTAATATATACACAACATAATTTTGTAACAGACAAAAATGCAACCATAAGCATGTATCAAATGATGAACCAAATGCTCATCACAAACTACTTTTCCCTGAAGCTTAGCAGGACACCTTATTCATTTTTATTTCAGGTTTATTTATCAGGGACAATGCACATTAATAATACAAAAAAAGTGCCAGAACTAGCTAAAGGCTTTTTTTCCCCCTCTGCAGTCCCTAGATATTTGAGTAGTCACCCTAAAAACATAAAACTATTAATCAATACATTATATATAAAACATCAAAATACATATAAACCTACAACATTCCAACAAATTAACAATCCATTCAAAAGCACAATATACCTAAGACCAACACATCAACAGCCATCTCATCTCACTTAAACACATACGCAACTGTCAGACAAAATAATAAATATCAGTATCAAATAATATATAGAAGGTGCAAACACATGAAATTAAAGTAATGCAATAAACCTTCATTCGCTCATTCGTTCGTTCGTTCGTTCATTCGTTCATTCATTCATTCATTCATTCATTCATTCATTTATTCATTCATTCATTCATTCATTCATTCATTTGTTCAATCGTTTATTCATTCTTTCAGCTTAGTCCCTTATTTATCTGGGGTCCCTACAGCAGAATCAACCGACAACTATTGCAGCATATGTTTTACATAGAGATGACTTTCCAGCCACAACATACAGTACAGACAATTTAGTTAATTCAATTCACCTATACCGCATGTCTTTGGACTGTGTGTGAAACCAGAGCACCCGGAGGAAACCCACGCCAACATGGGGAGAACATGAAACCTCACAGAAATGCCAATCGGCCCAGCCAGGACTCAAACCAGTGACCTTCTTGCTGTGAGGTGACATTGCTAACCACTGAGCAATCGTGCCATCCTAACTGATATCAATATCAACTAATTATATAGAAGGTGCACGCACATAAATTTAAAGTAATGCAATAAACATTATTTATCAATATTAGATGTAACATAAAACTCTAATGTGCATAACTGAAGAAACAAAGCCTGAAAAGAACCATTGTAATGTCAATGATAAGCATAAAGACCATACAGGGAACTCTGGAAATGTGAATTTTATAGTTATTCACTGTATATGTTAACCAGGTTTTAGATTTTTACTGTAACATCTTTACAATTTTTTTAGCTGACATTTTTACATGGTTGCTAAAAGATGTAAAAACGAACAAAACATGCAACCTAGTTTACCTTCCACTTTATTTCTTTTTCTTGGAAGCATTAATGACAGATGGCCTGAGGCTGGAAGGGAAGTTAGCTGAAGTAATCTCCTCTCACATTGGCGACTTTCTTCAGCTTGTGCCCTTTTCATGGACAAATGCACATGGCGTACAGGTACACGGTTCCCCCTGTGCACAGTGGCCTCTCAGACCCCCCCCCACACACACACACACTACTTTAGCACACAGCAATTCCCATGGGTCTCTGGGTCTATGTCTTTTTTCATAAGGCCAAAGTGTAGAAGGTAAACGTTCCTGACTGTATTCTTTGAGAGCGCTTTATAGGGCAAGGTCACAAAGCAGGTATTGTGACCCTCGAATCAAAACTGTGAATGCTAGCTGAACCATAGAGCTTTTGTGTCATATGGTAGAACATCATTAAATGATCAGGTGTCAGGAGAGCATTGTGTTTTGTTTTTAGGTGTTATCTTTTGAATGTACATGGGTCAAAGATAAAAAATACGGAGTTTTAAGGGTACATTTCAATCGAAAAAATCTAATTTACTCACTATTTACTCATTCACAAGGGATTCTATACCTTTTTAAAGATTTCTTTCTTTTTTTTTTTGAAAAATGCTAGTAACCTGTAAACATTGACTTCCACAGTAGGAAAAACGAATACTATGGAAATCAATAGTTAGGTGTTTCCAACATTTCTCAAAATAACTTATTTTATGTTCAACAGAAAAAAGTGAACTCACAAGTTTGACAAGTAAAGGGCCAGTAAATGATGACAGAATAACTGGTTTGGGTGATCTTATATATTATATGAGCAATGTCACACGAGGATTAGTGCAATATGGCTATATTGGCACTGGTGGGAGGTGTACAGCAATATATCAGCTATAGAGTGTGATATTGCATTTACAACAGTTCATTCTGTCTGGTTCTTGAATCTGATTGGCTGATAGCCGTGCAATATTCTCCCAGTAACAGCACTCGACCAGCCTCTTTACCTTTCACTTTTGTGTATTACTCCACCCACATACAGCAACAAGCAAAGGACACTCTACAGTTTGACAAGCAGCTTTTGGGCAACATAATGTACTTTTGAGGCTTTTTTTTGTCAAAATTGTAGATGTTTAGATTGCAGCTATGCAGTTTATTTAAAAGGATAGTGCCTATTTTAAAATATTTAAATAAGACATTGATTTTAAATATTTATTACTATTTCACCAATTCATTTTTTATTATATATTTTTTTATAATGGATTATTTTAAATATATTTTTAATAATTACAGGTCAGACTAAGAATGTTGTTTTATTTTTACATATATCGGTTTCTCCGAATGCAAACTAAACATTATTTACCAATATTCTGACATTTTATTTTCAAAAAAACTTATTTGAAATATTAAACTAGACTCTTCCTTGATTAAATACATTTTTCATGTATATTAAATTACTTTTTTGCTAATTTTATTTAACGCAGGCACCAACATGTAACGGAAAAAGTATGTAAAACAGGTCAGTAGTTATTATTTTTCATTTCATTCGTAGTTAATAATTTTACATTTTGAGCTACTAAGAATAATTTTAATACTTTAATGGTCATAGTTTTTGTTGACCACATAAACTATTTGCATTATTGGGGATAGATCAAAACTTAATAGCTTTAGGGAAAAAATCTAATACATAAGAGACTTTCTCTGAATTTAATATATTTATTAGGTATGAATGTGACCTTTTTTTCACTAGCCAAACTCTGACTCCCTGCAGATTACAATATATAATAGCAATCACATTGGAACCTCCATCCAGAGCAACCACATGCTACTTCCATCACCACATGCTACTTCCTCCAGAGCCATATTTGGATGCCGTTCATCCCCTTCCTTCCCAAGCCTTTCAATCCTGTTCTCCAAACCCGCGTTTTTCTAATTGCCTTTAATTTCCAGAGTTAATCAGAGCATTGTTAATGACATGAATATTTCAGAGAAGAGCTCATTATGTGTGGACGTGGCACACAGACATGGAACAGGAAGAATGGATAGGTCTAATTAGCACATGAGTAAAGCTGGCCTCCCTGACTGTGATGGCAAACAGAATAGAGAAGACAGCAGCAGGATAGGCCAGAACACACACACACACACACACACACACACACACACACACACACACACA
>CAIGQZ010004625.1:4081612-4095094 GCA_903798205.1 Danio tinwini | reverse complement strand
CTTCCGATCTGGGAAAAATATAAACCGCGGGGCTAATAACTTTGATTTCATGCATGTATATATATATATATATATATAGTATATATACTATAAGCCAATAATCACTGCATTTGATTCGGTTATATCAATTCCAATGATTCATGGGACACAAAGTTCATTGTCAATATTCACATGTTCAATTTCATGCATAGAATCAAGGTTTGTAGCGCTGTGATTTATCTCAAAGCTGACTGATTTTCTTCACACCTCTGAACTTTTTTATTGTAGAAAAATGATTCAGAAAAGACTCTGAGAACCAAGGCCAGTAAAACAGTATGTGGTCACTGTGGGAAAGAGTGAGTGAAAGTTCTTTGTAAGTGTTATCACAAACCTAATTTCTGATTCACCACCACACCTCCAACAGATGTGTGGGCACCAGACAGCATGAGGTGACAGCAGAATGAAAACAACTAAAACTAATGAACTAAAATACCCAATTGCATACATAAAAGAGATGAAAAACAACAACATTTTTAAAAACAAACTGGATAAAAAATTTATATTATTATTACTGCTCTATACTGGACATCACATATATTTTATATAACCGTATTATAATTTAAATCTTGTTTTAAAATAAACTATTTATCACAATTTTACCACAAAATTATAAACAATATTAAGGATTCTCAAGCACCAAATCAGCATATCAGAATGAATTCTCAGAGAGAATTTGCCATTCAGCTGTGTATACATAAATATCTAAATATACTGTTTGTATACATACAATGGAGGAAATAAGTATTGAACATGTCACCATATTTCTCTGAAAATATATGTCTAAAGGTACTGTCGACTTGAAATTTTCACCAGATATTGGTAACAACCAAAAAAAACACATATGCAAAGAAAACAAAACTAATTAGTTTACAAATGAAGTTATGTGTAATAAAATGAAATGACACAAGGGTAAAGTATTGAACACATTAAGAAAGGGAGGTGTAGAAAGGCAGTGAAAGCTCAGACAGCAGCTGAACTCTCTCAGTAGTTTTTCAGCAACTCTCTGCCCTTCCTTATTGTAAATTAATAGTCACTGCTTCAGTCCAACATCTACATTATCAGGATGATGAAGATGAAACCAGGGTGGACATTTCAGCAAGACAATGATAAAAAAAATAGCCAAGAAAACTCTCAAATGCTTTGAGAGGGGAAAAAAAAAATCAAGCTGTATAATGACTCAGCCAATCCCCTGACTTGAATCCAATAGAAAATACAAAATAAAGATCAGATTTGATAGACGAGACCCACAGAACCATCAAGACTGTATTTCCAAAATCAAAACACAAGCAAAAACGTACTTCTCCTATCCTCCTCATCTATTATAACTCACATTTAACTTAAAAAATGTGCTTGCCCCACTCTCAGACCTTTACTTTCAATCATTCTTGTGATTTGGGGTGAGATTTAATCGCAAATGTTGCCTATTAAGGGTTTATTTGATCATGCAAAATTTCTCATTCACGGGCCTACAGCCTTAAGCAGCCATACCATATAGCCTGTCCTAAAAAAGCATGTGCTACAGCTCCCTTTGGCTCTGAAAGCCATAGACGGCACGCATATTACATAGGGAATTATAGGCCGTCTATCCCAGCGCACCCTAGGGCAGAGTGAAGCTCCTCTGCAAATAGGAGTCATGTCTATTTTCAGCCCAGGCACTTTAACCTACTTCTCCAGCCTTGCAACCACCATTTATCCCTGATCTCTTCCTCTCCCCATTCCTTCTCACTCCGCAATAACTCATTATGACAATAAGAAATGCACTTAGTGGAACCAGGGAGCGAGGACGTGAAAAAAAAAACAAGAAAAACCTAACAAGAACTTAGTCAGACTCTGCATTAATCAAATGGCTGAAACTCTCTGAGGCGTATCGTTCCCTCATCTACGCCCGGAGACCTTCGAGACTAAGCCTCGATCTGCTGTTTGGATGCGCATCGCAACTCTCCGTCTGACTCACAGAGTACAAACCCACGTCAGGAGAGAGCCAGTGCCATTTTAACGTATGCTAACGCGATCCTTCAAGTTCCCTGGACACTTGTTATCTTTGAAGTGGCTGGGAGAGTGGCGGGATTGTTTGTCAGGCTGACGGTGCGTGATGCGAACCTAAAGCCCAAAACTGGGGCTGATCAATCATTGGACTACAAACCTACCAGGAGCTTCCCAAAACAGGACGACCCAAGAGTTTGCTTGGGTGCTGCTGATGTTGCAAGTGCTGAGAACCACATGGATTGTTTTTTTTTTATTACTGTACAAAACTTTAATATATATTTGAACCATATAAAGCTTGTATTTTGGCTGTTTATAAAACACATATTAATGTCTAATTTGGCATAACCGTATTCTACATGCCGGCATAACCCAAATATACAACAAAAATCATTAAAATACCTTACTACCTTAAAGATTTTTTTATTCAAATATTTCCAAAACTACTAGAACATTTACTTTAAATGTTATCACTCGATTGAATGGGTGTTATCAGCGGTTATCAGCTTATAGATATGGGCCAGTAGGGGTATTCTGCGCCTACTGGTAGGCTCAGAAGGTTATCATCCATCCACATGGTTAATCAGCTATACTAATAGAGAACACTCCAGATCCAGATCTGTTTTTACATTACTGTGACGGTTGGGTTTAGGGTTGGGGTAGGGGTAGACGTTAATAAAATACAATTACAATTAATGAGAAATGTAATAAATAATGGAGAGGTGGCGCGCAAGTGGAGAGGGGAGGGGGGTGGGGGGTGGTGGAGTAGGGCGGAGGGGTGTCGCGGTCGCGAATGAAAGTGAAGAGCGGTGGGGGTGTCGTGGACGAAAGTGAAGAGGCTTGGGGAGTTGCGAAACAAAGTGAAAGTGAACAGCGGACGAAGAGGGAGGTTGAGGAGGGGGATTGGTAAAATGAGGTGCACAATTAAACCTTGGGTATACGTAATAATTGGGTAAACGTCTATAGTGCCTGTATTAATTAGCAATTAATTATTTAATATTATGTAATATTGTATAGAATAAATAATTAATATTCATTCAAACTATTTGTTCAAATAAATCATTAAAAAAAACGAAGAAAATTAATGGATCACTGAATAATTGGCTGAAATTATTTATTAAAAAACAGACTAATTCAGATATGAAACAGCAGTGTTGTTCTGCTTCCAATTTGTTTAGAAATATTTTCATTGGCAAAACATACAAAACACATGAAATTGTGTCAAAAATGTTAATTCATTCAAGCTCACATTCTAGATACTGATTTGACACAATTTACATCTTTTATACATCTTATATCTTACTATTTTAGATATAAAAACACTAAAAATGAATTATTCTGTGATATCATAATGTTAGCTTGCACATCATTAAAACAACAACTATAAAGTATAGTGTACTGAAATATTAGTACAGCGTTATAAATGCATATTAATATTTTTATGAATCACTTTGCTAGAAATATAATGTTAATAACTGGAAACTAATCATCATAGCACGTGAAAATGGTCTATTATATGAACATTTTTAGCATAAACCGGTTCACATTCTATAATTTAATTATTAAATGAACATGCAAAAAGGGACAGCTCTTGTATCAAACTTTTAAAAAGTACTGAAACGAGTATCACCCAGGAGAGCAGATATGTGTATTACTGTGCGAGGACTCATATCACCTCGACGGGGGCTTACAGTAGGCCGTGAGCTAATGAGAAACATGGCTAGCGTCTTAACAATTGTGCCAGTGTCACGACGGAGACTGAGCACTGAGATACTCCACAGTTATTAGCATTTACCTCTGGTGCTGTTTGGCAAAACTCCCTGTGCTTCATTTCATTCATCTCTTTGGGGATGGTGTAGTGTGATGGGTAAAAATCTGGGCTGGTAATCAAAAGGTTGAGGGTTCAAATCATGTAGTAATTAATTAGAGAGCACTTTCATTAGTCTCTCATTCAAGATGTCTAGCTTCACACTAATAGAACACGTAAGTAAATTTGCATTTCAGTGCTGGCAGTGAAAGACAGAAAGTGTTGTAGTTCTGTGCAAATAAACAAATCAAAAACTGGAATCAAGCAAAGACTTTCAAGCAGGGTGCGAATTTCAGAGCGGTTTCAGACCTTTTTAGTTAATGCTTCCCCCATTGAATGATGTCAAAGTGTACAGCCCTTTAAATGGTGAGAAATAGTTTGTTCTGATCTGTACACTGTAAAATCAAGCAGTGCATTTCATTAAATGAAATATAATGAGTTCCTTTGATGTGATTGTTTATTGAACTTAATAGAAACAAGTCACGTAACCTCTAGATTTGTTTGTATTAGACTGAACTTAAATTGAATGAGTTCATCTAACCATGCTAATTTTTTGTTCCCAGCATGCTTTGTGTCAGACTGCAAAATAAAAAGGGTTATTGTGTATTTTTTTGAACACGATTAACATAGGGAGACATGATTTAGACTTTAATGTTGTGTTATGTTGAGTTTTACAGAGGTTTCTATCAAAATATAATGATAAAGTTCCACAAACTTAGATTACAGATCCAGTTATGCCAACACAACTTAAACGATTAAATAAATGACACTCAGTCATTAGTAAGCAATAAAAACTTAATACAATAAAGCTAAAATTACTTAATTGAATTAAGGCAATGAGTTTGCACAAGTCAATTAAGTAAACTTACATTTATATTTGAAATTGTCTCTTAAATAATAATATTAGTAATTAAATGAATAAATAATATAAATATACATTAGATAATCTCTACAATCAGGGTGTGAATTACATGAGAGTTTGGGGGGGGATTGACCACCCAAATTAATATTTGATCCCCCATGAAGTATGTCAAAACAAGTTGTATGGTGGGTCAGCTCTTTAATAGAAAGACATAGTTTCTTCAGGGTTTGTATCTTAAATAATAATATTAATAGTTTATAAAATAAAATTCATGCAATACATTTGACCACCCCTATGACAATTCATACCATTGTGAATGCTTAATCACACCAATCAGTCTCAGAAAAAAAATGGTCAACAGTCTGAAGCTGGCAGATCTAGAGGACCAATAGACCTTTCAAGTGTTCACAAGGCACTTCTCTTGTAAAACAGGTGTTTGTATCTTCATGTAAATGTAATGTAAAATCAAACACATAGTTTGAACTTTGACCTACTGTATAGCAACCTCTGAAATAACTAATTGGAGATACTGGTCAGAATACACTAACTATTCCTCAAAACACTGACAATTAAATACATTTGATTAATTAATTTAAATATAACTAAAATAAATACATATATTTAATTCACTGAAGCATATATTACACAAACTAACATTACAGAAAAAGTTGACACCCCGATCGTCAATGTATAATTTGCACCCTGCCTATAATGGTTCATACCATTTGTCAATGCATAAGCACAAATCAGCAAGCAAATATTGCAAGAAAATATTCATTCTGCACTCGGAAACCAGCAGATCTAGAACACCAATAGACACTGTAAGTGTTCACGAGACACTTTTCTTGTAAAATAAGTGTTTGCATCTACATATAGCCTAAAAGTAATAAAATTAGATGCATAGTTTGTCAATAGGTCACTTTTGAGAATCACACATTTGCTGAAATAGCCAATCAGAGGTAACTTTAAAGAGCACCTCTTATCCAAAAATCACTCTTCTAAGGCATTTAAACACAGTTGTGTGGCCAGTCTATGCAAATAACCAGCTTCTAATGGTAAAAATGTATAAATTGTATTTTTTATAATCACAATTCACAAAAGCTGTCAGCAGAAACACTTTGATTGAAATTTCCCCCCTTGTACGCATCATCAGAAGGGGAAAGCCCTGCCTATTAGTGACCATTTCTCCCTCATTAACATAGAATGTTGTCTTGTTTTTGAGTCAACCACTAAGCTGGCATTTGTAGGTCCTCCCCCTTTTGAAAAGAGCACAATCTCATTTGAATTTAAAGTGACAATCACCAAAACAACACAATTAGGATCAAAGCTTAAAAGGAGCAGTTTTAAAGAGTAATAAAAGATTATTTGCGTTTTTTTTTGTTGAAACTTCACATACACACTCTAGGGACATCAGAGACGTCAATAACATCTTTAGAAAAAGGGCATAATGTCAAAATACGCTCAATATCCCTCAAAACACTGAATACTGAATCAAATGGTTAACTGAAGCATGTGTTACACAAACTAACATTACCGCAAAAGCTGACCCACCCAATTGTCAATGTATAATTCATACCCTGCTTTCAAGAATTCATTAACTTGATATTAATAATAAAAATGGGTAACACTTTTTAATAACTACACTATGAATCAGTGGTGTAGTCCTAAAAAAAAGTGGTGTACTATTACCCACTCAACACAAATTTTTTAAGTAGGCAAAGAAAGGACGAAACTATATATGTATTTATAAGGGAGTTATAAAGCATAAATAGTCCTCACTTTAGATCAGGTCACAAAACTGCATGAAGTTGAGTTAATAAAGCATTTATTAACATACAAATTAACTATTAATATATATGCCAGAATGATATGATATATAAATATTAATTTGAATAGTTTATTAATCATTTACTAACTCATTCTGAATGATCTGAATGAAAAAACACCTTGCTTAAATAACTGGTTTGTAAATAATGGGATACTGAATTTAATATTGAAAAATAAATCATTAACAAATTACATTATAAATGTGGTTATAAGTCAAGAATAGAGCATTTGTAGCTTCAGTTATAAACTGCTTACTAATGTTTATTAATGTATAGTTAATGCCTAATAGGTAATGAATTTACTATTTGCTAATGCTTAATAAATGGTTCATAGTGTGTAGTTATTATAAAGTGTTACCTAAAAAGGTAATACAGTAAAATATCCAGTATTACTCAGAATGAAAACAATGACAAGTAAGATAAGCAAATACTATTTAGTATGTGCAAATAATGGCAAGACAGAAGACTAGTTGAAATTCAAAATGTAGATAATACAATAGTGTGAACGTTTTAATAATGTACATCAAAGTCATAATTTTACATTTTATATTCCCTACAAAATTTATAAAACCGCCAAATAGCTATGTGCAGAAAAAAAAGATGACATAGGGTGAATGTGTTAAAAGGTCCAAGCTAAAATAATTGCATAAATTTACAGACTGCAAAAAAAAATTGATAAAATAAGAAAAGGATAATATTATTTGAGGAACATCAATGCAGTTCTGCCTGGCAAACACTGTTAAAACTGTTTCAAGAGACAGCGCTGTTTCAGAACGACATTAGCTGACCTTTAGAGCTGTTTTACATTTTTTAAAGAACTGTACACCAAAAAAAAAGACACATTTTTGCAATTCAAGCAGCTCGGCATGACTTGTTTCACAATACAAAGAACAAAACGCAGACAGAATAAGATATATCAGACCTGTTTCCACCGGCACTGAACAGTCTCAGAAATCATTATCTCTGACAAGACATTTACACCATGTGGAGTGGATAACCTGCACACATATTGTTTATCTCCACTATATATACGTATTTATCTGTTCTTGTTTGTCTGTATAGAGGGGAAGTAAGATCAGTCAAAAAGCCTGAGGTAGAACACTATATAGATTCCCTGATAGTGAATGTAATTCAGATGTAGGTGGATGTATTGTTGCTTCATCCTCTACAGTCAAAGACCTGAGAGTTTTATAAGACGGCCTCTTAACTTTTGAAAATAATATTTCATAAAACAATAAGAGTTGAATATCTTGTCTATTTCTGATGCTGGAAAGCTTGATGCATTTATGACCTCAAGACTGGATTACTGTATATTAGCTTTTTGTCCATCATCTTCAATTTACAAGCTACAGTTATAATTTATGTATGCTTATGTAGCTTCTAGAGTTCATATCAGGTCAAGAAAATGTGACCCCCGGTCACAAAACCCTAAAGGTAATTTTCTTGAAATTGAGATGTATATACAATATGGAAGTTATAAATAAGAATAAGAAGAAAGACGAATAATTAAGCTTTCCATTGATGTACATTTTACTGGCAGTGTTTGGCCTGAGATACAATTATTTCGAAATCTATAGTCTGAGGGTTCAAAAACGTCTTTATTAAAAACGTCCGAATTAACGTTTTAGTATTGCGTAGTTATAAAAAAAACTGTAAAACACTGTAAAAAAAATTGCTGCCTATATTATTTAAGTTGAATCAAATTGACTTTTTCTAGTCATGTCAACTTAATCAAACTGAATAAAAATAATTATTAATATATAAATATATTAATAATATATAAAAAGAAGAATTAATAATAAATGTTGTATAACTTCAAAAAATTTGTTGAAAACTGATTAATGTTTAAAGTAAGTTTAAGCATCAAAAATATTTGTTGTCTTGACTTTTTGTCATAATTTTTTTATAGTGTACTAATCAGATATTACGCCCTTAAAAATATTTTTTTTACTTGTTCAAACTAAATTAAAATGAACTGAAACAAAACAATTCTTGAGATTTCATTGGGACAACTTAATTTTTTATGTTCAGTCCACATAAATTTGTTAAAAATGTTAACTTAATCAATTTGTGTTGGGACAACATGAATGAATTGTGTGGAACCCTGCATTTTTTACACTGTTTTTAGTAGGACATTTGCCATATTTGTTCATAGAACATGTTTACTAAATATTATAAAGATTTTTTTATAGATATTATATAGATAATTTAGACAACATATTTTTTGGCTATTGCCACGAATATATATTTGTGCAACATAAGATTTATGATCAATGATGATCAAAGCTATTTTATCTTCTCTATTCTACCTATTACACTTTGTATTAATATTAAAATACATAAACATCAAAATATTGAGGAAAAACATCTTTAAAGTCATACAAATGAACTTTTAGCATTACATATTACACAAAAAAATGATGGAACAGTATCTTTATGTAATATTATATCATCTTTTTTTTTTTTTTTACAAAAAATAAAAATAAATAATTTTGACTCATACAATGTATTTTTTGGCCATTGGCACAAATATATACTCATGCAACATAAGACAGATTTATAATCAAATATGATCACAGCCATTTTATCTTTTCCATTCTACCTATTACACTTTGTATTAATGGTAAAATACAAAAACATAGAAAACATCAAAATATAGAGAAACATGTCTTTAAAGTCATACAAATTAACCTTTTAGCATTGCTTATTACACTGTAAAAATACAGTCTTGCTGCCTTATTATTTTAGTTGAATCAAATTAACTTTTGTAGTCATCTCAATTAACAATTAAACAGACTAAAAATGTTAAGTTGTATAACTTAAAAAAAGTTAGTTGAAACCCAATTAACTTATTCAAATAAGTTAAAGAAACAAAAAAATTGTCATCTTGACATTTTGTCATTCCATTTTTTTAAGTTTACTAATTAAACATTACGTTTAAGTGATATGTTTAAGCATGAAATGTGTAAAATTTTGTCGTGGAACATTATATTTGCATAATATTTTATCGATTTTCTGCATAAAATAAAAATACATAATTTTGACTCATACAATGTATTTTTGCTTGGGTGCTGCTGATGTTGCAAGTGGTTAGGGACCGCACGGATCCTTTTTTCATTACTGTTTTTACATTAAAGTTGTGGTGTGGTTTAATGTATTTAAACTATATCTTTCTTGAATATTGGGTAACACTTAACAATAAGGTTGTATTAGTTAATGTTAGTTAATCCATTTACTAATGTGAAAAAACAATGAACAGCACATTTATTGCAGCATTTGTTCATGTTAGATAACATTAGTTAATAAAAATACACTTGTCCATTGTTAGTTTATATTTACTCACGGTGCATCAACTAATGCTAGCAAATGTGAATTTGGATGTTAATAATGCATTAGTAAATATTGAACTATGACATAATAAAAGCCCCATTGTTTTTGTGCTGCATTGCGCTTGTCTCTTATCAGCAGTTGCTTCACTCTTGAATTGGCTTTCAGACCTTACTCTTGAATACTTTAGCTCATCCATGAACATGAATTCTGCAGGAGTCTCGTGTAATGTAAAAAAGATTACAATGATTCCACAAAAAGCGTCATCAAAATACGACTTTGTTTGTTGTGAATATTTGCCCTCTAGTAGTGAAAAGTACATACTGACCCTTTAAGGCAAACTTCACAGTTTATAAAGAATACATATTGCCCATAGTAAAGCGTGACCATACTAAAGTGGTTATAATTGAGTAAACTTCATTTCAAATTCTCTGCAAAGTTCATAAAACCCCAAAAATTCTTCTGCACAAGAAAAAAGAAAGATATAACAGGGTCAGTGTGTTGAAACTATGTTAAAACAATGCATGATTTGGCTATTGCCACAAACATATACTCATGCAACATAAGACAGATTTATGATCAAATATGATCACAGCCATTTTATCTCCTCCACGCTACCTATTACACTTTGTGTTGATTGTAAATTACTGCTACTTACCAACAAAGGTTTACATGGTTTAGCTCTTGTGTACTCCATTATCCACTACTCTCTACACTGTAAACAATAATGGGTTCCACACAACATCGATTTGTGTTGCGAGCACACAAAGGAATTAAGTTAACTTATTCGTTTCACAAAATTAAATGAATTTAACATAAAACAATTAATTGTCCCCCAAAAAACTCACGAAGTGTGTTGTTTCAGCTCATTTTAAATAAATAGTTTGAACAAACAACAGACATAATTTTTTGAGTGTTTACAATTGCAAAATTCAGGATGGCAGCACAGAGTATAACAAAGACCACAGCATTTTCACACTTAGCTCCAAAAACTCTGCAACAGCCTCCCTAATCTAGTTTAAATCTAGATTAAAGATGCATCTCCTTAGCCAAGCTTTCACATAATAGATCTAATGGCTCTGTACTACAGCCATATTAAAGCAAATAAATGTTTTCCACTCCTTGAATTATAACGAACAGCCACTGCTATAATTCTTCTCTATTTGTTTTCTGTTTCAACCCCAGCATCTTCATCTTGAGGTGACCAGAGATTTAGATTCAGCCACAAAAACAAAAATAAATAAATAAAAAAATAGGACACAAAAACCTGTGACATGACAACTTCATTCAGCAACAATACTCAGGTAGGTTGTGACATTGATATGATCCTCAGTTGGTACTAATGGGCCCAAAGTGTGCCAAGAAAATATCCTTCACACCATTACATCACGCCAAATTCTGACCCTACACTCTCAGAAATAAAGGTAAAAGGTAAAAGCTGTCACTGGGGTGGTACCTTTTCAAAAGGTACAGATTTGTACCTAAAAGCTCCATATTAATACCTCAAGGGTACATTTTAGTACCTAAAAAGTACAAAAGTGTTCCTCTTAAAATTTGTAGGTACTAATATATACTTTTGAGGTACTTTTCAAGTACAAATGTGTACCTTTTGAAAACCCTAGTCACAGCTCTCATACCTTTATTTCTAAGAGTGTACCATCCAGATGTATATCGAGACTCATCAGACCAGGCATTGTTTTTCCAATCTTCTATTGTCCAATTTTGGTGAGCCTGTGTAAATTGTAGTCTCAGTTTCCTGTTCTTAGCTGACAGTAGTTGCACCCGGTGTGGTCTTCTGCTGCTGTAGCCCATTCGCCTCAAGGTTCCACGTGTTGTGCGTCTAGAAATGCTCTTCTGCATACTTCAGTTGTAACATTATTTGAGTTACTGTTTTTCTATCAGTTCAAACCAGTCTGGCCATTCTCCTCTGACCTCTGGCATCAAAAAAGCATTTGCCCCCCAGAACTGGTGTTCACTGAATGTTTTCTCTTTTTCGGACCATTCTCTGTAAACCCTAGAGATAGCTGTGCGTGAAAATCCCAGTAGATCAGCAGTTTCTGAAATACTCAGACTAGCCCATCTGGCACCAACAACCATGCCATCTTCAAAGACACTTAAATCACCTTTCTTCACCATTTTGATGTTCGGTTTGAACTGCAGCAGATCATCTTGACCATGTGTAAATGCCTAAATGCACTGTGTTGCTGTCATGTGATTGGCTGATTAGAAATGTGCGTTAACAAGCAGTTGGACAGGTGTACCTAATAAAGTGGCCGGTAAGTGTATGGCCTTACTCAGATATATGAAATAATCTCAAAACATTGACATGACCCTGTGCATTGTCAGTTTATGAAGCATAATCAGGTTATGAACAGCAATGATATGCATCATGAAAAGCACTATACAAGTAGACCTGAATTGAATTGAATGCAGAAAGAAAAGCATAGTCTTTCATCAAACCAGACAGTGAGCAACTTAGTATGCAGGGCAGGTAGTGTAAGCCTACTTGTTCAAAGCAGGCACATGCATGTGTCTGCACTAAAGCAGGGTAATAGATCCAGATCTCAGCAAGCACCATCATGTGTGTCTTCATCTGTGCTCGAGTACCTTTGGTTTAACCCTGTGTGACAATGAATCTGTTTGCATGGAAAACTGACAGGCGACAAATTGTTATGGGATAAAGAAGCCGCTGTCATCTTGATGCCAGCAGTTTAGAGAGATCAGCACACATTGAAATATATATATATTCATTGAACCAACTTTAAAAGAAGAACTATTGTTATATGTTACAGCTAAAATTTGTAGTTTAATTTAGGTTTAAACGTTAAAGTTTTATTTAACGTAAATGAAAAAAATATTTATTGAAAAAATACATTCACACAAAGTAAAAATATACAATACTATATGAAATTATTATTATTATTATTTTACTCTGGTACAATGCATTTATTTTGGATTTATCTTTTTACCCTTAGAACGAAGTATAGTTTTACTTTAGACCAACCTAAAATAATTACTGCAATATGTTATAGATATTTTATTTTATTATTATTTTACAAATTATAGTTTTGACTTGGTTGAAACTGAAAAATGTAATTTTATATTAATCAAAATATATATTCTGCCCAAGGGAAAAAAAAAAAAACATTCACCCAAATGTATTTTTTTAGGCCATGAATTAATTTAATTACTTTGGTTAGACTTTCGACTTTATTTATTTATTTATTTATTTATTTATTTATTTATTTATTTATTTATTTATTTATTTATTTATTTATTTATTTATTTATTTATTTATTTATACTATAAAATCTAAGTAAAGTTGTACTTTGGACTATAATAAAAACATTTATTTAAAAAAAATATAATAATAACTTTTTTTTTTATTATTATAACATCAAAGTAAAATTTGCCTGTAAGGTTATAGTAATGTAACAAAAAGATTTAACATAAATCAATGTTCATGGTTAGGTTTGGAAAACTGTAATTAAACATTAATCAAAATATTTATTCTGCCCAAGGGGGAAAAAACATTCACCCAAAGGTAATTTTTTTCTAAGTTATGAATTAATTTAATTACTTTGGTTTGACTTTATTTATTTATTTATTTATTTATTTATTTATTTATTTATTTATTT
>CAIGQZ010004625.1:4066186-4076612 GCA_903798205.1 Danio tinwini | reverse complement strand
GAAACTTAAATATGCACACTTATGACTGACAGATATTACTGACAGATTCCTGCAGTTTTTAATTTATTAAATAAAATGTATGTGTTCAAAATGTAAAATGTAAAAAAATGCATGTCGAAAACAGTGATACTGAATTTTGATGACTGATTTAGAAATTTCACTTCACTTGGTTTCTCCTTCAGAAACTGTGATATTGTAGTGCCAGTATACTGCACAACACAATCACAGACTAAAGTCTAACATCACACACTTCACATCTTTGCAGGCTTCTGTGATCTACAAGTCACTCACGCTACAGGTCTCTCAACAAAATGCCAAAACACTCCTTTAACAAGTTCCTAAGACATTATAATTGAAATGCAGTTTCTATCGTGCCTGACTCTGCTCTAGTTCTCAACTACAAAGCCCAAGAGCAGGCTTGATCTGTAACATCGAGAAGATACCAGAGTCTTGGGAAGGGCAGAGCTCTGAGCAACACAAGATGAATGTGTTTAGACCACTGGATATCTGTCAGAGAAGCTGCTGTACTTCACAGATTCTGAGTTTCACAGATTAAAAAAAAGAAAAGAAAGAGAAAGTGAATTAACTGTTCCAGAAGTGAGCTGTTTTGACATTTACAGTTGAAGTCAAAATTATTCGCCCTCCTGTGATTTTTTTTTCTTTTTCAAAGATTTCCCAAATGATGTTTAACAGAACAAGGAATTTTTCCACAGTATTTCCTATACTATTTTTTTTATTCTAGAGAAAATATATTTCTATAATGTTATTATTAGTAGTAGTATTCTTTATTATATGCATATTTACATTTTTTTAATAAAACAAGTTTAGATTTTTTTCACCTGTCGGGTTTAGAAATGAATTTAGAAACAGTTTTGAAACAAATATTTGTGATTAACAAACAAAATTAAATACTATGTAGGCTAATGGATGTCTTCAGTGGAGTGTGTACTACACCATTTCCCTATCCATGAAATTAAAGGAGTAAAGTAAAGAGTAAAATTAAAGTAAAGATAAAGTAAAGAGGCCGAATGGAGGAAGCTCATTCTTTATCCTCGCCCTGCAGATGTTCTCGCTTGTAAAGCATTCAGTTTTTCCATTTACAAATTCCGCCATGTAAATAGCAAATGCACGATGGCGCGATACAGCTGACTTCTAAAGGAAATATGAGATGAGACTCTGATTGGTTTAAAGCACTTTGCTCAAAACACACCAATAACTCAATAAACACAACGGTGTTAGACCATGCGCCGGGGCGCAGACCATATTTTCATTCATTCATTCATTTATTTTCTTTTCAGCTTAGTCCCTTTATTAATCTGGGGTCGCCACAGCGGAATGAACCATCAACTCATCCAGCATATGTTTTATGCAGCAGATGTCCTTCCAACTGCCACCCGTCACAGGGAAACATCCATACACTCTCATACACTACGGACAATTTAGCCTACCCACCTGTACAGCATGTGTTTGGACTTGTGAGGGAAACCGGAGCATCAGGAGGAAACCCATGCAAACATGGGAGAACATTTGAACTCCACACAGAAACAACAACTGACCCAGCCGGGGCTCGAACCAGCAACCTTCTTGCTGTGAGGCGATTGTGCTACCCACTGCGCCACTGTGCTGCCCAGACCATATTTGTCCATTCTTAAAATAGCAAAAGTGGATTCAGACATACCCTTAATATATTTCATCATTATACAATGATTTACCTAATTATCCTACATTGCCTAATTAAACTAAATAACCTAGTTAAGCTTTAAAATTTCATTTTAAGCTAAATACTAGTATCTTGAAAAATGTCTAATCAAATATTATGTCATGTCATCATGGCAAAGAAAAAATAAATCAGTTATTAGAAATTATTTATTAAAATTATTATATTTAGAAATGTGTTGTAAAAAAATCTTCTTTCCGTTAAACAGAAATTGGGGAAAAATATACAAGGGGCTAATAATTCAGGAGAAATTATGAGAGGGATTTATGAATAAGGGAACAG
Source organism: Danio tinwini (assembly GCA_903798205.1). NCBI lineage: Eukaryota > Metazoa > Chordata > Actinopteri > Cypriniformes > Danionidae > Danio > Danio tinwini. Next base: position 4,074,613 of record CAIGQZ010004625.1, on the reverse strand, counting down.
TACAAAACAATCTAGAAAACCAGTTAGAAAGCTATTATGGATAGCTGGTTCCAAACTAAATGGGGTATAGAGTATTTCAAAAAACAAAGCATAACTGAGCAGATATTGAGTATGTCTAGTGTGAATGCTATAGGGGTAACCTAACAAAACTTACATGTTTTAAAACAGAAACGCCCATTGTAAATGACACCTTAGTAAACATGAAAAAATGATTCTGTCGAAAAAAAAAAGGTTGGCTTTTGGTCTTTTGCTTAAACAACTGAAGGTGCTTGAGTTTATTTTTGGACAAGAGTAGAGGCTTTTTTCTTCTTCCTGAAACCCTTTACAAATTGTTTGTGGTGATGCAAGAAGAGCCAAATAATTTCTGCAGTTCTCCAGATGTAATTCTTGGAAATTGTTTGGACAACATAAACAAAAATTCTCTTCCGGGCTGATTGGCTGATTGGTTTCTTAATTATTTTATTGAGGGAGGAAATGTGCACTTTCTGACCTTCAATTTTGTGATGCTTAAAAACCACAGCTCTGTTGTTTAGTCTCATCCATTGTGACGAATGACTGAATGAGTTTGGTCTTTGTGTTTCCTCATATTTTTTTTAGCCCTGTACAAGGCAGGTCATGTCACTCAGCTGTGCTACAAAGTAAAATATCAATATACTACAACAAATAATTGTCTTATATGACATCATGAGGGTGCCAATAATTGAGGCACATATATACAGTGGTCCCCAGTTAATCGCAGGGGTTACTAAAAAACAACCTGCAGTAGACCAAATCTGCAAAGTAGTCAGCTTTATTTTTTACAATTATTATAGATGCTTTAAGGCTGTAAACCCCCTCACTACATACTTTATCCACTTTTTTCAGGAAGGCATTAACATTTTTTTCTACAGTCACTGATACACAAAGCTAAAGCAGACTCCATCCTTATGATGGTCTTCGGACAGTACAACCCTTTTAGCATCTTTGTTGAAACTTATTGCTGCTGTCATGTTATTTCCCTCCTTCTTTATGTAACAAACTGAATACTTATTTATTCTATAATGGTGCCCTACAGGTATGTAACTTTTACCTTTAGCTTAACAAAACTTGTATTTATTTATTTATTAGATTTTTTAAATATATACTAGAAATAACACAAACTTCAGTGTACAAGAAGGCATCATAACGCACAAGAAGATGATATACAAAAGGGATCATTGTGGAATAAAATATTCCGCAGATTTTATTTACATTAGAACAAAAATTTTAAGTTTGAATTTGCCATGAGTGTGAATAACTTCAGGCTTGACTATATATTTTAATAAAACTGCTGTGTTTGCAATTGTTGGCAATGAGAGCAGAGTTGTGTTGTAAAAATTAAGCAAAAATTTTAAGTTTAAACAACACAGACATATTTTTTTCACAGCCTTTTGCTCATAAATAACAAGGGTGCAAATATTTGTGGAAGGCACTGTAGCTGCCCTTACATAAAATGCACAAGATAACAGAGCCACAGACACTAAGATGCTAAATAGAATAGAAATAGCCAATATTTAATATGTTATCAGGGTGATAGAAAAAAATTGAGAAGTTAAATGTTTAAGCTGCTCTGTCTCAGCGGTCTAACAGTGCTCATCAATGTCAAAATGACTGAGATACAGACTTCACTGTTGACAGATTCCAAACATGATTTTTAGCAAAGCACTTGATTTATTTTAATTGTAAAAGAGTGTGAGGCAAGAAATAAGCAGCTAAATATTTAATATCTGCTAACTACTTTAGAAGAGAAATAAAAAAATGACCAAACAGCAATATTTCTAAAAATTACTTGACTTGAATTCTCTTTTGAATTCAAAACTGTATAAACTATATTGACCTGATTCACCAACTATTACTTGTTTAAACGTTCTTCTTTTATTTTCCTTATAATAGAAACAACTATCTTTTTTTTTCCCTTCAGTGTTCAAGACAGGGTTATGACCTTGCATATTTAAATAATCAGATTTGTGGAATTACAAAGACTTCAAATAAGCATATATGAAAACTGACCCTTAATTAGTAGAGAGCCTATTTTCTTCTTTTAACACATTTCAGAACTGAATAGAATCATTTGTTCAAAGTAGTAAGCTTAAGGCAATGCATCCTAGGATTGCAAGTGGACACATGCAATACAAAATAAAAGTTTGCAGATTTTTCTTTGATAGATCCTAAATGGCTTTGTTTAGATTTTAGTAACTATAACTTTGACTTTTCATTCAATTTGTGGTCTCATTTTATTTGTAACATTGTAAGCTATGACATTGACTTGCTTTTTACTACAAATATGCCATTTTCGCGTGTAAGTAATATGGTAAACAATGTAAACAACAGGTCTTCAGAAGAAACAGTGACATAAACAAATAAATAGCCATTCATAGTTCAACACTATAGTGTCAGTGGACAAAATGTGCTCCATTGGATGTTGTTCTGTGGACCTTTCAAAATAAACCATGATGTTGAGCAATGAATGCATGTGTGTCGTGTTATTTCGATGATATCTATCTATTAAGCGTTTTTTGTACAACCTACACAAATTTACAAGCTTCCCTTTGAAAAACAACTACGTACAATGGCTGCTATATGGCTGATTATCGTGCTCTATTTGATGTAATCTATTCATAAACACTGACATGTAGAGAAATGCTGGCTAAGAGATGTTTTAATTGTGTCCAAGCATTTTATGCTTTTATGTTATAAAAATCTCAGGAGTCCCTCAAATGTGAGCCTAGACTACAAAGTCATCAGTCACAAGTGTCAGTGTTTTCAATATAAATATGTTTTCCATTGATGTATGGTTTAAATATGATACTATTTGGCTAAAATATTATTGAAAAATTTGACATCTGAGAAAATAAAAAAACCTTTAAAATAAGATCTAAGTTCTTAGCAATGCATATTACTAATCAATTATTTCATATTTATCATATTTATAGTAGGAAATTACATTGAGCATGGTCATTATTGAATATTCTAATGAGTTTTAGCACAGAAGAAAAATCTATAATTTTAACCCATACATGTCAGGGTTCTGCCACTCCGGTCTTGTAAATTCTTGTTTTAGTGGCGGAGACCAGACACTAGTTCTTTCTTGTCCTGTATGTTGTGCTCGGCTCGAGTTTTCCTGGGTTGAGCAATCATTTTTTGTCATTGTGTGTTTCTGTATGAGCACAGTCATGACCGCGCTCAGGCTGTGCGCATTCCCGCTTGATGCGGGAGCGCAAGGTCTGGGTGTGCTTGGGACGTGCGCTCTTGTACTCGTGTTTCATTCTCAGCGTCTCAGTCTGGTTGGTTTCGGTTGGCACTGAGATGAAACATGCGAGTTGCATGTGTGAGCGTACAGTAAGGTGTTTTCATTTGTCGTGTGCTCGTGTCTTGCGTCTGTTTATGTTTGTGTTGTCTAAATACATGGCTTGGTGTTTACATAGTTGCTGCGTGCTTTAGTGGTGTGATTTGTGAACATGCGGTTAATGAGTTCTTTCATTGGCTGCGTGTTCTAGTCTTGTTTTGTGTGAGCACATGGCTTGTGGTGTTCCTTTGTGTCATGTGCTCTCCTGTCTATTGTCTAGTCCCACCCTCCTTGTTAACCCATTTTTAGTTTATTATGTTTACCTGTTTGTGTGTTCATTTTTTCAGCTTATATTCTCCTCATGTCTGCTGTCCTGTGCCAGTTCGTCATCTATACTTCCCCGTGTTCCTGCCGCAGTTCTGTCTTGCCAGCCTAGCCAAGTTTGTTTACCTATTTGTGTTATAGTTATGTTTTTCCCCCTGCAGGGTGGTTTTTGTTGTCCTTTTGTTTTATTTTAACTATTAATAAATCATCTTATGTTTCAAATGAGTCCTCACTCCCTCATCCTTCCCAAAACGTGACAATACATTGTATTTTTGGCTACTGTCAAAAATATATCCATGCAACATAAGATTGCACAACATAAGCTCAAAGTACTTCATGGATCATTAATTATGCCATGCTTCAAATGACCACAAAACATGCAAATTTTATGTGTGTGTCTTTAAATGCAAATGAGCTGCTGTTCTTTTCTATCTTTACAGAAAAGGGTGGAGCCTTTACAAGCTTGTGCATAAGTTACACTGACTCAACAAAACAAAACCCCAGCATAAGGATGCATTTTAAAGCTTTGTTAGTTTAAATGTCTACCTCTGACATGTCCAGAAAAACCAGATGCCAATTAAGTGACTAAAATTGTCTTTCGTTGTCTTTATCAAATGCACAGTTTCAACAAAATCTATTAAAGAAGACACCCACATTTGCTGTGTCTGTAAATGTATGCAGTTGGGGAATAAATTCCATCAGTATATTAAATCTGTGAAACAGCTTCACCCAAACATTTCAATTCTCAATGTTATGATGGGAGTTTCACTGGAAAAAAAAGTCACAACTCCACCTTTTCGGGTTGGGATTTATAAACAGTGTTTACTGATATAGAGAATAACCCTTTTTGAAGTGGACATTGTGCTTTGAAAGTTTGCAATTATAAGATGCTGGAGAACATCAAATACACTGACGGAGATGTGAAGGACATTAAATACACTGATGGAGATGTAATGACCGATGCAGAGCCAAGCTAATGGATGGAGACTGTTTGCTAATAGCATCGGTTACTCTGCACTTCCAAATGTCACCGGGCATTCGCACAAAAGCCAATAGCAAGGCAATGACGTCATTATGAGGGTCGACAATTGATTTATGTCGATTAGGAAGCATTGACCTACAGCTTTAGGCCTGGGTGACACAGATATGAGCCATCAACTGTTTTTTCATTTCTGCCTGTCATTCTTTTACTATCTTAGGAAGCAACTTGTTCAGAAAAAGGCACACCATATTTTAAGAATAGTGAAAGACATATTCACTATTAAATAATATTAAACCATTAATATATTAATGAATACTGCATGCAAATGCACTGTAAAAAATGCAGGGTTCCACATAATTCATTCATGTTGGTCCATTAAAAATCAACTAAGTTAACTTAAGACTTTTAACAAATTTATTTGGATTGAACAAGAAAAATTAAGTTGTCCCAATGAAATCTCAAGAATTGTGTTGTTTCAGCTCATTTTATTTAAGTAGTTTGCCCAAGCAAAAAAAAACCTATTTAAGCCAAAAGCAAAAACATATTCAAAAAGTACTTGATTAATTGATGTAAAATGACAATTACATACACACTAAAAAGCGATTAGATATTTTACTTTAAAAAGGGAGTAAAGCAGTTGACTTAAACGCAAGAAGATGAGTTAACTTTGGGTAAATCCATTGTAAATTGGAACTGTTAAGCTGACAATTTATTTCAATTATTTTGCACATTGTTCATTTACTTAATAATTTTAAGGTAAATATTTTAGGTAATTCTTTCACCCAATTTCTGTTTAACGCAGAGAAGATTATTTCAACACATTTCTAAGCATAATAGTTTTAATAGTTCATCTCTAATAACTGATTTATTTTATCTTTGCCATGATGACAGTAAATAATATTAGACTAGATATTTTTCAAGATATGTCTATACAGCTTAAAGTGACATTTAAAGGCTTAACTAGGTTAATTAGGTTAACTAGGCAGGTTAGGGTAATTAGGCAAGTTTAACGATGGTTTGTTCTGTAGACAGTCGAAAAAAATAGCTTAAATAGGCTAATAATTTTGTCCTTAAAATGGTTTAAAAAAAATTCAAAACTGCTTATATTTTAGCCTGAATAAAACAAATAAGACTTTCTCCAGAAGAAAAAAATATTATCAGACATACTGTGAAAATTTCCTTGCTTTTTTAAAAAATATATATATTTAGGAAATATTTAAAAAAGGAAAAAAATAAATCAAAGGGGGGCTAATAATTCTGCCTTCAACTGTATGTATGCATGTATGTATGTATGTATATATACATATTTATGTGTGTGTGTGTGTGTATGTATGTATCCATGTCTAATAACCGATGGCCAGAAAGTGATATTTTTTTTTATAAATTGTTATTAAATATTTATGTCTGTGATGCAGTCCAAAGACTGTTGTGTAAAAATTCTAAATGGTCATAAACGAACATTTTCTCAATTTAAATGAGTAGCGGCTTGGACCCGGAAACAGTATTCCTTACGTAACGCTTAACAAGTGGACTTAGCAAGATTGGACTGCTGCAGTGCGGCACACTCAGTGTGCGACCTGCTTGAGACTTATTAAAACAGGGTTAACCAAAAAAATGATAATTGTGTCATCAATTATTTAGAGATTTCCCATAGAAAAACATGTTCTATGGAAGTCAATGGGTACCAGCATCTTTCAAAATAACTTTTTTTTGTGTGTGTTAAACAGAAGAAACAAGTCATGGGTAAGTAAAAGATGGGAGAATTTATATTGCTGGGTGATCTATCTCTTTAAGTGATGGTATGCGACTGCTGATACAAAAACTGCCAGTCCGACACCCACTATATAGTGACCCAATAACTGCAGCGCCGCTGTGCCCTTGAGCAAGACACTTTACAGGGACAGTATTTTACTGGATTGCATGTCAGTTTCAGTTTGGATCAGGGAAAACAGTTGTTAAACGAAACAATAACTAAAATGCTGAAATGCCACAATAGGATTTCCTCAGAATTAACAATAGTTTATTTAATTCAGTGGTTACTTTTCAAAACTAGTGAGTATTTGAACCTATTAAAACACTATATACAAATATTTCTATTTATATTTAACAAGGATGCCAGTATTTTATTTTTTTAAAAGCCATTTTAAGCTCAAAATTATTAGCCACTTTAAGCTATTTTTTGACTGTCTACAGAACAAACCATCGTTAAACAATAACTTGCCTAATTACCCTAACCTGCCTAGTTAACCTAATTAACCTAGTTAAGCCTTTAAATGTCACTTTTAGCTGTATAGAAGTGTCTTGAAAAATATCTAGTCAAATATTATTTACTGGCATCATGTCAAGGATAAAATAAATCAGTTATTAGAAATGAGTTATTAAAACTATTATGTTTAGAAATGTGTTAAAAAATCTTCTCTCTGTTAAACAGAAATCGGGGGGAAAAAACAAACAGGGGGGCTAATAATACTGACTTTAACTGTATATATTTCCGGAGTGGTTATTTTCACAGCTAGCCCGGCTTGTTGGCAGAAGCTATTTACACTAACTCTGCCCAAGTTCGCTTTGACCAAGATCAAAACTGTCGCAAAGTGCCTCAATCGGGCTCAAATGCTGGTCAAATCAAGGCCCGAATACTTGAATCTTGTGCAAACGGAATCATGGGATCAATTAGACATTGGGTGTAGTGAAGTGAACTGGAAGAACGTGTTAACCTGCAAATTTCTTGGTAAGTAATGTTTTTAACTTTATTGCATTTTTATAGTTGTTATATGTTTTTTAATGGCCATGGATGTTACAAGTAGTATTATGTGTTTATTTGGTTATTTCCATGTCATGTAGAATGGCGTGTCTTTATGTTTTGTAACATTATGCTAATAATAGGTATGACAAGAATCATTATTGGCATTACTGAGTTGGCATATCCCTGCGATATACCATCGAAAAAGCCATTTATGTAACACAACTTGATTTGTTCTACCTGTATTACTAACAAACCCATAATATTGTATATGCAATTTCTCAAGTGCGTTTCCTAATCCCCTCTGCTGCCTTACACTTCCCATTTACATTTTTGGGCATGTGATCCTATGATTTTTGAGCAAAATTTATTTCATTTTGTAAGTTTGAACAATCATGTGCTGAATCCTTATTACTTTTTGATTTTTGCTTTGCTTTCCCTAGTAAAAAAAGCATATGCTGGCGAGGTAGGTGTTGATGCAGGTTTGCTGGTCCTGACTCTTTTTTGAGACCAGCATCTAAACATTCCTAACCAGCACATGCTCTTTTTTTTTTTACACCCTTCAATTAATGTGCATACATTTGGCTTGAGTTTGGAGTTTTGAGATTTACATATTTAGTGAGTGTCTCTAAGTTTCAGCATTTGTACACATCTAGTAATTCCACTGTATGGTTTGTTAGACAGACTTGACAAATAGCAGTGAGGGTACATTATAGCAGAACTATAACAGGTCATATCACCTGTCAGTCAAGCTCCCTACAAATAGTCAATTCTGCTATTCTCAATCCAATCCATTCCCAATAGGTAAGAGCTGCTCTAGATATCTTTCACTAACAAAGTAAATGCAATATCTGACTTTAAAATGCACTCTCCTCCACTTTTCCCTCTTTTTAATTTAGCATTCATTTTAGCACTGCAATTTTTAGATCTGGCATTGCGTCCACCTTGTCTCCCTGTACCCAAAGCGCAATGCCCCAGCCTGTACAGTACTGCGCCTTATGGTCAGTGCTGCTCTCTCTTCTCTCGTGTCTGTGTGTGTGTGTGTGTGTGTGTGTGTGTGTGTGTGTGTGTGTGTGT
>CAIGQZ010004625.1:4041469-4066176 GCA_903798205.1 Danio tinwini | reverse complement strand
TGTGTGTGTGTGTGTGTGTGTGTGTGTGTGTGTGTGTGTGTGTGTGTTTGGTGTTAGTGGTCCTTTAGCCAGCAGTGTGTGGTCCTGTGTGACTCTCACTGGCCTCTGGCTTTACTCTCTACGCCCCACATTGGCCATTCCTCAGGGCTGTTCTACATCTCCCAGCATGCCTTTCGCCTGCCATGCATATCAATCACTTTAATGGGGGTGCTTTCAGATGAAAAAAAAACACTCAGCTAAACTAAAGTGGGTCAGTATCCTTTCACTGATGCTGAGGACGGAAAAGCGAAAACGATCTAGAGAGAGATAAATACGCAGATAGAGATATATAGAGGAAGAGATGGTCTGAAAACAGAGCAGCTGGTGGGCCTGGAGTGGCCTCTCACTTCCATTAAGTGAAAACAGGGCACAGGGTCAATATAACAAGCGGCTGAATGAGTCATTAACCTGGAAAGCTAAAAAGCCACATCACAGATGTCTAGCTCAGTGTCTAGTCCTTTTAGAGTTGACACATATCCACTCACCACAGAATCAAAACATTAGCTGTACTCAAATAAATAAGATGAACATTATAAACAAAAGCTAAAGCACTTAAATTGTTTACTGCTATTTGTGTTAATGCATGCCAACACAACTATTGTTTATAAAAAAGTTTTGATATTTAAACCAGTCCCAGTGTTTTTGACAATTTGAACAACATTTTATGGCCTCTAGAATATATTATGAATATCTGAATATGATATATAAAGACTATAATACATTTTATTTGTATAGCACTTTTCCTACATGCATGCAACTCAAAGCGCTTCAAAAACAACAAACAAGCATTACAATCAGTAAATAACAAGATGTATAGACAAATAAAGCGAAATAAACAACAAATATATACTCAGATAGAAGCATACATGTACACATATATGTATGCTACATATACTGTATATATCGTACAAGAAGATCAAATCCACTTCCAGAGCCTGCATAGTCATAGTAATGTTGATTTGATAGATTAAATTAGCAAGAAATGGATTCGTTGCTCGTTTTTGCAAATCCTTTATATAGAGATTTTGTGATGTTTTAGAAGATAAACAAGAGCACCACAAAATAATGAAGTGAAAGAGAAAAAATAAGGGTTGCTAGAAAATTACATTAATGGTGGGAAAGAGGTAACTGTACAGTGATTTTTAGAGCAGCTTCACAGAAAATGAAAGGATGTATAGATCTTTTTCTTCATTGCTGCCTGGAGGGCACAATCCCTTCCCGGTAGGATGCTTAGAACTTCTGTTTACTTTGCTTACTAGAGCTGCACGATTAATCGGAAAAAGGTCGCGATCTTGATTCGACCCCCTAGACAATCTTGATCCAGCATTTCTACGATTCTGCCAGTCATATTTTCAAGTTCAGGAGAGAAGCAGAGGCGGCCGCACAAGTCTTCACATTGCTTTATATACGTAGCTTAGCAACGTGGACACTTCCAAAATGGTGTTGAAAGAGTCACATACTGTATTTATAAGGTATAATTCACCCAAAAATTACATTTCTGTCTTCATGTGATGATCAGTGTTGCCAGATTGGAAATGTCAAAGTATTGTACACTCTCAGAAATAAAGGTGCGAGAGCTGTCACTGGGGTGGTACCTTTTCAAAAGGTACAAATTTGTACTTGAAGGGTCCATATTGGTACCTAAAAAGTATATATTAGTACCTACAAATTTTAAGAGGAACACTTTTGTACATTTAGGTACTAATATGTACCATTGAGGTATTAATATGGACCTTTTAGGTACAAATTTGTACCTTTTGAAAAGGTACCACCCCAGTGACAACTCAATATTTCTGAGAGTGTACTATTAACCTCAAAATTATCGTATTTGGAGGAAAATGATTGTACATGAGTCAAACAGAGAGTATACAGATATTATCTAGACAAATAGCGTTTTGACACAACGTGCAAATTACCACAATACATACATTTTTTTTATAAAATAGGTGTACCTTAGTGGGAAGGTTCAAAGTCCACCTCCAAGTTGCTGTCATTGGATGCCTGCGTGTTGTCAGATGTTGAGAGATTAATTTTGCGGTACAAATTGGACTGCTGGTTTGCTCAAAAGCAGTGCAACCTCCCGAATTTTTAACACATTCTGAGGTGTGCATGAGCCCATTCACAATATCTGTAATGAGCTGATTTTGTGGCTGTGTTTAAATGAGATTAACTTTGGAAAAAACACATTCACATAACGCATTTGGATGGGGAAAAACGTAAACATCAAGGGCAAACTCCCGTCCTTCTCACTTTCCTTTTCAGCACAAATTTTGTTTACTTTATTTCCTAAACGTTTGACCTCAACCTGAAAACTACTGACCTAAGCACGGCTGCGCACAGCAGGAATGTTAACTCGTGAGAAAGAGCCATTCTCCACATTGATTGGCTGAGAAAATGTGACGTAAGATGGCATAGAAAACGTACCCAACTCCACGTTCTCCTCACAGACAGTAGACAAAAGATGCAGCTAGATCAATATGTATAGAAGCCCTAAGATAACAATGAAATTCAGTTTAAATGCCATAAAACTCTGAAATTATCATTTATTCTGATGTCATCACTTTACTGTACATTAATGACCACGATGTATTTAAAGTCTGTTCAAGTCCACCATTCAAAGTCTATTCAAATTGAGCATTTTAACCAACAGTATAGACCTTCACATATTATTATTATTAATATTGTTTTACCATATGTTTGAGAAATAACTATAATAATAGCCTACTCATATTAAACTTTATTTTACATCTAGAGAATCGTGAGAAAAATCGTGATCTTTATTTATGCAAAAAAAATAAATAAAATGTGATTCTCATTTTATCCAGAATCGTGCAGCTCTAGTGTTTACAACTGGTAAATCTTTATCAAAAAATAGTTGACAAAACCGTTTTGAGTGGCTTACGGAGTGTTTCCACAACATGATTTTGAAAGACATGTGTTAAAGCCGTACTTCTGTCAGATGCGGTTCAAGCACGAGAAAAAAACATTCACCTAATTCAGTGTCTGCCTTCAGATAAGATGCTGAAATATTGTGTCAGTGTTCCTGACTTGTCAGCTATACTGTACTCAGCAGCACTTCAATGCACACACACACGCAATACATCACTGCATTATAGAGCAAACCATATAACTGCCTGAAACTGGCATGCTAAGCCATGCAGTTTCCAAAAAAAAAAAATATGTTACTGATACACTGCTGGCTGATTTGCATGTTGATTCTAATCAGGCAGTTTGTTTCATTTAGTTCGTTTCTATTGTGTAGTATTTACCATGGTATGTTTTTCTGCAATTTCAAAATGCCACTTTATTTTCACTTTGTGCCACTGTTTCAATCAATGTGTCAGTGGGACAGTACATGTGTGTGTGTGTGTGTGTGTGTGTGTGTGTTAAACATTTTGGTTAATTACATTTGTTTGGGCTTGTTAAATATTTGAAAAAAAGAGAAAATGATCACTTTAGGGATGACGAGGCTCCATTTAAATGGCAGATGTTGTTTTTCATTCCTATTAGATTGCATTTTTAAAATAATCAGTCCAGGAGGTGGCGCTGATCAGCAGCAGGATTAGTTCAAAGCAAGTAAATACATTAAAACCATCATTTCAAAGCTGTCTGAATGTGACTGTTTATATGAATCAAGCTGCCAACTGGAAATCTGAAGCATCTTCCTTACACAAACACAAAGCATAATGGGTAATTTTACATTCTAAGAAAAATGTCTATATGAATGAAAAAAAGACATTGTTATCACTTAAAGTGTTGTACTGTATGTGATGCTCAATAACACATTAAATTTGCCATAGAGTGAATATCTGGCTATACATTGGAATAGCTGAATGATAAGAATTCAGTACATGGAAATTAAACACTGAGCTTTTAACTCTTTAAATCTTTTGTTAGCTGAATGTGAATAGTTGCCTCATATGTTTGTAATGAGGCAACAGACACATGTGTATGTTCGCAATGAAGCATTAAACACATGTAAATTGTTTATAAAAGTGTGTTTAATGCATATTTGAGCATTGTGCTGGAATAGGGCAGAGCTTATTAATATTCACAACCCTTCCAAATATGGTCAAATAAGACCTTTTCATCCTCAGGGTATTGTCTAAGGTTCTAAATGACCTTGTAAAACAGTTTCTAGTGTGCACTTAAGTAACTCACATACCTTCGAGTGTGTAGACATCAAAGAACTATATAACGCATTGTATCAGTGCGCTCTATGGCACCTTTAATATTTCGTAATATATTTGTTTTTGTGGTGTAAACTGAAGGATTTTTTTCTCACTCTGATGGATAAAGCTTGAATTTTGGCAGCAATAACACACTTTTACAAAAAATGAATAAAAAATGTTTTATGCATTTTGGCTGTTCATCTACGTGAAGTATCCCTTTGAGGGCCTAAACACTTTTTAAAGTTAAAATTATATTCTCTCATTGAGTAAACTACAAAAATGTGATTCTGTGAAAAAGTGACAACGTTGCACATGTAATACTCATGTTTAGTCGCATGTACTAAATAACTTAACCAACAGTAGGTGGCTACATAATTGTATATGCAGAGGTATGTAGTGTTTCTTTGCAAAGTGGCATCAACTAATAATACAGTAGTTAACATTTGAAGTGGATCATCACCTTTCATCAAAGTTGTCCTAAAACTATTAAACAACTTCCATTCTTGTCCTAGAAAAATTTTGAAAAACCTTTTTTTGTTTTACTTTGAGTGGACTGGAATTTTTTTGGCATACAGTTGAAGTCATAATTATTAGCCCCCCTTTTAATTATTCCCCAAAAGATGTTTAACAGAGCAAGGAACTTTCACAGTATGTCTGATATTTTTTCTTCTGGAGAAAAAAGCTAGAACAGCTAGAAAAGCTAGAACAAAAGCAGCTTTTAATTTAAGTTATTAGCCCCTTTAAGCTATATATTTTTTTTCGACTGTATACAGAATAAACCATCCTTATACAATAACTTGACTAATTACCCTAACCTGCCTAGTTAACCTAGTTAATTAATTACCTTCTAATGCTTCTAATGTCACTTTAAGCTGTATAAAAGTGTCTTGGAAAATATCTAGTAAAATATTATTTACTGTCATCATGGCAAAGATAAAATAAATCATTTATTAGAGATAAGACATTAAAACTAATATGTTTAGAAATGTGTTGAAAAAGTCTTCTCTCCATTAAACAGAAATTGGGGAAAAAAATAAACAGAGGAGCTAATAATTCAGTGGGGGGCTAATAATTCTGACTTCAACTATATAACACAGCATTTTAGCCATTTTTGTAAATCTTTGTGAGCAGGGACCATTTAGTCAACATTGTCATCTGTATGCAATTTAAAATAAAATTAAATACAAAGTGAGACATCTAGTACATCACTGTTATGTAAATGTATCCTTACACTGTCTTCAGCGTCACATGGCTCTTCATATATCATTCTAATGTATGACAGCGATTTGGTGTTCACAAAATTCTTCATAATTAATTTAGGATGCATTGAAAATTTTAAAAAGCAGTATTTATTTGTAACATTATAACTATTTTACCATCACTTTCCATCAAGAAAGTACCAAAGTATCAAAATAACTAAATTCATTGATTTAATAACGTTAAAATGTATCCATATTTACCAAACTTTTAAACGTTAGCTTATTTATTTTTTTTTTTAAATCATAATTTATTATACTTTTCAACAACTCCCCTGATCCCTCACACATTTATAACCACTGCTTTAGTAAGATTAATCTTCATAACCACAGAAAAACAACAACACCTCAACACACCAATGCTTTTAAACTACACCTGGGAGAAATCCCGAGCTAGACAAACCTTGACGCATTATGCATACCATGATATATGAAACACCTGCTCCACCATCTGCTTTCATATGAAACCTGCACACTATGGAGGCAAGATCACATCGAATGTCACGCCGACAGTGCTGACGGTCACAATGCTATGCCCTTACCTCTAAAAGATCCTTAACAACAAAACAATTAGCCAACAACACGCTGCTTCTGATCTTTCTTTAGCCGTAGCATGTAGCATATGTGGAACAGATGGGATACTGACCTTCTCAACAGTAACCAAACGACAATATCCTCAAAGTATTGCAGCATTTATAGCATATATAGTGCGTGGCTGCATACATTTCGGGCAGCTAGGCCTCATCCATCAAGGGCTGAAGAAGTTTGGTGTCAAAAGATAAAGATAGCACTCACCGGTTCTTTAGCTTTTTGCGCTAACACTGCAAAGGTGGACAGCTTGCTGCACAGACATTTGGTGTGGGAGACTGCCGGCGATGGGATCGTTTGGCAGCTCTCTGCGTCCCAGTTTTCTTCGCCAGCCTCTCTGTTGATAGGGTATAGTGACAAACACACACAAACACACACAAAGTGAATGAATGAATTGGGTCATTCCATGAGAGAGAGCAGGAGAGAGTGACTATATGGTGAATAGTATTGAGAACTTGTCAATGACAAACCCACTCCAAAAGCTCTCAGACAACCACAACTGTCCTCAAACGCACTGGTTCTGTTCTTATAATGGGTCGTCCTGTCTGTGCATGAGTGTTTGGAAATATCTTTTAGGGCCTTGTTATTGTTGTACATACATGCTA
This sequence comes from Danio tinwini, assembly GCA_903798205.1. Classification (NCBI taxonomy): domain Eukaryota; kingdom Metazoa; phylum Chordata; class Actinopteri; order Cypriniformes; family Danionidae; genus Danio; species Danio tinwini. The sequence continues at coordinate 4,059,516 of CAIGQZ010004625.1, read as the reverse complement.
TTGTGCTTTTAGTCAAAGTGCACTTCAAATGTCCTCAAAATGTCTAGCAAAAGCACTCTGCACTCAAATTCCCATTGGTTACCCTTTATATTTTAATTTGCATGCACTTGAATTGATCATATGATTGTTAAGAGCAACTTACATTCGCCACCAGGAATACATACAGTACTTATACATGACATTCATTGCAATACAATATTTGACAGGCAGATTAGTGTTTCCTTTTATATAGTGTTGTTTAAAGGTGCATTAGGTAAGTTTGACACCCTGTGGTTGAACTAGGTATTGCACTCCTGGCTCAAAACAAACGCAAGCGCGGGTTGCCAGATTGAGTACAGGAGCGAGTGATTTAAACTGTAAAAAAAAAGCAACAACACGCGATAGAGGGAATATTTTCCATATTAAAAGGAGTTTCGGTTTTAACCAACACCTCAAATTGATATATTAGAAACGGCTTCTATTGAACAACAGAAACCTATGACAGTGATCACCTCAGGTAAACCTTGTGTGCTTTATTCAGTGCTAAATGCTAACTATGTCAGTTTGAATGCCATTTTACTTGATATTAATTGCCATATACTGAACGCAACAGCAGATAATTCACCTCAGATCTTGAAAAAACTATAAACCGTTTGAAATTGAACTTTAGAACTAAACATATATGAGTGATTCAGCATCTACATTTAATGATGTTAAAGAGAGCCAATGTGTATTAAATAGATTATAAACCTTACCGTTTTGTGAGTGAGTGCATATTCTGTGCTTCTGAAAGGTTGTATTTAAATTTCTGTCGTGTTTCGTCTGGTGCAAACAGCCAAACTGCTCATCACTGCGTATCTCGTCACAAAGCATGTTGTTAGGACATGCGCTTACAATGTAACCTGCTCACCTAATGTTTACGTTCGTAATATTTATATCATTTGCTAATTAATAACCTCATGTGGAACTGAATCTGTCTCATTTTGACGTCTGATACTGTCCACCAGAGGTCGCATTTTCAGTCACAGACGCATGCTTTCAGAGCCTTTCTGAATGAATGAATGAAATACGCTGTTTTCCAACAAGGCAACCCGGGGTGCTGAATTATAATTGGCTAAACTGGCATTGTGCAGGTGAAATTTACAGCGTTACGGCATGGAAAACCCATTTTCAAAGCAGAATATCTGATTTCAGCATTGTTTTTCAGGTAAACAAGTATGTTCACTTGGGATGTTTCTTACATATCTGCACACATATTATGGTATTTTTATGCTTTAGAAGAGTCAAAAACTTACATACAGCACCTTTAACTGAATACGTTTCATGATTTCAATGGATTAGACAACTTTAATTGTATGTAATTTTAAATAATACAAAATATTTGAAAAATACATATTAAAAAATGAAAGAAAAAAAGCCACTTTCTGTAATTTCCACCAATTTGTCAACTATAGTTTTAAATAATTTAAATTACAGTACATTTTAGCATTAACACTAGTAAATGTTTATTATTATTATTTTTTTTACAAAATATTTCTGTCAAGCTGAATCAGTAACATTATTTCAGCCATTTTAAAATACTATAAAAAAAATTGGTCTTAAATCTTTAAGTTGAATCAAATGAACTTTCTAGTCATCTCATTTATTCATTCATTTTCTTTTCGGCTTAGTCTCTTTATTAATCTGGGGTCGCCACAGCGGAATGAACCACCAACTTATCCAGCATATGTTTTACGCAGCGGATGCTCTTCCAGCTGCAACCCATCACTGGGAAAAATTCATACACACTCATTTACACACACACACACGCATGCATGCACGCACGCACGCACACACACACACACACACAACGGTCAATTTTAGCATACCCAATTCACCAATTCTGTGGGAGAAACCGGAGGAAACACACGTGAACATGGAGAGAACATGCAATCCTCACACAGAGATGCCAACTGACCCAGCCGAGGCTTGAACCAGCGACCCTCTTGCTGTGAGGCGATCGTGCTACACGCTGCACCACCACATCATCTCCAGTCATCTCAACTTACATTAAGCAAAGTGACAAAATTTTTTAAGTTGAACTTTGAATACCTGAAACTTTTTGTTGAAACCTGATATATTAACACAATCTCACCGCAATTCATAACCTTTTGATTTAGTGGCAAATTTTTATGAATTTGTATGATCTAATTCGTACAAATTAGTACGATTTGCTCATCACCCAATGGTGGTTGGGGTTAGAGGTGGGGTTAGGTGCCACGCTTCTTTTTTTAAATCATACATTTTCGTAAGACTGCACTCGCATAAACTGACAAAACGTTAAATACTTACGTTTCCTCGTGAGATCAGGCTGAATTACCTTATTAAAATAAGTTAAAGCAACACAATATATACAGTCAGAATTATTAGCCCCCTCTTAATTTTTTTTTTCTTTTTTAAATATTCCCCAAATGATGTTTAACAGAGCAAGGGAATTTTTACAGTATGTCTGATAATATTTTTTCTTCTAGAGAAAGTCTTATTTGGTTTATTTCAGCTAGAATAAAAGCAGTTTTTGATGTTTTTACTTTTACGTTTGTAACTTTGTCTAAGTCGTTTCCTGTTTGATCTTTGCCTTGTTGCTTTGCCGCCTGTGATTGACTATGCTTCTGGATTTCCCTGTTTGCTCCTGTGATTGACCATTCCTGTCTGACCATTCTCTGTTTAATAAACTGCATGTGAATCCCCAACTCTGTTGTCCAGCATCCTGCAGTTACACACACATACAGCTGTCAGAATTATTAGCCCCCCTGAATTATTAGTTCCCCTTTTTATTTTTTCCCCAATTTCTGTTTAACGAAGAGTAGATTTTTTTTAACATTTCTAAACATAATAGTTTCAATAACTCATTACTAATAACTGATTTATTTTTTATCTTTGACATGATGATAGTAAATAATATTTTACTAGATAATTGTTCTAGACAGCTTAAAGTGACATTTAAAGGCTTAACTAAGTTAATTAGGTTACTATGCAGGTTAGGGTAATTAGGCAAGTTATTGTATAATGATGGTTTGTTATTGAAACTATTGAAACAAAAATAGCTTAAAGGGGCTAATAATATAGACCTTAAAATGATGACCTTTATTTTATTATTATTATTTATTTATATTTTTTATTAAAAGCTTCCTTTTTTCTAGCCAAAATAAAACAAATAAGACTTTATCCAGAAAGAAATAATATTATCAGACATACTGTGAAAATGTCCTTGCTCTGTTAAACATCATTTGGGAAATATAAAAAAAAAATATTATAATTAATTCTGTCATTAATTCTGACTTCAACTGTTTATTGTCTTGACTATTTGTCATTGATTACATAATTTTTTTTTTGTATTGTATGCTGCTATTTTATATTATATATTTATTTATCTTTTGTTTTTACCAGGATGGTAATAGATTCATAATTTATCAAAGACAAAGTCAGCTTCATTGTCAGTTCAACTACATGTACAGAACATACAGAGAATCAAAATTGCATTGCTCTCAGACCCTAGGTCATATAATATTAATACAAAAAGTTAAATTTAAAAAAATAAATTGCAATAAATACAATTACACATATACTATAATCTAAAAATATAAGTAGAAATAAAAATTTGTAAACTATACAATTACACAAGTGCACATGGCAAGGAGTGCAAACCAGAGTTTGTAGATGCAAAACAGTATATAGTGCAAAAAGTATAGTGTTACTATTTTAAAAAATGAAGATAATGTTACACAGGATATCAATGGAGCATTATTTCACCATTGTTTTGACTTTTATTGTGCATTTTCTGTGTCAATGTGATGATCTGAACTTCGGAATCCACCACATATGCATGACATTTAATTTTCCTGCATACACATAATAGGAAATGGAAGTGGTATCTACTTTTTCAAAATGTTAAATGTAAACTGTAAAGCTTCATGTTGATCCTCAGATTAAACTCACTGCTGAGGCCAGATGGTCGGACTAGGAAGAACGTCTAATTATGGATTCAGCAAACAGTGTACAGCAAAAAGCACAAATGATTAAATATGTGTAACATTCTGTTTCCTCAACTGAAAATGCAAGTTCAAAGCCTAATAAAGTCAACTAAAGCCAGTTCAATGAAGCTGTACAAAACCTGTCAAGAGTTGAATCATTATTCAGCAGTAAGGAATGAAAAAGTGCTGTTTTCGTCCATGAATCATTACCGCTCTGCCCTTGAGCAAGACATTTAAATCATCATCAAATCAGAATTCCAGAAAAAAATGTGCACAATTTATCACCTAATGTTATTCCAAAAGGGGAAAGCACTTATAAACAGTGTATACTGTCAATTTTGGCACAACGAATAATTTCATCTCTATTTCCAATTAATGATTTACCAAGAGCTCTTTCAGTTCACTGAGGTCTCTCTTTTGTATTTGAGCCTTTTGAAGAGTTTTAAACACTGACTAAAGTGCATCCAAACAGCCTTATTGGATAACCTATAAGAGGAACCCTTATGATTGTACAAACCTATTCAACACATATGTGAAAATACTTGCTAATATTTTGACCTTGATAGTCATTTTTTAAATTTAGCCACTGACTAAGCACTAAGAATAGGTGTAGAGTGTATTTTCACGCATCTACACTCTTAGTGGGGTTTTAGAGCAACGAGCATGTTATTCCAACAGACATCACTAAATACAATTTTATATTAGTCGTTACAAACTTAATAGTGTACTGGGAATAATATTTCTAAAGGAATTGACATGGAATTAAACCAGATTTAGGTAAAAACCCAAACAATACAAACATAAAAATAAAACAAAACAAAAAAATAAGACAATGTGTAATATAAAAAATGTCTAATAGCAATGAAATGACAAGGAGAAGGTACTGAACTACTGAAACGTATTATATACTTTATATAAAAGGCTTTTTTGGTGATGGCAGCTTATAGACGCCTCTCATATGGAGAATGAAGTCACATGAATTGCTCAGGTGTGAGTTTTTCACAGACTTCAACAGAGTGTAATAATCTTGATGGTTCTGTTTGTCTCGTATATGTAATATGATGTTTATTTTGTATTTTCTATTGGATTCAAGTCAGGTGATTGGCTGGGCCATTCTACAGCTTTATTTTCTTTCTCTGAAATCATTTGAGAGTTTCCTTGGCTGTGTTTTGAATCACTGTCTTGCTGAAATGTCCACCCCGGTTTCATCTTCATCATCCTGCTAATGTAGATGTTGGACTGAAGCAGTGAATATTAATTTACATTGACAAAAGGCAGAAGGTTGCTGAAGAAGTATTGAGAGATTTCAGCTGCTGTCTGGGCTTTTACTGCCTTTTTACAGCTCCCTTCATCTGTTCAATACTTTTTCACTGTGTCATTTCATCTTATTACACATAACTTATTCATAAACTAATTAGATTTGTTTTCTTTGCATTTATGGATTTCTTTGGTTGTTACCAACTTCTGGTGAAAATTTCAAGTCAACAGAACCATTATAAATATGTTTCTTGAGAAAAAGGGTGATGTGATGTATAAGTCTGACATCATTCAAGACGAGTTATCAGCAAACCAATACAAATGAATGCAGATTGAGTAATTAATACATTACATTTACATTCATTCATTCATTTTCTTTTCGGATAAGTCTCTTTATTAATCTGGGGTCGCCACAGAGGAATGAACCGCCAACTTATCCAGCATATGTTTCACGCAGTGAATGCCATTCCAGCTGCAACCCATCATCCATACACACACTCATTCACACACATACACTATGGTTACAATTTAGCTTACTGAATTCACCTGTACCACATGTCTTTGGACTTGGGGAAACCGGAGCACCCGGAAGAAACCCACGCAAACATGGGGAGAACATGCAAATTCCACACAGAAAAGCCAACTGACCCAGCCCGGGTTTGAACCAGCAACCTTCTTGCTTTGAGACAATTGTGCTACCTACTGTGCCACCGTGCTGCCCCATAACATTTACATTAAGTATATATTTTATATGAGACCAACAGCTTATTGTGTAGGTTTTAGCAGCTCAACAGCAACAGTTTAGCAGTTTCTTGAAGTATTTTGAAGATATTGCTACATTTTTTTTCTGAATTTAGTATATCTATATTTATTTATGTCTTTCCAGACAGACTGGATGATGGTGAGATCACTCACTATCCTCCAGCTTAGTCTCTCATGTATCAGGGATTGTCACAGCAGAATGAACCACCAATTATTCTGTCATATGTTGTATGCGGCTGATGCCCTTCCAGCACACACTCATACACTATGTCCCAATTCACCTATATCACATCTGGAGGAATCCCAGAGGAAATACATGTGGTCATGATGAGAACATGCAAACTCCACACAGAAATGCCTCCTGGCCCAGCTCAAAATGCCTCCTGGGACCTCTTCTTGCTGTGAAGCAACAGCGCTAACCACTGTGCCACATTGCTGCCCATAATGAGACCATTCATTCATTTTCCTTTGGCTTAGTCCCTTTATTAATCAGGGGTCGCCACAGCGGAATGAGCCGCCAACTTCTCCAGCATATGTTTTATGCAGCAGATGCCCTTCCAGCCACAACCCAACACTGGGAAATATCCATACACACTCATTCACGACGGTCGATTTAGCTTATTTAATTCACTTATAATTCGCCAATCGCTGTGTGCAAAGTTAGTCATTATAGCAACAACGTCAGCCCCTCCCTTATTATTAGATAAAAACTTCTCTATAATCCTTAGTAAACGTTTGTCTCAACAGCTTTCATGAACAGCTTCTATGAGAAAACGTTTTGCAAAAAATAAATAAATTAATTCATTCATTAATTAAAAATACAGATATTTACATTAACTTTGAGTGATCAGATACAATGTTTTGTGAATACAGACTCAGAACTCTATGTAAAGAACAGGCTGCTCCACTTACAAACAAAATGTCACTGATTTATCCATTGCAAAATTAATGTTTGAGAATGTGGTGTGTGGTGTATATGTGGTGTGGTTTGGATGTCGGGGTGAACGTTGGTGTGAGAGAGATAATTTGCTTAGCTAATTGTCGAATAGAGAACTGAAGAGAAATTATAACGTCTATGATCATGTGAGGATAGCAATTTTCTTCCTTGAGTATCACCGGACTGTTTGGTGACTCTGTGCTTACTAAATACAGCGTTAGCCGCTAAGACAGAGAACCACGAGTTACCAGCTGTGAACTGCAATTGTGTATCATTCTATACATCAATGAACCTGTACATCCCAGATAGCACCCTGAGAAACCAGGACATCTCAGTGGCTCCTCTGGCAGCGCTGGACACTGCCAACTCTCTTCTATTCTCTCACGGACTCTAGCTCTGGAGTATTCCCCGGGTAAGAGTGAATTGTTATTTATTTACCCTTTGGCTGAAGGGGCAAATGTGTTTTATGCCACAGCATACACAAGCACCTAGGGTTGGGCGATGTCGACCAATTTGGCTTCGTATGATGTCTAATGTGAAACATTGCGATGAACAATGAGATCGTTGCCATAGGCAGCTGTGAATTCATTATTTATGAATAATTAATTCATAATAAATTAATCATTTGTAGCCTACAGTTTTAACTATCCCCTCATGCTCTTTGTTTTACCCATAACCAAATCATAAATAAATAAAAATGAGTGACACACAAATTACCACCTGCCAATCACTTTTTCCGCAGGTCTGGCATGAATAGGCAGAGTAATCTGTGTCGTTATAATGGCATTGACAAACTTAGTTGGTAAAAAAAAGGTGCAATCAACCAACTGCAACCAATCAACAGTATCTGAGGTTTCCAATAAAATCACTAGGTACAAGCGTGAAAGCGAAAGATTGAAGCAGTGTACTGATGCTGTGACACGTTACCTGATAGATTCAAAAGACCAAAGAGTCGTTAGATAGAGACAAGATTAATTAAATATCATGTGTAATTTAAATATCACGTTTAGTGTGCTTTTCATGAGCGGGTTGCTGCTGTGACAGGGGCGGGGCAGAGGATCGCAGGAGGATGCAGGCTCAGCATTTTGATGTCTATTGGTCATCGGCGATGGACAATGGCATCATCTATTGACCCAACTCTACAAGCACAGACACAGGCCTGCAACAGAGTTGTTTATTTATATATTAATTTCATTTGGACTATTTTTTGAGCTCAACTAATTGCAATGTTGACTTTTGATGTTTAGTTAAAATTTGGAAAAAGAGAAAAATGGAAAGTTTTATTTTGAAACAAACCGTTATTTAATGTAATGGCATACATTGTTTGCTTTATTTAAAGAAATTTAGAAAAGATAATTTTGTACCAGATGTGTTTATTATTAATCTGAATTGGTATCATGCTATGGGTTTCTTTAAGGTTAAACAATATTGCTATAACTTGTGTTCTATTTAATGAGAATCCAGGGCCCTTCCAAATAAAAGAGGAAGAGGGTGCTACAACAAACTACAGCAAAAGTCACTGATAACTGATTAAAAAATATGAAATTTTTCCATATACTGTTAAATGCTGTGCTGATGAACTGACTACAGTTTGGGTTACCATATTTCAAAAATCCTTAGACTTAGGCATTGTTCCTAGTTTGTGGAAATATCATTAATTGTACCTGTTCCTAAGTTGGCGAGGCCCTCAGACTATAATAATTTTAGACCTGTGGCATTAACGCCTGTTATTATGAAATGTTTTGAGAAATGTGTTGTGTCTATGCTAAAATCAGAGGTTGCTAGTAATTTAGATCCTCTACAGTTTGCTTACAGGCAAGGTAGAGGTACTGAAGATGCAGTTAAAAGTATTTTGCACTTGATTCTGAAGCATTTAGATAATCCTAAAGCTTATGCTCGGCTGCTTTTTATTGATTTTAATTCAACTTTCAATACAATTTTACCACATTTGTTAATTGAAAAGATGGAACAGTTAAATATAAACCCATGCATATGTAAATGGTATTTCTCATTTTTAACAAATAGAACTCAGGTTGTAAAGGTTAAAAATATCTGTTCAGATGAAAAGAACAGTAGTACTGGGGTTCCACAAGGCTGTGCCAGTTCACCTATTCTATTTACACTTTTTACAAATGAATGTTCAAGTAAGCATTCACAGAATTTTATTTTTAAATATTCCGATGACACAGCCATACTAAGTTTACTTTATGAGAATGATGATATTAGTGTTATCTACCAGTCAGAAATTAGCCGGTTTGTTGAGTGATGTGATATAAATAAGCTAAAGATAAATACTAAGAAAACAGAAGAGATGGTATTTGACTGAAAGTGTATAGGTGACCATCGTCAAGTGGTTGTACACGACCATCCTATCACTCAGTCAGAAACCTATAAGTATTTGGGCATTTACATCGATAGTTCTTTCACATGGAAAACACACATTGAGTGGGTTTGTTCTCGTTTACACCAGAGATTGCTTTTTTACAGAGGATACGTCTTTTTGGAGTTAACAAGAAGCTCATGATGTTGTTTTATAAAGCAGTTCTTGAAAGTATTGTTAGATATGGTATCACAGTGTGATTTGGCAACCTATCTGTTCAGTGCAAATCCAAGTTGATGCATCTCTTAAAGACAGGATGGAAAATAGTTGGTCACGATGAATATTTTAATCCTCAAGTTTTATATGAGAATTGTGTCCTCAACCAGGTGGAAAGGATTGTGAGCGATCCAACTCATTTTTTGTCCCAAAGTCCCAAAGTGTAAGTTGAACCGTTATAAGAAATCCTTTGTACCTGTTTCAGTGGGTTTATTTAACAAAAGTCTTTCCTAATTAGCATTATACATTCTGTAACTGCTGTATTTTTGTATTGTTTTTATTGCCTGTTTTTATGGAATGTCTGCAGCAATATGGTGATGCCCATAACAAATTTCCAGTCAAGGACAATAAAGTTACTACTACTACTAAAAGCATTTTTAGCAGATGAAAATAATAAAGTTCAAATCATTTCGGACATTACTGTATATTAATGCTTTCTATAGGTGAATTATGCATTAGGAGTATAGAAAGCATATGTAATCATAGACGACAAATGCAATTATTTGTCTGCAAGTACTTCAATTCATAAGTAAAAGAAGCAGATGTATTAATTGCTTTCATTTTGAGTTTATAAGTCCACTCAGGCAGAAAAGATAAGATAAAATCCACAGTTGATGCATAATTACAAGAGTAGCTAAATTAAGACAGGAATTCCCGGGCTTAATTAAAAAGATAGTCTATATAAATAAATAGTCCTTTCCTGTAATTATTCATGACTGTATTCATTACCATTCTGCGTTCCCTCAAGGTCAAGGCTGTTTAATCAAACGTTTTTAAGGCAAATTCACTAAACATTTGCGTCATTTTTGTGTGTAGTAATTTGCGTGCAAACGTAGCCACAATTTAATCTCTTTTTTTTTCTTGTCAGTGGCAGCTTTTTATGTAAATGAGGCTTGTTATAGACCAAGCTATATTTAAAAGTGTCTCGATTTGCCGGGGACAATTAACTCTGTATTTTCGCCTGTGGAATGTTGTTTAAAATAGACGTTTGTGTACATATTCAAGCCACCGTGCAAGCAGTGATTCATTAAATGACGATCAAATGATGGAGAGGCACATTATAATCAGGCATTTATCCAGACTCACGGTGTAGAGCGCAGTTTCATTATTTCAAAATAATCCTTCACAGACTAGTATTAAAAATCCATAATGCTGCTAAATTTGGTCGTGCTTAATCCTGTGCTTATTTATAAACACATTCTACAACTGAATTAGCTCACAAAAAAATTAAGGTATTTATATCCTTATGGAAGAAAAAAAATCGACACTGTGTATATGGAACAGAGATCCCTGTGTCTTCACTGCTTGATAAACTGAATGCAATTGCATATTTCAAATAAGCAACACAGTCGGATATTATGCTTCTTAAGCTTGAATAAAGTTTAATACATAAATATTCTAGAATGAAGCAGCTAATTCATGTGTGAAAATTATTGGTGATTTTTTTTTTTGCACGTGGAATATCTTTGAGGTTAAGAGTGGAAGACAAGTTTGTTCAAATGAGTAAAATATAAATATAAAAATATGAAACATTCATTCATTCACTTTTTGGTTTAGTCCCTTTATTAATCAGGGGGCGCCACAGCGGAAGGAACCGCCAACTTATCCAGCATATGTTTTACGCAGCGGATGCCCTTCCACCTGCAACCTGATACTGGGAAACACCCACACACTCATCACACACATACACTACAGCCAATTTAGCTAATTTAATTCACCTATAGCACGCATGTCTTTGAGGGAAAACCGGAGCATCGGAGGAAACCCAGGTGAACACGATGAGAACATGCAAACTCCACACAGAAATGCCAACTGACAGTTTTCTCAGCTTTCTTCAAAATATCCTCTGTAGTGTTCAACAAAAGACAAAAGTTTGGATCAAGTGAAGGGTGTGTAAATGATAGACAGAAAAATTCAGTTTAAGGTGACCTATACATTTAAAGGGTTCATATTAGTACCTAAAGACTCCAAATCATACCTTAAAGGTATACACTCACTGGACACTTTATTAGGTACACCTGTCCAACTACTCATTAATGCAAATTTCTAATCAGCCAATTGATTAGAAATCAATTGGCTGAAACTCAATGCATTTAGGCATGTAGACAAACTCAATGCATTTAGGCATGTAGACATGGTCTAGCTGATCTGCTGCAGTTCAAACCGAGCATGATAATGGGGAAGAAAGGTGATTAAAGTGACTTTGAACGTGACATGGTTGTTGGTGCCAGAGGGGCTGGTCTGAGTATTTCAGAAATTGCTGATCTACTGGAATTTTTATGCACAACCACCTGTAGGGTTTACAGAGAATGGTCTGAAAAAGAGAAAATATCCAGTGAGGGGCAGTTCTGTGGGCGCAAATGCCTTGTTGATGGTCAGAGGAGAATGGCCAGACTGGTTTGAGCTAATAGAAAGGCAACAGTAACTTGAATATCGAGATATGCAATAGAGCATCTCTAAATGCACAACATGTACAACCTTGAGGAGGATGGCCTACAGCAGCAGAAGACCACACTAGATGCCACTCCTGTCGGCTAAGAACAGAAAACTGAGGCTACAATTTGCACAGGCTCAACCAACATTGAACAATAGAAAATTGGAAAAACTTTGCCTGGTCTGATGAGTCTCAATTTCTGCTGCAAAATTCGATTGGTAGGGTCAGAATTTGGCGTCAACAACAAGAAAGCATGGATCCATCCTGCCTTGTATCAACGGTTCAGGCTGGTGGTGATAGTGTAATGGTGTGGGAATATTTTCTTGGGCGCATTAGTACCAATTGAGCATCATGTCAATGACAAAGCCTACCTGAGTATTGTTGCTAACCATATCCATCCCTTTATGAGCACACTGTGTACCCATCTTCTGATATGGCTACTTCCAACAGGATAACGCGCCATGTCATAAAGCGCAAATCATCTCAGACTGGTTTCTTGAACATGACAATGAGTTCACTGTACTCAAATTGCCTTCACAGTCACCAGAACTCAATCCAATAGAGCACCTTTGAGATGTGGTGGAATGGGAGATTCGCATCATGGATGTGCAGCCGACAAATCTGCAGCATCTGCGTGATGCTATCATGTCAATATGGAGCAAATTCTCTGAGTATTATTTCCAGTACCTTGTTGAATCTATGCCACAAAGGATTAAGGCAGTTCTGAAGGCAAAAGGGGGTCCAACTCGGTACTAGTAAGGTGTACCTAATAAAGTGGCCGATGAGTGTATATTTGTACCTTAAAAAATGTACCATACCATGCCAGAGACTGTTTTTGTAAATTTATTTTTGAGAGTGTATACATGGTCAAAGCTGCATGAAGGGAATTGCATAGAGTAAATATTGTCTTAACAAAATGAGCAGTTTGTTTAGTGTAACAGTCTAGCAAAACAAAAGTGATCATACATAACCATGTGCAGAGCAAACCAAAGGCATGTCTATCTCTCTCTATCTCTCTCTCTCTCTCTATCTCTCTCTTTCTCTCTCTCTCTCTCTCATAAACATGCATTATTCTGTTCTTGCACACAGCGAGCGCTCAATAAATAAAAACCCACCTAATGCAATGTAAGTGCAATCTTTCTCTCGCCTTGATCTGCAGATTGACACTTCAGAAGCAGCTGATCTGAGGCGACTCCTATAGTCAAAGCCTCTCTGACGCCAACAGAAACAAAGATGAGCTGGCAGACGCGTGCAGGGAATTGTGGGTATTTTCTCGTTAGACTTGGATCGAGGACAGAGCATCAGGTGCAAACCTCACGGGGATATTCATCAACAGCAGGTGAGAGATGAGATGTGAGGGGACGGATGGGAAAAAGATCATCTAAAACATTGTTTGGCAGGCGAGGCAGATACTTTGCTTAGATCAGAAAACATCCAATTACTGAGATCTCAGAATGAGAAAGGTATGCAGCCCGGACAACATCATTTACAGTCCCCCGGGACGTTATCTGTCTTTTATATAATATTTTACCTGGTGAAAAGATTGTCTTAGGTGTGTTTTAGATGCTGGTTGCCACTATGGGATGCTGGTGCTTCATAGATTAACGCTATTGAGTAGAGCGTGGGACTTGCAATAGCAAGGTCATGGTTTAAATTCCCAGAGAATGCATAAACTGATATGTAATTAACATACACTTTATATGCAAAGTAAGCTGCTTTGAATAAGGTGCCTGCCATATGTGTTACGTAAATGAAAATGTATATGGATGCCATGCATGGCATGTACTATATAAGTAGCATATGTTAAAGTTTTCTGTCAAAATTGCAGTAAGGCAAGGGAAAACCCCAGTTGTAAATGTTGAAATAAAAATAAAATAAAATAATGCATATATGCAGTATATATTAAATGTAATAAATGCAATGTAAACTGCTTTGAAAAAAAGTAAAACGTAGAAATTTAACATACCACTAATAATAATGCTAATGTTAATGCTAATATAATGCTAATAATAAACATGTAATATTACTTTTTTATATTAATTATTTTAAATAAATAAAATTATATACAGTTGAAGTCAGAATTATTTACCCCCGTTTGATTTTTTTCTTTTTTTAAATATTTCCCAAATTATTTTTTTAACAGAGCAAGGACATTTTCACAGTATGTCTAATAATATTTTTTCTTCTGGAGAAGTTCTTATTTGTTTTATTTTGGCTAGAATAAAATAATTAAATAAACAGAGGGGCTAATAATTCAGGAAGGCTAGTAATTCTGACTTCAACTATAAAATATCAACAGTAATAAAAGTAGAGTTATTATATGAAGTGCATAAAAAAGTATACCATGTAAATACCAAAAATATCAATGTTAAGGAAAGGGCAATAATTATATGAAGTGCATAAAATAAAATAAAATAATCCTAAAAAGTATGTAAATACCAAACATATTATAAATATTTAATTCAAATCGTTATAAATGTAAGTAGAGGTATTCTATGAACTGCATAAAGTAAAAAAAAAACTAATAATTAATCAAATTAAGGCGATGCAGTGGCGCAGTAGGTAGTGCTGTCGCCTCACAGCAAAAACATCGCTGGGTCGCAGGATTTGGGTTTGAATTGGGTAGAGGGGGGTAGACTAAATTGTCAGTAGTGTATGAGTGTGAATGAGTGTGTGGATGTTTCCCTGAGATGGGTTGCGGCTGGAAGGGTATCCACTGCGTAAAATCGTGCTGGATAAATTGGCAGTTCATTCCGCTGTGGCAACCCCAGATTAATAAAGGAACTAAGCTGACAAGAAAATGAATGAATGAATAATCAAATAAAATAAAATTAAATATTACAAGAATACCATGTAATATATTAATATTCATAAATATTATAATAGTAAAATATTATTTTTCAATATTCAATATTAAATGGAATTGGAATCATTCTATTAAGTGCATGAAGTAAAACATAATAAAAGTGCATAAAGTAAAACATAATAAAATAAAATTAAATAAAACAGAAATTTTAACATAAAAGTATACTATGTAAATACCATAGATGAATTATAAATGAGAATAGTTCATACAACAACATGTATAAAACATAGTGAAGAAAAACAAACAAACAAACAAACAAACAAATTTGCATAATCCCAATACAATTCACAGACGTAAAGCACAAAATCCCTCCAAAGCATGACCTCAGCAGCTGTTCTTATGCATCTGACACACATTGATGCCCTGTTTACATCCGCTGAACACAAGGACGTTAAACACTCTCTTAACCTTTTTCATTTCTCCCTACAGTTTCAGCTTGTTCATCCATGCAGCAATCAGCCAGATTCGCTCTTTCGCCGTCACGTACACACAAACACAAACATCCACACTAAAACCAAGGGCAAACAGGGCCAACATATGGAGAATGAAATGCCACAGCAGTCATTTTTCACCCTTTGATATGTGAGTGCGGCTCCATTATTTAATTAGCGCATGCTGTGATAGGTTTAATGAACCAGCAGCGAGCTCCCTTCCTCATCAATGGCCAGGCCTGTGTTTGTGTTTAGGTCTCTGATTAAATGACCAGATCTGCCATGACAGTTTCTAAGAGGGGGGATCAGATTACAGAACAGACCAAATTGACTTTGTCCGCTTTTGTTTTTAATATCCACTACAAGATGAGCTCCCTCAAAAGCCTGGGATGAAAACATGTGATAAACGCTGACAAAAGACATCAAGCTGCGCTGGATTAAAGCAGCCATCGTTTTGACAAAGGGTGGTCATTGCGGTGGACTCGTGTCTACTATTTAAGCTGCAAATATGCCTTAAACAAATTAATAGTGGATTGTGATGGCTAATCCATGCGGGGAACAGTGCTATTTTAGGAAGGCAATTAATTCAGATTTGGTTATAGACGCATAGGCTGTGTGTTATGGGGTAAATATGTCTTATATGATTATAGTGAAAGGGTATTCTGAGGATATTTATGTAAGTATTAATAAAATATAATGCACAGTATATGATGCTGAAGACTAGAATACAGATAATTAGCTCTAGATGTATAAACTTGAGTGAAATTATAAACAATGCCACTGCAGTTCATGTTTTATTCATTGGCTGACTCCAAAAAGTAATTTGTGATTGAATGAATCTGTGTTTGTGAATGAATCAATTGAGTGATTATGAATAAGTGACTCACTCGAAGACATTTGTTCAATGACTCATTTTGAAAATTGTTTAAATAATACAATGACTCCAATGAATCTCGAATGAATCAGCATTTTTGAATGAATTGCTTGAATGAATGATTCAATAATTCAAAAAGTCTGTATATGGCTTAAACAAATTAATAATGGACTGTGACAGCTAATCCATGCGGGGGAAAGTGTTTGGGAAGTGTTATAGACACATTAACTGTATGTTATGGAGTAAATATGTCTTAGATGATCATATTGAAAGGGTATTCTGAGGATATTTTTGTAAGGATTAATAAAATATATTGCACAATTCATGCAGGGAACAGTGCTATTTTGGGAAGGCAATTAATTCAGATCTGGTTATAGATGCATAGGCTGTGTGTTATGGGGTAAATACGTCTTATATGATTATAGTAAAAAGGGTATTCTGAGGATATTTATGTAAGTAATAAAGGGCACCTAGGATACCACTTTTTCCAGATTTAATATAAGTCTTTTGTGTCTCCAGAATGTGTCTATAAAGTTTCATCTCAAAACACCCATCAGATTTTTTATTATACCTGTCATAAGTTTCTATTTTGTAGCATTTAGCATCAGCTAACGGTTTATGTGTACTGCGCCTTTAAGGCTAGTCCTTCACGCCCACCGTTTCCACATGCCTGTGTTAAAAGTGTTTCAATTTGTTGTGTTGAATAAGTTAGCATTTCTAAAAAAATCACTTGAATAAAACAAAGACTCCCTTATAAGAAAGTCATCTGAAATGAATCAGCATTTTTTAAAATAAATAGCTTGAAATGGTGATTCAATTATTAAAATAAGGGGAGTGTAAACTTTGTGTTTTTATGAACATAATTCCAAACAATGCCAGATAACTGCAGGGAAATACACCATTTTATTTTATTTTATTTTTTATTTTTTGCTGGATGTCTCAGAATAATTGAATAATATAATTACTCCATAAGAAAGTTATCTTAAACAAATTAGCATTTTTGACTGAATTGCTTAAAGAGGTGATTCAATAATTAAATCATTTTAAAATGGGAGTGTAAATTTAGGGCAACACACAAATTTTTTATTTCTTTTTTGCTGAATGTATCAGAATTGTTTTACAAAGCATTGACTAATTTGTTGTGTTGAATCAGCATTTTTGAAAAAAATATTTGAATAATATAATGACTCCCTTATAATAAAGTTATTTTGAATGAATCAGCATTGTTGAAGGAATATATTGAATGAAGGATCCAATCATTTAAAAAAGGTCAAGATCTGAATTCTGTCATTATGGCATGATTTTTGGGCAATGGATGAGTTTCACTACTATTGAGAAAAAAAAATCCTATTAATTAATTCATATAATTAATTTACAAAGCACCAGGAAACACTGGTAAACTGATATATTATTTTATGACTCTAGGAAATGAACATGAACTAGATCTTAATATGCTGTGGACATTTTTGATGAAGTGTTCCGCATCTGCAAGTTTCCTCCTGAGAATACCAAAGTCTGCAATCAAGTCAGGAATTTATCATTAAAATCTTCCATGACCAAAGTATCTGGACTATGCTAGCCATACATATTGAAAAGCATTATGCTCATACTGCTTTTCAAACTAATTCAAATGTTGCTAATAGACTTTTAGGAGAAACATCTGAGACATCACCTAAATTTAACCTCAAAACTATGAAAATAAAAATAGTATACTTTCTTCAGATTTTAATAAGCAATAAACAGAAACATACAAAAACACTTTCAGCATTATAAAACAAATGAATAAATACATATATAAAGTAAATCTATTAATACATTTTTTTAAATAAAAATAAAATAAAATAAAATAGTAAAAAAATAGTAAAAAAATATAATATAATATGATACACTCTCAGAAATAA
>CAIGQZ010004625.1:3983722-3989729 GCA_903798205.1 Danio tinwini | reverse complement strand
TTAAATTAAATTAAATTAAATTAAATTAAATTAAATTAAATTAAATTAAATTAAATTAAATTAAATTAAATTAAATTAAAATATAAATTAAATAAATTAAAAACAACATAAAATAAAATACAAAAAATAAATAAATAAAATTAAATAATAATAATAATAATAATAATAATAATAATAAATGAAAAAAAACAATAAAATAAATAAAATTAAATAAAATAAATAAATAAAATAATAAAATTTTTAAAATTAAATTTAAATAAAATAAATAGAATTAAATTAAATTAAATGTAATAAAAAATAATAATGAAAAATAAAATAAAATAAACATTAAATAAATAAATTTAATTAAATTAATAAAAGTAATCAAATTAAATTGAAATAAATAAAATGAAACTAAATTAAATAAAATGTATTACAATTAAATTAAATTTTATACATTTTTATTAATTAGAAATACATTTAATAAACAAAAAATAAAAATAAATAAATAAATAAAGTAAATGAAAATAATACAATTAAATAAAATTGAAATAAATTAAATTAAATTAAATTAAAAATAAATAAAATACAATAAAAAATACATAAGTATTAAAGGTATAAAAAGGCTAACATTTGCGCAGAAATTTTGTTACATGATTATATATTGCCTAGACAGAAATTAATACTACTGTACCATAATAAAAAAAAAAAACTTAATTAAATTAATTTTCTATAAACAAATATACTAAACTTCAAATTTAAAACATTATTACAAGCTAAGGTGAGGACTATAGTGAATATAGTACATAGTGGAACACTGGCTAGCTATGAACAGTAGTAAAAAACAAACAAAACAAAAAAAAAACATTTACTGTCATTTGTAACCAAATATTTCACCATTAAATAAAACAACACAAATCGAAATTAATTTAGCTGAACTCGAACAACACATAGGGCTGGCTAGTATTCAATGACAGAGCATGATACACTGGCTGACTGCCACCTTGTGTGTGTGTTTTAAATCCATGGCAGAGTTTTTTTGCCCACTCGTGTGCTAAACAAATCCATCTATTTTTAGTGTGTGCGGTGGTTGTGTGTGTGTATGTTTGTGTCTGTGTGCGTGTGTATATGTCATGCAGAGAGATAAAACTTGTATCCGCAGGAGCTGCTGGGTCACAGGGACTTACATTCTGTCACAAACAAATCGGGCAGGTTAGCTTCCCCCGGGGCAGCGGGAGCAAGTATGTGTGAAAATTAATGAGACACAAAGCAAAAAGCGCACCAAAAACAAACAAATAGCCTTGATCCCATACATATTCAACGAGCCCCGTCACAATCAGGCATGCTGAGGAGCAATGACCTGGATAGCAGGGGCTTTACAATAAAGTGAGACAGAAACAAACACTGTCAGCACGTCTTATGTTTATCGTCAGGGTTGAGTTGAGGGCTCGGACAAGCTCAGTGAGTCTGGACAGTGAACTACAGACCCCAGCAGGGTTTGAGCAAGAGACTAGACGCCTCTACATGCCCCCCTGGTGCCAGCCGAACCAATCTGCCTAATTACATTTATCTGCTTTCGCTCAGAAAAAGAGAAAAGCTCTCGGTGGAGGCTACACTGAGGGAAAAAGGCAACACAGTTCACTGGAATATCTTAAAATGAAGCCTTACTCCTGCCATTAGTCTGTGTGGTGTGATGATTCTTTTGTCTAAAGTCCTGCTTATGTCCATACTAAAAATGCAAATGATGAGTGACCTATTTGCAGTGATTTTCCTGATAAGATCAACATTAGTCATATAGATTTAAACAGATTTAAGTCCATTCAGCCCATTTCCAGGTCTGAACCTTTAAAAAGGAACTTTTAGCTTAGCTTAGCATAAATCATTGAATCGGATTAGACCATTAGCATCTTGCTCAAAAAAATAATTTAAAAAAAATTCTGTCCATTCTCTGTAAACTCTACAGATGGTTGTGCGTGAAAATCCCAGTAGATCAGCAGTTTATGAAATACTCAGACCAGCCCTTCTAAAGCCTACTGAAAAGGAAAAGTTACTATCTACTAGGCCGAGGTGGCTAGGAACTATACTCTCAATCCAGCTTTATAATAAAGAAAATTTGCTGCGGTACCATGGGTGTGGCAAGCCCAATGATATTACGCAGTGACTGAAAATAGTCCCCAGCTAGGTAACTATAGGCAACAGCTAATGTAGTAACATTGCACTTGCTGCAGCCCTGGTACTGTAGACAAGTTCCTTGATTATTACGCCGGAATACGAGTATAGTTCCTAGTCATATCGGTCAATTAAACAGCAACTTTTATTTCTATTGGTCTTAGTACACAATGTAACTATAGAAGTGTCAAAATTTAAATAGGAAAATTATCAAAAATCTTTGTTAACATTTGGGCAAGATGCTAGTAGTAAATGGTAAACTGAAATTGAAAGTTGCTATCTTCTAGGCCAAGATTGCTAGGAACTATACTATAAGAGGAACTAACTATAAGAAAATATAGAAAACAATAATTTATTTAAAAAAAGTATTATTTATTTTTTATAATTAAATTTTGACTCTTTTGTAGTTACATATACTAAAGCCAACTGAAAATGAAAAGTTGCTATTTTTTATGTAAAAATGGCCAGGAAGTACTTTTAATCCAGCATCCCTGCTGAAAAATCCAGCTTAAACCAGCCTAAAATGGTTGGCTAGTTTTAGCTGGTCGACCAGCTTGGTTTTAGAGGGATTTTGGCCATTTCCAGGCTGGTTTCCAGCCATTTCCAGCCTGGTCTTAGCTGGTCAGGCTGGGAGCCAGCTTGACCAGCCACAACCATGCATGTCCAGCTTAAACCAGGCTGGTCAAGCTGATTTTAGCTGGTTTAAGCTAAGACCAGGCTGGAAATGGCTGGAAACCAGCCTGGAAATGACCAAAACGCCTCTAAAATCAGGCTGGATGACCAGCTAAAACCAGTCAACAAGCTTAGGCTGATTTAAGCAGTTTTTTCAGCAGGGGTAATAATCAAGAATACAGTATATGTTGCCGTACCATGGCCGCAGCACGTCCAATGATATTACGCAAAGACTGAAAATAGTCCTCAGCTAGGTAACTTTAGGCAATAGCGATATATAATAACATTGCACTTGCTGCAGCCATGGTACAGCAGCAAAGTTCCTTGATTATTACGCTGGAATATGAGTATAGTTCCTAGTCATGTCGGTCAAAAAAATAGCACCTTTTTTATTGCACAATGTAACTATAGATTTACATAGAAAATACTATACTGCTAAGTATTATAACTATATACTATACTGCTAGTATAGTAGTATATAAATACTATACTACTATACTGAAAATACTATACAGTAAATGCTATACTGAAATGAAAAAGTTGCTAATTTCAAGGACAATATGGCTAGGATCTACTCTTACTCTCTTATAGTAGTTACCTAGCTGGAGCTGAATATTTTTATTAAAAAGCAATATAACTACCTATTTAAGTGAGATGCTAATGGTCTAATCTGATTCAATAATTTATGCTAAGTTAAGCTAAAAGTGCTCCTGTCAGACCCAGAAATTGGCTTAATGGATTCAAAAATGGTAAAACTCAACTGTTTAACTCTAAGGGAATTGTAAACCGAGCCTATAAAAAAAAAAGTGTTTGTTAAAAACATAAGAACTAAGGCCCATAGAAAAAATTTAACTGACAATTCAATGATCCCTATGCTTGTTACTTTTCGACCTTACATCTTTTTAGTAAGTCTAGAAGAATAAAACTCTCCATTGTCAGTCTCTGAGAGAATTGAGTGAGAACAGCTGAGTCACTTTGATAAGGCTGTGTAACGTGGCTAATTTGAAGCTTTAAGATCCACATCCCTAGACACAACATTATAATATCATGTAACCATGCCATGGCTCATTGGATTAGCAGGTAAAGCAGGAATAGGAAGGATTCTAGGAACAGACAGTGCTTTATTTGGTCTAAAACTGGAGCAGAGGGCAGTGTGGCAGCACATCAAACCTACAACAGGGTGGCAAACTTCACCAGATTAACCACGGTTAATCCTGTATGAAGTCGTATGAACTGTTGACCTCTTATCAGAATATAAAGGGTAAGGTCAAAACCTTCAATAAGCATCTTAGTCATATAAGCTTATTTCTAGATGCATTAAAACAGGTTTAATAATGATGCCGCTTTAATTCTGGGGATCCATTTCAAAACCTGAACATTTATTTTTTGATAATTATCCATGCACTCTGCCAGCTGGTGTCAATAATATGTAAAGTAATAGAATGAGAGCCCTTGAAATAGCTTTTAAAACATATTAAAATACACTAGAGCATGCATTAAGGTAGACTTAGAGACTGGACTTACTTTGGCGGGGGCATTATGTGGCCCAGTGTACGGTACAAGATGGCTCCGATGACGAAATATGGTGTGTCGTCTGATTCTGTGGGACAAAATGGGTCAAAGTGTCATATTATAATATAATACCTTGTTGCTTTCTTATAATATGAAATTTGTTCCCATAAAGGGTTAGTAAAATAACTAAAATAAAATAAAATAACATATAAAATAAAATAAAATAAAATAATAATAACAGAAAACAGTTTTTGTTAGTTAGAAAGTTAAAATAGTTTCAGAAGTTCAAAATAAAGACATTTACTATTTTTAATAGAAAAAATGTAATATTTTTTAACAATTAAGGGTTAGTAAAATAAAATAAAATAAAGCAAAATAAAATAAAGCTAAATTAAATAAAATTTAAAATAAAATTAAATAAAATAAAATAAATAAATACATTTATTATTTTTAATAGAAAAAATGAAATAAAATAAAATAAAGCAAAATAAATAAAACAAAGCAAAATAAATTTAAATAAAATAAAGCTAAATTAAATTAAATTATTTAAAATAAAATAAAATAAAATAAAATAAAATAAAATAAAATAAAATAAAAGTTTCTAAGTGAAAATAAAATAAAATACAATTATTGTTACTGAGTAAAATTTTTGTGGCATACATTTTATACTTTCTAAAATTTACTTTGCTTTAGAGAAGTAAAAAAATTATAACAAAACAAAATAAACTGGCATATAAATAAAATAGCACTTTTTATACTAAATGTAAGTTGTGTTGATATAGAAAAAATAAAAATAAAATACAATAAAATTAAATAATTTTTTTTTTTTTTTATTTCATCATAAAAGTAATTACAATATTTATGATTAATATCAATGTTGGATTATTGTTGATTCTTTAAATCTTTGTGGAAACCAAAAGTATTTTATTTGTTAGGTAGATGCATGTGGCATGCATTTTATACTTAATACAACTTGTGTTGGTTTAGATAAGCTTGTCAAATAAATCCTTGCACACCGAATAATAACAATTATTATGGGTCAGCACATATTTTTTTTCCAGAATGACTTTAAATTAATCAAACTTATACCATTTATGCTTTATTAAAATCTTTGTTGGTTTCTGTTTACTATTTTTTGCACCTTACAAGGTCAATACAAGGATTAAAGCTCATTGCTATTTATAATCTGAAATATAATAATATCAAAATTGAGGACATAATAACAAAAACATTGAGGACAAAACTAACCACATCAGAACCAACTCATGATCAAAATATGCATCTCCAGCTAACACAATCACAATATCGCAAAACACAACATAAGGGCTCCATATTTAAAATATCACAAAAAGCCTGACATTTAAATGACACAGAAAGCAGGTTTTTTTTTTTTGGAGATATGACCAGCGATTCTGTCCACTTCTCCACCATAGCCCTCTTCACATCATCTGTTTTTTTTCTGTCCTCTGCCTCCACACGCAGCTCATCATTTGTTCTTTTCTCAGACACTATTCATCATCAGCCTTTTTCTTTTCCATCTCTTCTCACTCTCATTCAATAATTCTTCTCCTTACAAAGCTGCAGGCCTCCAGAGAGCCTCGTCCCTGAGTAAATGCCTTCATATTTCACTTATGAAGGACATACGTTGGACAGAGACTGCAAAAACTGATGTAAC
>CAIGQZ010004625.1:3973722-3981222 GCA_903798205.1 Danio tinwini | reverse complement strand
CCAACCAACGATACATTTTCTATTTTTTTCACTTAATTTTTTTATATTAAAAAAAAATGTATTTATAATTTTACCACACCTTGAATACAAGAAAGTGTACATATTTGATTACTAACTAAAAACTAACAAAAACAATCCCAAATTGTTGTTTTTGTCCTTAAAAAAATTAACAAACGTCACACCAAATCGCAGCCTTTTTCATTTTATTTAAGCACTCAATTCAACATTTCTATTAACCTAAAAGCATTATTTATGATAACATCATTCAAAAATTACTCTTTAAACTTATAACATGAATTTGTAAAGTAAAAGGAGTCCTATTAAAATACACCATGCACTTACACGCTAAACGAAAAATTCAAAACCCCCAACAAATAGACTATATTCCTCAGTTTGCAATCAAAAGATGAATTAAAAAGGTGTTTTTCATCTTTCCAATGAAAGCGGGGACGCCGCATGACAAATGACTCCTCCGACAATCCTGCAGTTTTTATCAGACCCCACAAAATCACATGCCAATCAGCTCCTGACGGCATTTTAAACTATGAGCTAATGACTGACAAGCACACAACAAGCCTTGAATGCAGTCTGACTTCTATCTCGCCTCTATTTTCCGAGCCATCACTTCAACAAAGCTATTTTGGGAAAAGGCCCTGATGAACCTTTTTTTAATTTTTTTTAACAGAAAGCTGTTTCGGGACAAAGCTCTGCCCAGGGAAGCATCTTATCTGGACTGGCAGTGGGCAGAAGGAGGAGTGTGTGGAGATGGAAGTGTTTGTTATTTCCTGCTGGGCGGTTCTGTAATGGTTTCGCCTGGAGTTGTTGAGACACTCGACGAGACGACCCGCAATAATGGTCATTTCTTTCATGTGTGTTTGCTTCCTTCTCATTTCGTTCAAGGTCTCCAAACCGGCTCTTTCCTGCCCATATCCTTTGTTTTCATTCTCCTTTTTTATCTTAGGAATCTGAAGAGTGTGTGCCTGTCACGCTGGCAGATCACTATGATTTTCACTAGACCATTTATTCTTACTATTCCCTCAGTTATGTTTTTTTTTTTTTTTTGTCTCTTTGCAAATGGACTGATTGCATTTGGTGGTTTCATGCACATGTGGATAAGCCAGCCTGATCCCAGGAGGAAACAAGTATTTTACATTTTGTCAGTTCAGTGGCTAATTAGTACAAATTCATAGTTGTTGCAGTTCAGTTGTATGGACATGTAGGATTTTTAAAAGAAGGCATCGCACCAAACCCCACCCTTAAAACCAATCATCACTGGTGAGTGTGAAAATCGTACTAAGTACATACCTGTCAACATTGGGACGTAAAAATACAGGATATGCCGCCCGCCAACCCCAGAAGAACTTCCAAAATGACCCCAAAGTCCTTAATCTGTTCATTCAGACCATTTTAATTGTATATAATCTTAGTTGAAACTGTTACAAATATGGTGAGGAAAGAAAATTTGCTTCAAATGATAGAATACATGAAAGGTTTAGCCTATTAAATCAATGGCCTATACAGAAATTAAATAAAGTCATAAAATCTTGTTCACTTTTTTTCACTGTTTTTAAATAAGTTACTATATTTAGTGAAGAGCAGTGACATCTGTCATTTTGATATAGTTTTGTTTGATAACAGTGGTGTCCCTTTAAGAATCCAAAAATCTATAATAAAAACATTCGATTACTTTCCTAACTGTTTGTGTTCATTTAGGACAAAATTTTTTGTGTTTAATAAAACACGCCAGGACAGACATGTTTACATATTATTAAGTGTATCTGTCTGTTTAAAAACACACCCAAATCCAAAAGTGTTCACTTTCACTCCTCTTCAAATAGAGTGTACAGAAGCTGATCTGGGAACAGTGTCTTTATCACCACAAAGCACGTTCGTCAGTCAGCACCGTAACATGAATTGACTGATTCAGAGGTTTCATAGGAAGGGCGATGGTGGGCGCATATAATGGAAATGAAGTGAATGCGGCCAATGTAATTTCAACATGCATTCAAGCCAAAATAAAACAAAAGTATAATTACTAAATACGGATAAAAAATACGGGAGAAATACAAGAAAATTCTTTAATGGGATGCAGGTCAGAATGGTAAAATAGGGGAGAATCCCAGCAAAAACTGGAGGACCGGTATGACTAAACTGTACAAATGAGAATATACAAATTCATATGAATTAGCCACTAAATAAAAAAAAAAATAAAAAAATTAATGAATTGCAGTGAGATAGAGCTGAATAAACACAACATTTTTTTTTTCCTAGTTTATTTATGTATGCTTCTGAATTGCATTATTGGACCTTATTCTTTTTTCCAACAACATTTGATGCTGAAAAGAAGGAAAGAGTGACATTTAGTTTTTTTTAGTTTTAGACATTTAGAGCATTTAAACTTAAATATTGTCTGTATTGCACTCATTGTTTGCTCTGTTTTGACTGTTGCCTGCCTGACTATTCTCTTAAACTGCACGTGGATCCTCACCTCTGTTGTCCCAGACCCTTATGTAACAGATATAAATAAAATATATATAATACAGGACTAACTAAGCCTAACTAACTAAAACTAAAACTAACTAAACTAACTAAAAATGTAACACCACTCTTGCAAAGGTTAAGAATTTGCTCACCAACCTTCTGACAGCAATGCGAAAACTGGTGTTGTAAATAATTAGGCTGAAGGAAAAACTAAATACTGATGGTTTTTTTGAGCTCTTGTTCAAAATAGTTTGCGATTGAATGCAGAGTTACTTCTAAGAACAAAAAAGTTCAATATTTTTCTTTTTTTTAAAATCACATTTAGTCCTTATCCACAAATATTATTTTTGTTCAGATGTAAATGAATTCAATCAAAAATATTGTCTTCATATATAATTTTGCATGGCAATTAGAGCTGTTCTGATTCTAGTGAGATACAATAAAAATACATTGGTAAGTGGATGGATGGATGGATTGATGGATGGATGGATGGATGGATGGATGATGGGTTGAAGGACAGATGGATGGATGGGTTGATGTATGGATTAATAGATTATGGGTTGATGGATGGTTAATGGATGGATGGATGGATGGATGATGGGTTGATGAATAGATGGACAGATGGATGATGGGTTAATGGATGGATGGATGAAAATTAAATAGCCATATAAACATGCAAAAAGCAGCTCCCCCTTCCCATATATTTTGCTGTTGACAGCAAAGGTCCTCAGATTAAATCTCTTCATTACTTTGGCACAGATTCACCTGTCATATAGTATAAGATTTCTATAAATGGACAGATTGTGTGCAATGCACTCATTGTCAAAAAAAAAAAAAAAAAACATGGACAGAACAAGGTAAAAGGAAAACATGATTTACACTACACTGAATATGGCAATCAATAATAAAATAGCTTGAGCTAACCACAATACTTTTTGTGTTGGGAATTGTTGGCTGGCAAGAGCATGGAAATCATTTTAGAGCTTTATTTGGATGCTGCTAGATGTCCAGTGTAAGATCTGTTGAGCCTCACTGATTTAGGTGACTCATTCCCACATTTAAATGCAAAACTGCTGTGTGCACATGTTCCAACAGGAATGGCAAAAAGCGTTAGATAATGTCAAATGTGACAGGGAAAAGACTCATATAATATTTACACATTAACAAGCTGAACATTCAGACCCGCTGCTGAAACTACACAATCACATAAATAACAATGATGGAGATATCAAACAGTGTTACAGTACCTCCAAAACTACATGCTGACTGAAAAACATGGTTGTTGCTAAAAGGGATACAGCTGCATCTAAAAGTTAATTAGAATTATTCATTAATTTAGACATAAATTGTATTTTATTAGCGTCTACTTCAACCCTGACCCTAAATCCAACCCTCACAGTAATGTAAAAACAGTAATTATAATAAGAATTGTTTATATTATTAATTATTCATTAAACAGCATTTTTATTATTGTCTACCCATACCCCAACCATAAACCTACCCCTCACAGAAATGTAAAGACAGTAATTATAATAAGAATTGTTTATATTATTTATTGATTACACAATAAATCACAAATACCACAACCTTAAATCCAGTGCTTGACATTAACTTTTTTAATCACCAGCCACTGTGGCTAGTAGTTTTCCAACATTACTAGCCACTAGCTATTTTTACTAGCATACATTGGGAAAATGTATTTTTTATATGTATAAATTTGACTTTGGCATGCTAAAATTACTTGATTTAGACTTTGTGTTATGTCTACATGCCTTATTCATTTCATTTTTTTGTGTATATGAATATGAACTTGCTCAATGTGCATGAGCAAATGGGCTGTGGTTTCATTGTGTCGCATTGCAATTCTTTTTTATTTCACAGGACTTTTCAGGGCTCAGCAGTAAGGATTTACCAAATTTATCTCTGACCGCACCAAAATAAATAAATAATTATTTCTTAGCCACAAATGTTAAATAATAGGGGTGTCAAAATTAATCATTTCTTCAGTGCACCGCGATGCAGACGCGGACAATTCGGTATCAGTTCAGTAATAATCATAACCGGTTATTATGAACTGACGTCATTTATCTCACATGCGCTGTCGCCATAGCATATGGCGAGGGAGGCGAGCCGCGAGCGCTAGTATTTACAACGCTCTAACTACGTAAAAACTCAGAAACTGTGCACAATTTCCCTGCGTGTGGGTTTGCTGAACACTGTTTCACTGACACTTACAGCAAAAGCCCCTATTTCACGGCAATTAAGAGAATGAAAGTAATCTCCATTTCTTACTCTCTCTCACTGTGGCCCATGAGTGGCCTATCTGTGAAGAGCGCCAGTGTGTAAGAGCCAATCGTAGCCCTTTCTGTTGAACGCGTGACCAATCAAAGGGGTGTAAGAGGGAACTTGGAAGACAAGGCTCAGAAATCGAGCGGGATATTTATATTTGTTTATTTGCTATAAATGCTCGTGGTGTTTAAAGGTACAGTTTATATATCTGACTGTTTGTATTGAAGGACAAAATTGTTTTACAAATAGTATATAACTATATTTATACATTTTAATACAAGAATTGCTGTGCTGTGAAGAAAATATAAAACAGTATGGAAAGAATCGTCAATGCACCATAATGCATCGAGATATCGAATTGAACCGAATCGATGGCATGATAATCGTAACAGAACCGAACCGTGAGACCAGTGTAGGTTCACACCTCTATTAAATAATATATAAAAATATGCTAAATATAGCTGTATACATGCTCTTTGTGTTCAACAAAACCTTTCTTTAAAAAAAAAAAAAAAACTACATTTAAAAAATTATGATTGCTAGTATCTGCAACTATGCACTATGCCTAGTCTGTCCAGGCTAAAGGTCTCTCAGATCACTAGTTAACTACACATACATGGGGATTTAATCTCCTTTTAAAGCAATGTTATTGTAACAACGATAATTAAACCATATTAACAAAAATAACCATACGCAAAAGAAAGCAGGTAAAAAAAAAACATATCGTGAGATAATGCATGATCATGCGCACACGGGTAACATTAGACATAATCTGTTCCGTTCAAAGAATAGTTATAAAACAAAACTGGAAACTGCTGCTGCTTACTAAAAGACATGTTTTGAAAAACATCTGGAGCTTTTGGAAGCCGCAGGATTGTGGGTGCACGAGCATCACTTTTTGTCCAGTCTATTTCAAAGAGAATCGATCGCAGCAGTTGCGTTTCCAGGCATGGTTGCTTCGCGCCAGGAAAGCGGGAATGTGCATGATTTTTAAACAGTCGTGCGCATCACATCACCTGTGCGACGAGTGATGATCCTCTTACTCGGTTTTTACCTGCTTTCTTCATGCTACTTCTCGATTCTAAGATGACATTTTCATGCATATTGGGCCATTCTTATTGTCAAACTCTAATTTTAAGATAACTATAAATTTAAAATGATCTTCAACCAGCCAAAGTGGCTAGTGAGAGTGGTTATCTAACCTGCCACAGCTGAAATCTTGGCGGGTGTGAATGTAAAGTCCTGCTTAAATCTACTTCTCATAGTAATGTAAAAAATATTAATCATTGTTGTGCAGTGTCACAAAATTTAAGCTCTATATTGATGGGAGCATAGCTGTATCCCATCTAGACTTTACCAAAAAACACAACAGCGGACTAGAGACTTTACAAAGACCAACTTTCCAAAAAACAAAGATTACGATACCTACTATTACTGACATATTTACTTAAAAATCAAAATAAATCAAAATGTACAACATTTTTTTTTCTAGCGCACATTGTTATTTTTTTAGGTGAACAATTGATACGTATTAAGGTGAACAACTGATACTTCAATCAAGGTCTGGCCATTTTCTTCTGTGTTTAGAGTGGCGTTACTGATGTCAGTTTGATGGTTTCAGCCATAATAACTTACTTCAGACTTACTGGTGTTTTTGTATTTACTTTTTGTTCTCACCAATGTAATTTTAACACACTGGCAATTAATTTCTGGATATTGCAAGTATGTATTAATAGAGAAGATATAAAAATACACATCGCATTTAACCATAAACAACATTATGAACCAATTAGTCTATTTGATGGACAGTCCGGCTATGTTCAGACAGCAAGCTAATTGGATTTTTTTCCTCAAATCAGAGGTTTTCAGGCAGACTGTCCACATTGTTAATTGCAAATGATCACATCAGATGTCCATGTCCACACAGCCAACCTATTTGCATGGGTTGCTTTGGTAACAACACAGGCCTACTGATGTATAAAATGCAAATGGAAAAAACTCTCATCTCGCTTTTTGCTCTTTCATTGCTCTGAAATTTATTTGTGTGTGTGACTGAGGCAATCTGATTGATTCACAAATTGTGACTGACTTTTAAAAGTCTCATCCAGCTTTGCTGCCAATGAAAACTTCCCCCATTTCCATTACTGATTGATGTGACCGTTCTATTGTGTTAAGAGTAATGCCAAAAACAATTTAACATTTGATTTGAGTAACAACAGTGTCTAGACTGAAACACATCTGTAAAAAATGATTGATTTTCAAATTCCTCCAAATCTGATTTTATGTGCGCTCTCTCTACCTCTCTCTTTCTCTCTCTATTTTTTATTACATTGTGTGGCACTTCTTATGCTAACAACATGCAAAATGTGTTGGTTGTGTGATAAAAATGCTAGAAACATGTTTAGCCATAGGCTACTGATAGAAACAAGCTAACAGCATGCAAATTTACTGTCTCTGACTCCTTTGGATTAAACCTTTAACATTTAATTTGAACTTTCTACATCAAGATTATGAAGGCATCAAGCTATATTAACCTAATCTGCATATGCTACTCAAAGAAATACCATTTAGACTTTATTAATGTCTTTAAAGTGACAGAACTCTGCTAATAATAGGTTGTCCAACTTGTAAACCCATCTAGTTGTTACCAACCAACCAATAAGCAACAAAAAAAAACAAAACTCAACCAACCAACCAACCAACCAACCAACCAACCAACCAACCAACCAA
>CAIGQZ010004625.1:3904167-3918723 GCA_903798205.1 Danio tinwini | reverse complement strand
TATATCACTTTACATTGTCATTTTACATTGTTACATTATGCTGCTATGTCACTTTACGTTACATTACGTTATGTTGCTTTGTTATGTCATTATGTTACTTTATATTACATCAAGTCACTTTATGTTATGTCACTTTAAGTTGCGTCACTTTATGTTATGTGGTTATGTTATGTTACATTATATTACTTTACACTGTCACTTTTTATTGTTACATTATATTGTTACGTCACTTTAGGTTACATCATATTACATTATGTTGCTTTGTTATGTCACTATGTTACTTTACATTACATCAAGTCACTTTACCTTATCTTATGTCACTTTACGTTAAGTCACTTTATGTTGCTTTATGTTGTTACTTTATGTTATGTTAATATGCTATGTTATATTGTTACATTATGTTAGATTATATCAAGTTATATTTAGGTTATGTCACTTTACATTATGTTGCTACACCACTTTACATTACACTTTTATTAGATTATTTTATTTTACGTCATGCTATTGTATGTTGTGTTGTTATGTCACTAAGTTACGTTACATCAAGTCACTTTATCTTATGTTATATCAATTTACGTTGCATTACTATGTTATTTTGTTATGCGTTACGTCATATTACATTATATGATTTTCTATTATGTCACTTTACATTATGATGCACTATGTTGTTACATCACTTTATTCTACACCATATTAGGCCATGTTACTTTACGTCATGCTATATTGCGTAATGTAATGTCAGTAAGTTACGTTACATAAAGTCACTTTACCTTATGTTATGTGGTCACTGTGCTGTGTCACTTTATGTTATGTTGGGGTATGTTATGTTGTTATGTTAGATTAGACCACTTTCAGTTATGTCACTTTACATTATGTTACATTATGTTATGTCACTTTAGGCTACACCATATTAGAGTAGGCTACTTAACATTACGCTGTTGCATTATGGTATGTCACTATGTTATGTTACATCAACTCACTTTACCTTTTGCTATGCTATGTCACTTTATGTTGTGTCCCTTTATGTTATGTTGCTACGTTATGTTGCATTATGTTAAATTATGTTGTTACATCACTTACGTTAAACCATATTAGGCTATGCTACTTAACGTTACACTATGTTGCGTTGTTATGTCACTATGTAACGTTACATTATATCAAGTCACTTTACCTTATGCTATCCTATGCTATGTCACTTTACGTTGCATCACTTTATGTTATGTTTTGTTGTTACGTAATGTTACATTATATCCCTTTATGCTAAATTATGTTGTTGCATCACTTTACGTTACACCATATTAGGCTATGTTACCTTACGTTATGCTATGTTGCGTTGTGTTATGTCACTATTTCCACATTACATCAAGTCGAGAATGTAGTTGTTTATATTGCAACTATGCAGTTTATTTATAAGCACATTGCCTATTTTAAATAATTATAATTTTGGAGATACAGCGCGTCGGCATCCATAAGCCTGTTATACTGTTATATTCTCTCTCTTCTGTATGTTGTAGTGCTATATGTATATTATAGTCTGGCAGTGTTTCTAGTAGTTTTTACTTTGCTTTGGCTTTTTCAGAGTTAAATATTGTGATATCCTGATTGCAACAGAGAAATACTGGGAAATCTCTGTAGACTGATGGCATTTCATGTCGTTCAGCCTTATAATCTTACAATGTGAGCAAAATCACCTGTTTTGTCATCACTTTAGAGATTATGCTAGATAATCATTCAAATACTAGCTCTAAAATAGGGCCATATGGAATCGGTGGACATTTTTTGCTATTTCTGCGCAGATTTTTGTTAAAAATATTTATATAAAATATAAAATATAAAATATTTTTGTTAAAAATCTGCAAATTTAAGCGGAATGATTTTGGGAGTATCATAACTTAAACCTTAATATATAAACTAAAAAGTAATACCTTTTTAAATTGCATTCAATGTTTACAATGCAAATCTAATTAGATCCACTTTATTTGGTAAACAAATCAAGTGTTCTATATAATAAATCTACTAAAAGACAGAAAATATTTCTTTACAAACTGTGTTATAAATAAATTATATGAACATTTTCATATTAGTCAATAATTATACTGAAACAAAAAAAAAACTTAATAAATATAAATGTACACACATTTACACAAGTAAATAAACAGAATCAATGATGGGCTAAAAATCTGCAGAATTCTGCGCACGCAGATTTTGTGTGGGCCTACTTTAAAATGATGTTTGTGAAGTAGCAACAGTTTCTGCTGTTCTGACATCAGCTGCAGATGTGAATAAATGGCAGAAGAAAGTAGTTCCTCGTACAAAAGGATTTTAGACTCTCCTTGTTTAATTAACTTTTTATATACACAATTATGCTGTCAAACTGTTGTACAATGCAATATCACACGCATAGCAGTGTTATTATGGCTGTATATTATCACTGGTGGGACACTAAGGCACTCGGGCTGTGGCCTTGAGCCAACACATGCAGCCAATATACAGCCATAATCGCACTGCTACACTGTCAGAAATAAAGGTATGAGAGCTGTCACTGGGGTGGTACCTTTTCAAAAGGTACAAATTTGTACCTAAAAGGTCCATATATTAATACATCAAGGGTACATATTAGTACCTTAAAAGTATTAAAAAAAGTGTTCCTCTTAAATTTTTTAGGTACTAATATAAACTTTTGAGGTACCAATATGGACCCTTTAAGTACAAATGTGTACCTTTTGAAAAGGTACCACCCCAGTGACAGCTCGCGTACCTTTATTTCTGAGAGTGTACTCATGTGATATTGCTCATTATCTTATGTTACTTTACATTGTTAATTGTTTAGTGTTTCTAAGAAATGTTTCATTTTTCTTTTAAGCATGTGCCAGATGGCTCTTGTCTCCCTCATTTTCCTCTTTGAGATACTATTTCATAAATAGATAAACATAAATAAACTAATACCATTTCCCAAGAAACCCAAGTGAGCAAAGGAGAACAACCTTCAAGAATCTGCTTTGTTATTGCAGCGTTATTTCTGATGGAAAACAGCTATCAATGGCTCGTGTCCACAAATTAGACTAAACTCTAGATTGGGATTAGCTAATGAGCAAACAGAGAGCCATTTAAGACCACAGCCAGAAACGCTGTTTTAAAAAAAAAAAGTACTTGTTTTAGTGGAAGGCTGTGCTTGATCAATTCTGAATAATACCTCTACTCCAAACTAAATAAACCTGGCCATAATTGCTTTCGCAAATCAATTAAGTTCCGTTTGAACGAAAGCCAAAAGGAGGACCAAGGGACTTTCCATTGAGCGTTAAAATACGCCGCTGCTACGCTAGCTCAGGCTAATCTCAAAGACACTTCGTCCCTTTCCACCAGCGCACATCCCTGTTAAACACTTCCCGCAGAGTGAAGGTAATCTATGAACACATACGCGCACACACATGCGCCTCTGTTCTGGTTAACATTGTCTTCCTCTGCCAATTTTTGAGTCCCTTTAGTAAATATTGCCTGCCTGTTTATGTTGTCAGCATAAACGGCATTAAAAAGCTCAAGCATTCGCATTCTCATTCCTGTCTTGGTTCATTTTTTATTGACACCGAGTTCTCTATAATCAGCTTTTCTGTCCTAAGCATCGGAAATCTATGTGTCTCAAAAGTTTGCGTGTCTAAACGTAATGTCAGTCATTCATATCTGAGCCTCATCGATCAGCTGCTCAGAATCAATCCTCGCCAAGCAGAAATTTCTAAGAAAAAAAATTAAATATCCTTCACTTTGATTCTCTAGTCTCGCTTGCTCGCTTGAGATCATCTGCTGATGTCCTTAAATCACATCCTAAAGCGCTGATCCGCAAACATGGAGACTGAAAAATGCCCAGTGCTGAACCTGGCAAACATCTCATCAAAGCCCAAACTGTGAAAATCAGAACTTGAGGTGAATGCAAATGCGTGAGGTAATTATTTTACATAAATACAGAATTAACACAGAAAGACCTGCAGAAATTATAAAAAGGGCAATCTAGATGTGTCATGTAAGCATTCACTTTTTAAGAGAAAGTATGTATATTTCAAATATAATTCAGGAGTCTATCGATCCCTAAAGCTGAAAAAGAGAAGAAAGATTGACAGTTTTATGCACTGGGAAAGGTTTTAAGGCATACTTAAGCAATAATCCTTACAAATTATGTGCTGTAAATTTAATAAAATGTTTATAAAACACTTTTAAATTCAGAAAAGTGTTCGGCTGTTCATTTACTGTATATGGAGATCACGTTTAGGAAGCCTGGAAATTCAAACTTGTGAAATTGTTTTTTTTTTTTTTTGGGACACCATTAAAGTTGCTAAGAAAATGTGATTTGTGACCCTAGACCAAAATTACAGATTTTGGTTATGCCAAAAACTATTCAAATTTTATGTAAAGATTATTTTCCATGAAGACATTTAACATATTTCATATATATTTTTTATATCAAAACTCAATTGTTTTTATTAATTTAGAACTTAAAAAAAAAGGATTTTCTCAGTATTTTGATTTTGTTGACTCTCACATTCCATATATTCTAATTTATTCTATTTATGAGCCACATAAAGTGCTGATCCGCACACATGAAAACTAAAAAATGTCCAGTGCTGAACCAGGCAAACATCTCATCAAAGCCCAGATTCTGAATATCAGAACTTGAGTTAAATGCAAAAGCATTAGGTAAATTGAGTTGCCTCTTATATTTATATATATATATATATATATATATATATATAATTAAAACAGAAGGACTTGCATACATGATGGTCTAAAAAGGACAATCTACTGTATATGTGTCTTGTAAGCATCAAGATTTACATTCACTTTTAAAGAGAAAGCAGGAATATTTCAAAGATTACATTAATCCATACAGTATAGCTGTTGAAAGAGAAGAAAGACAGCTTTGTGGACTGAAAAAAATGTTTACTTAATACTTAAGCAAGTATGTTTATGGCATACTTAAACAATAATGTAAAAAAATGATGTGCTGTAAGTATAGCACTTTATTTTTCTATTCAATTAAAGTCAGAAAAACTGTTTAACAATGACTTATTGGCAGACTGAAAATGCAAACTTGGGAAATTGGGTTTAAAGTTTTTTTGTATTTTGTTTAAACAGCACAATTATTTTGTCTAAAAAATGTGGTTTGTGACCCTGGACCACAAGTCTTATGTTGCTTTTGTATATTTTTGGAAATGGGTAAAAAATATTGCATGAGGACACATGCATAAAGATCATGTTCCATGAAGACATTTTGCACATTTCCATACTGTAAATATATAAAAACTCAATTTTTACAAATTAATTTAGAGTCTATCAACGCCTATAGCTGTTATAAGAGAAGATTGACAGATTTGTGGACTGAGAAATGTTTTAAGGCATACTTAAGCAATAATGTAAAAAAAAAATGCTGTGCTGTGAATTCAATATAATGTTTATACAACACTTAATTTTTCAATTCAATTAAAGTCAGAAAAACTGTTTAACGATGACTTATTGGGAGCCTGAAAATGCAAACTTGTGAAATTGGGTTTAAAGTTTTTTGTATTTTGTTTAAACAGCACCATTATTTTCTCTAAAAAATGTGGTTTGTGACCCTGGACCACAAATCCAGTCTTATGTTGCTTTTGTATATTTTTTGGAAATTGGTAAAAAAAAATGTTCCATGAGGACAAATGATAGATTTTTCGGTTATGCCAAAAGCCATTCGATATTTACATAAAGATTATGTTCCATGAAGACATTTAGCACATTTCCCTACTGTACATATATCAAAAGATTATGTTATAATATTATATTAATTTTTAAAAATTTATTTAGACAACTTTAAAGGAGATTATAAACATATAATTAACAAAGAAGGAATATGATAAATGATGGTTCATAAAGGACAAGCATTTTAAAGAGAAAACAGGAATATTTCAAATATAAATCAAGAGTCTATCAATCATTAAACCTGAAAAAGAAGAAAGATTAAAAGCTTTGAAGACTGAGAAAGGTTTTAAGGTGAATTTTACATAAAGATCATGTTCCATAAATACATTTAACACATTTCCTACTGTATATATAGCAAAGATATATTCTTTTTTTTCTAGTAATTTAGACAACTTCACATGAGATTTTCTTAGTATTTGAATTTTTTGAGCCCTCAGATAACAAATATTCAAATACTTATTTATTAGCCACATAAAGTAAATGGAGATTGAAAAATGTGCTGTGCTGAACCTGGCAAACATCTAATCAAGCCTGAATATCAGAACTTGAGTTGAATGCAAAAGCATGATGTAAATTGAGCTACCTTGTTTTACATAAATATAGAATTAACACAGAAGGACTTGCATAAATGATGATCTACAAAGGGCAACCTATATGTGTCCCGTAAGCATGAAGATTTACAATCAATTTTAAAGAGAAAGCAGGAAGCAAATTAAGAGTCAATCAATCCCTATAGATGTTAAAAGAGAAGAAAGCTTGTCAGCTTTGTAGATTGGGAAAGGTTTTAAAGCATACTTAATCATTTTTTCAAATGAATTATAATGTTCAAACAACACTCTTTTTTTGCAATTAAAATCAGAAAAGTGTTTGGCTGTTCATCTATGGTGATGACGTTTTGGAGGCCTGGATGTGCAAACTTGAGGAAAATTGTAAGCGCCACCATTAATGTCATTTAAGGAAATATGATTTGTGAGCCTGGACCACAAATCCAGTCTTATGTTGCATATTTATATTTTTGGCAATAGCTAAAATATGCAATGTATAGGGCAAAATTATTGAGTTTTCAGTTATGCCAAAAAAAAAAAAAATACGTAAAGATTATGTTCCATGAAGACATTTAGCACATTTCCTACTGTAAGTACATTTTTTTTTGATTTTCTCAGTATTTAGATTATTTTAAGCCCTCAGATTACAAATATTATAATAGTTATATATTAGCCACATAAAGTGCTGCTCCGCACACATGGAAACTGAAAAAAAATGCCCAGTGCGGAACCTGGCAAACATCTCATCAAAGCCCAGACTATCAGAACATGAGTTGAATGTAAAAGCATGATGTAAATCGAGTTACCTTGTTTTACATAAATATATAATCAACACAGAAGGACTTGCATAAATAATGGTCTACAAAGGGCAACCTATATGTGTCCTGTAAGCATGAAGATTTACAATCAATTAAAAAAAAGCAGGAGGTAAATAAAGAGTCAATCAATCCCTATAGCTGTTAAAAAAGAAGAATTATTTGTCAGCTTTGTAGATTGGGAAAGGTTTTAAGGCATACTTAATCAATCATTTTTCAAATGAATTATAATGTTCAAACAACATTTTTGCTATTAAAATCAGAAAAGTGTTCAGCTGTTCATCTATGGTGATGACGTTTTGGGGGCCTGGATGTGCAAACTTGTAAACGCCACCATTAATGTTATTTAAGGAAATGTGATTTGTGAGCCTGGACCACAAATCCAGTCTTATGTTGCATATTTATATTTTTGGCAATAGCTAAAATATGCAATGTATAGGGCAAAATTATTGAGTTTTCATTTATGCCAAAAAAAAAAGCACTCAAATTTTACGTAAAGATTATGTTCCATGAAGACATTTAGCACATTTCTTACAGTAGGTATATATTTTTAGTAATTTAGACAAATTTAAACGAGATTTTCTCAGTATTTAGATAATTTTAAGTCCTCAGATTACAAATATTCTAATAGTTATTTATTAGCCACATAAAGTGCTGCTCCGCACACATGGAAACTAAAAAAAAAAAGCCCAGTGCGGAACCTGGCAAACATCTCATCAAAGCCCAGACTATCAGAACATGAGGTGAATGCAAAAGTGTGAGGTAAATTGAGTTACCTTGTTTTACATAAATATATAATCAACACAGAAGGACTTGCATAATTGATGATCTACAAAGGGTTATCTAGATGTGTCCTGTAAGCATAAAGATTTGACATTCACGTTTAAAGAGAAAGCAGGAATATTTCAAATCAGGAGTCTATCAGTCCCAACAACTATTGAAAAAAGAAAGATTGACAGCTTTGTAGACTGTGAAAGGTTTTAAGGTATACACAAGCAAGTTATGTTTAAAGGTAAGTAATGTTTAAAGTGCTGTATTCTATATAATGTTAATACAACATATTTTTTGTAATTAAAATCAGAAAAGTGTTCGGCTGTTTATTTACTGTATATGGCGACGATGATTTGGGGGCGTGGAAATGCATACTTGAGAAAAATTGTAAACGCCACCATTATTGTCTCTAAGGAAATGTGTATTGTGACCCAGAACACCAAATCTTACTGGAGCTTACTGGAGTCAGGAACTGTTACTGTTTAAAGTTAGGTATGTGTAAATCCCCAAAATTGAGTGATGGCTAACAGGTTAACACAGAAGGACTTGCATAAATTAGGGTAATCTAGATGTGTCCTGTAAGCATGATGATGTACATTCAATTTTAAAGAGAAAGCTGAAAATTTGAAGATAGATTGACAGCTTTGTAGACTGAGAAAGGTTTTAAGGCATACTTATGCAATACTGTTTAAAAATGATGTGCAATGATGTGATTTTTTTGCAGTTAAATTCAGAAAAACAATGACATTTTGGGAGCATAAAAATGTAAACTTTTTTGTAACACCACCATTAATGTAGATTACACTTAAGAAAATGTGATTAAAATCTCAGTATTTAGATTTTTTGAACCCTCACATTACATATACATAGCCAAATATAGTACAATTGAAAGCTTATTATCCAGCTTAAAGTATAATGCATCTGAAAAATAAATAAATAATGCACTTATGAATGGTTTTGTAGTCCAGTTTTATAGTCCATTTTGTGAAAATGCTATGTCATTCACACATGCATTATGTGTTAAGTCTAATATTTGCACGAGTGAGCAGTTTTTAGTACATAAATATCCCCTCAGTATTCGCAATCACAGGTTATGAACAAATGCGAGCCAGAGATTTCCACTCTTAAAAACAACATTGTACTGTATTTTATACCACAAATTCCGTCTCATTCATTTCCAAATCCATCAGTGCTATTAAACGAACCGACTAATGGAATGATTCAATGACTCACTCACTCAACAAGGACAGTCACTTGTCATCACATACTGGCGACTCGATGTAACCTGCAGAAAGAATGACTGAAATACCCCCACACCACCACCACCACTACTACACAGACTGACAAGCCTTTTACCAAAACAAACATGTACAAGCTGAGTGATACAAACAAGTGAAAGGTCCCTGGATTTTAGCATCGCTTGAATGCTGAACTGACCAATCAGCATCCAGAACTGCAAATGTATATTTAGCAGTCTGTTTTTTAAAAAGATAGTTCACTCAAAAATGTAAACCGGCTCATCATTTATTCACATTGGTGCATTTTTTTAAGCCTTTAAGGAGAAGGCCATGCATTCATTCATTCATTCATTCATTCATTCATTCATTCATTCATTCATTCATTCATTCATTCATTCATTCATTCATGCATTCATTCATTCATTCATTCATTCATTCATTCATTTATTAATATGTATTATGGATGCTCATCTATATGATGGTAGAGAATAGCCATTAGGTTTAAGCTTTTAAAAAAGATGACTAAGCATGACTGATTGCAATTTTGGGGAAAGTTACTATTGGAAGTAATGCATTACTTTACCCAGTTACTCCCTAAAAAGTAACTTGTTGCATTACTTAGTTACTTTTTATGCTAAGTAATGGGTTATGTTTCTTTTGAGTTACTAATGCATTACTTTTTATTACCTGGCTGAGGCTTGATCTCTTTCAGAACTTGTTTTTTTTTTTTCTTTCTTTTTTTTTTAACAAAGTTCTGCAATTAACACTGTCTAACCTACACCAACACCACCTTTAAAAACAAAAAAAATACATTTTAGGATAATGTTATCTGAGAAATTCCTGACGGCAGAGCTCTACATGTCAAATATACAGATTATTGAAAACGTAAAGCAACGTGTTTGCTACTTTTGTACTATTTGTCTTAAGTAAAATCACTGTCCATTGAGACAATTCCCTTCTCCTTTTCTTCAATGCGTTCCAAATAATAAACACATTCTCTCAGTGACTGTGTGATTCATTGTGACTACTTTAATTAAATTCAGCAATTTATTTTTTAAAAGTTGATTCATTAAACTAAAAAGTAACTCGCCTACCACATTTTAAAAATAACTCAAATATTATTACTTTTTTTTTTACATTGCTGAATTGGTAAGGCCATCCCAAGTGTATGTGATAAAGAAGTGTAAAAACACTACATGTAATGTATTATTTAACAAACATTCTAATCGTATTCTTAATTATGGCTGTGCATTCATGAGACTGCAACGCGTCCACAAAAAAATAACACACAATATATCAAGACTAACAACGTGTCTTATAGGAGGTAAATCTGAGGCAACCTGATGTAATCTGTTATCTGAGGTAAATATATATTTTGTGTTCATTGTCACACCAAGTTACTTCATTCATCTGTTAACTTTCATTCTGACTTTCATCTTAATATCTCTCCAAAAATATTGAAGAAACTACACAAATAACTTTCTGAGGCTTTCAAGGTACTGCATTTGGTGCTTTAATAATCATGATTTATCAAAACGGTGCACTTGTCTGTATTTTCTAGGTGAGTTACTGTAGAGTAAACTCTTTTTCATGAATGTGCATTATAATCAAATGCTAAGAGTCAAATTGGAGAAAATAATACATTAGAATCAGGTTTCTTTTTACCAAATGCTATCATAAAAATACCCAACAATTTAAATACACATCATTTGTCACAGTTTAATTCAATATCATAACTATTATAGCAAACTGTGCAATAAGTATTTATTCATTCCTTATTTTTGTAGTTTTGCTATGTGTTGATGTTTTGAATGACAAAATAAAGGGAACTGAACTAAACTGAAGATGAGAGCACTCCTTGATATTTTTTCATCTTTTTAAAAAGCTTGGTCAATATTCTCTGTCTTTATATGGATATGCAATGTGTAGAGAATTGTATTATTATTATAGATATTTTTATTAATTTTTCAAGTGCATATGGCATTGAAACCACACCAGCGTGAGGAAACAATGACTGAATGTACATTTGTGAGTGTACTAGCCCTTTAACATGCTGATACCCTTTTAGGTGAGAACTCATTGTGCAGACGTGCAAAACAAAACAGAAATACCAGTGAGACCTGTAACTGATCTCACCTGCATCGCACAACCTTCATACAACAGTACATACCAGACACAAGTGCACTCCAGTACAGATAAAAAAATAAAAAAGACTGATATCAGTACAGTACAAAGAGTGTCAAAAGTGCCCATTCTATGCAACAACCTAACAGACACTCAACAGAAATGCAGTGCAATGCATATGTACTTCAAACATGCAGTGTGTGTAGTGCTAAATGAATAAGAGGCCATACAAAAATCTAATAGCTTCGTTTTTTTCATGCATCAGACAGTGTTTACTTTCCTAAGCAAGCATTTAGTTAACATATACCACACTGTAAAAATATATATATCTGTAAATTGATAGTTTTCCCTATTTTTTTTATTCATGTTCTTTCCACTTAATTATGCTATTGAATTGCATTATGGGACATTGACCATTCCTTCAAAAGTTTTTAATGTTAAAAGGTTTGTAAAAGTGACTTTTATGGACATTTTTATAATAACCCAAAATCAGAAAAAGTTGGGACAGTATGAAAAGTGCAAATAAAAAAGAAAGTATTGATTTCTAAATTCACTTTGACTTCCATTTCATTGCAGACAATACAACAAAAAAATATTTAACGTGTTCCTCGTGATTAATTTTTTTTTGTATTCCAATTTTGTGTCTTTTCCAGGAACGCCTATGCATATTTAAACAAGACAATGCAAAACCCAATTCTGCACATATTACAAAGTCTTGGCTGTGGAGGAAAGAGGATACGGGTACTTGACTGGGCCGCCTGCAGTCCTGACCTGTCTCCAATAAAGAATGTGTGGTGAATTTTAAAGCACAAAATGAGAACAACAAAGACCCTGTACTGTTGCACACCTTAAAGGGGTGGTCCAGAATGTGTTTTTTAAGGCTTGGTTGTGTTTATAAGATGCAAAGCAATGTATGCTCATGCTTCACTTGTAGAAAATCACAATATTTTTTCACACATCTTACTTTGATTATATACAGCTACTCAGCTAACACGGAAATTACTGAGAGGGGTCTGGCTGCAGACTCGGTGCAGTGCAATCTGAGCTGCAGCCAATGCTTTTTAATGCGCTTACCTAACCCCACCCCTAACCCTACAACTCACAGTGATGTCACTAGCTTCATTGAGTGCATTGTGTCTGAGCGATGCAATCTCAGCTTGCATAATAAAGGCTGCATCCAGATACTATTGAAACGATTGTCATATTTCCTAGTTCCTCCGAAAGGCTCGCCCTCAAGAGACTCTGATTGGTCAGCTAACATAATGTGCTGTGATTCGGGGATCAGCTCCACATAACCAGTAAAGCATCACGCCTCCACAAGCACGCGCTTTGATTCTGCTGTGTAAATAGTGTCAATCAGAGTAGCTGTTAGCAGTATCAGTTTGAGCCTTAACCAATGTTTATTTTTTATTTTTCTCTGATGCTTGGAATAAGTTATTATTCTGTAATATACAGTAAAGCTGTTGACAGAAGAATAAAAAGTGAGATGTAGAATGTGGCCAGTGTGAGCTTTGATAGATTTTTCTGCTTCAACACAAGTTAGGCGAGCTAAACTGTTTAAATTGTTAGCGGTGCCAAACAGCATTTCCCTTGCTACAACATATCTTTTACGCTAGACACAATAAATGCATGTCACAGATCAATTTTAACAAATAAAATACTTACAGGTTGCAGTTTACAATCCAAAGCTTCTGCTTGTTGAAGCTGCTCCTTCTTTGAGAAGTTTTTAGCCGCATCCAGCACTGAACTGGGAGAGATTCTGGAAGCTCTCCTTTGTCAAATGCTAGCTTTATATATTATATAATTCTATGGAATATAATTAAAATTAAACCGTAAGCACTTCTCTCTTTGTGTCGTGTCCTTTGAAAGCCCAAATACAGAAACAAAAGAAGCTCTGCTGAAATAGCAGCGTTTGGATGGCATTTTAGCTTTCTCTGCTGTAACATTACAGCGCCTCTGATCAC
Organism: Danio tinwini; assembly: GCA_903798205.1. Lineage (NCBI taxonomy): Eukaryota > Metazoa > Chordata > Actinopteri > Cypriniformes > Danionidae > Danio > Danio tinwini. The sequence goes on along the minus strand of CAIGQZ010004625.1, from coordinate 3,905,545 downwards.
GTCCCTTCGCTGCGCAGGGTGTGTGCGTGGTAAATTTGTGTATTTTCTGTCCCGGATGTTTGTTTATTTTGTAGTCCCCAAAGTTTGTTTGCTGTAGGCTTTGCTAAGCTAACTCTGTAAAAGACAATGTCTCCCTTTGCATTGAACTTTGAGAATCTTACATTCAGAAATGTTGTTCACACAGCTACATTACACATCAACTAAAGTTTAAAATATGATATCATAGTGGACCACCCCTTTAAGACTTGTTTGCAGGACGAAAGGGACAAAATCACACCTTAGTGTCTTCAGTCCCTAAACGTTTTTTAAGTGGTGTTGTATATTATGGTACGAAAACCTTGTAATAAACTGCCAGCACATTTTCAGTTATGTTACCAACTTATTTCTCTACATATTATTTCTTATATATTATATTATTTTAAACTACTAAAATGTCAATAAAAGTCACTTTGTTGAACTGTAGAGTTGAATTGTCAACATCAAAAGTGGACAGAGCAGAAATAATACTCCCGCAATGCAATTCACAACTGTAAACAAACAGAAAACACTGGAAACAAGAAACTGTTAATTTACAGATATTTTTTTACAGTGAAGAGGTTGACCTATCCGTGCAGTGTGAGGGAGTGTGAATGTGCATGGGGCATCCGTTGGAGGTACTGTACCTGCTTGATGCTGCGGCTCACCTGGGCAGGTGGCAGTGTTGTTGCAGAGTCGGGTTTCCCTCAGCGGGCCGCTGCAGAGGGTCCCGTACGGAGAGGACACACACGAGCGCGAACGAACCTGCCAACCTTGCCCACAAGTCAGCGAACACACACTCCACTGAGACCACTCCTCTGCTGCCGGGTCACCTACAAAACATGCCATAGAGAGAGGAAAGCAACGCCTTTAAAATCCCTGACCCAGGCTGAAAATGAAGACTTGAAGAAAGTTGAAAAACGAGAAGGTCAAAAAGAGTACAGGGTTGTTGTGCTGTGTTGCCTCCTTTAATAAATTATTAGGAATGAATTGGGATCAGGAATGTTTTTAGAGTGCATTCACAATTGTATGGTTCAGATTCAGATTTTTGGCTTTTTTTGATGAAAAGAAAGAAAGAAAGCATAAATTAATGGATGAATCAATAAATTTATCCTTAAGAGGACACATTACTACACAATCTGAATCTATATTATTAATAATGAAAAAAATATTAAATAAAAATAAAGGGAACCAGACTTTTTTTATTGTATTATATATATTTTTTGTATGGCATTTCTGTGAAAAATCATTTTTGGGTTCTTCCTGGAATCTTTAGTTTTAAGACATGTGATTGAAATAATTAGAAAGAACAAAAGAGAAAGAAAGAAAGAAAGAAAGAAAGAAAGAAAGAAAGAAAGAAAGA
>CAIGQZ010004625.1:3850351-3878539 GCA_903798205.1 Danio tinwini | reverse complement strand
AAATAAACATTATATCACAACACGGTTCATTTGGAAGCAGTCCAAGTCTTAACATGTTTGGTGTGTACCAAAGTCCAATGGCATCATTTACACTCATTTGCCCTAATAAAACAATGGGATCAGAATATGTTTTAATCAAACCAAATGTGCCAAGTTTTGAGCAAATGCATCATACCTGAGTTAAACTGAGACAACATATAAACATAATCTTAACTACACAACGTCTGTAAAAATGATGCAAACACACAAGTGAACAATGTCCTAGTCAGGATGTGAATGTAATGTTGTGGATATACACTCACAGGCCACTTTATTAGGTACCGGGTTGGACCCCCTTTTGCCTTTGAAACTGCCTTAATCGTTCATGCCATAGATTCAACAAGGTACTGGAAATATTCCTCAGATATTTTTTTTTCATATTGACATGATAGCATCATGCAGTTGCTGCAGATTTGTTATCATCCATGATGCAAATCTTCCATTCCACCACATCCAAAATGTGCTCTATTTGATCTGGTGTCTGGGGAGGTCATTTGAGTACAGTGAACTCTTCGTCATGTTCAAGAAACCATTCTGAGATGATTCACGCTACATGGCAAGGCGCATTATCCTGCTGGAAGTAGCCATCAGAAGATGTGATTTTTAAGCGACAATAGGTCCACAGCGCTCATATGTTACTTATTACACAGGGATGCATAGCAGCACATCATTTTTAAACATGAAAATTAAATGGTTTAAATGTACCTTTGTCAATATAAATAGATAATCCACTACCTCCTCCAATGCATTTAATTACTTCTCACAAATATGTTGCTTTCTTCTGTTAAACACAAATAAAGATATTTTGAAAAATGCAGAAAAACTGTAAACATTCACTTCCATAGTATCTAGACTGGTTTAATGCACACTACGCCCAAAACACACACAAAATAAACTCATTAGAAGAATAATGACAACACTTTTAGACTATGCGCCTGGCACACTGACTGTTTTTCCCATCTTTAAAATAGCAAAAGTGGATATTGACTTAATAGCAAAAATAGCAAAAGTGGATAACTTTTGTTGTGTTCAACAGATAAAAAAAACTGAAGTTGAAATAACAATAAGTACATTTTTTTTTTTCATTTTTGGGTGAGCTATCCCTTTAAAGGGAACAGGAGACAAGACTCTGGTCTGGTCTAGACTGGTTTGATGCCCTCTTTGCCCAAAATACACACAAAAACCTCATTAAGAGAATAATTATAACACTTTTAGACAATGCGTCTGGCACACCGACTGTTTTTCCCATCCTTAAAATAGCAAAAGTGGATTCAGACATGCCTTACGTTCACCTGCTGTGCGTTTAGATTGCTAAAATAAAGCCCATTGTCTCATAACCTCTATATTATGTACCAGTTAAATCCTTGCATTTAAATACACATTCAAGAGCCTGTTGAACATAAGCTGGAGGAATACTTAAGAAGGGTCACATTCAGACAAACGAGGGTCCTTCAAACATAGGAAGTCTTCTTTATCCTCTAATTGAGGGGATTTACAGGTAGCAGCCATTTGTGTAGAGTGCCCTGTTAGGTTTGAAGTTCACTGGGAAAACATTATCATATGAATGACTTCCTCGTTCAACAGCACTTCAAAATAGTGAACGGAAACACACAAAATCTCTTGGGGATGGCAGAGGATCTGAACAGAACAAGATCTAGAGGATACAGGAACGTTTGTATAATGCTTGAGTGAATTGTACGTATCATCCTGTAAGTTATGAGGATGTACCGCAGGCCCTTTGTTTACTCATTTCCGTCAAATAAAGCGAGATAAACCTTTCAATGTGGTTATATTGTTTTCTTTCCCAAGTAAAGTGGATTGTGCGCACATGCATACAAAGTTGTAAACACGTATGATCGATATTAACTGCTCCCGGCAGACTTGACAGTGCATCAGAAATAATACACTACATCTCAAAAGACTGAACTGTTGAACTGTTTGATGACTTAGTCTTTGATAGGCTTTCCACAAGTACACACACACAAACACACACACCACTGAGCTCTCTGGTGGAGAAAATGGCCTTTTAGATTGCCGGCCTGCCACCTTCCACATTATTGTTTTGTATTCTTTGTTTCTCTCCCATTCTGACTTCTAGTTTTCACCTCCAATGTCTGTGAGCTGCCAAGTCTTAAAACTACTCTGTCAGTACTTCCAAGAACATCGGCCAAATAATATTTCAATGTGCCCGTAATTGTTCTTAATGTAATCACATTAATAAAAGGTTTAATCACTATAATAGCTTAAGTTAAAGAGGGCAGATTCAATCCTGCTTTGTTCCTGAAAATGAGGAAATGTACAAAGTAATAAAATGGCACGGACATTTTGAAATATATAAAATATATATAATAATGTTTCACATATTATGGTTTCAAATATCAAAATGCACAATAAACCATTATCGTTTACCAAAGGAAACATGGTTTGTCACCAATTTTATTAATAACACCCTATCAATTCCATTGGTTACCTGCAAACTAGTGTTGTCACGCTACTCGAATTGGCTACCATTCGGTACTGAAATTTTAAAAACATCCAAATACTGCTAACATTTGAGCACTGTTGAGTGCGTTCTTTAACAGCGCTGATTTACTATTGTGTGCTCAACAGAAATGACTGTGATTGGCCATGAAGGCCATCAGTTCACCTACTCGCCACTGTTTACTGAGTGTAACTTTAAAACACTCCATTGTCCCTGTATCTGTAGTTAGTAAACAGCGATGAGTTTGGTGAACTGATGACCTTCACAGCCAATCGCAATCATTTCTGCTGAGCACGTGAACACAATCAGCCCTCAAAATGTTAGCAGGAAATGGAAGTTTTTCAATTCCAGTACTGACTGGTATCAAATTCCAGTATCGTGACAACACAACTGCGAATAATGTCTTATTTAACCCTGAAACACTTGTCGAACGGTATTTTGACCACATTGGTTCAAACTGAAGTTCTGCCGAGTGACTAAAAAGTTATCAGCATGATGTTAAAAAACTGTACATTTCTAGTCAATCTATTCTTCTGCAATCTTATACCAAAAAACGGAAATAAGGGTGGTATTAATAGCTTAAAATGTGGGAGAGCGTTGATATTACGTGATTGTATTGTATTACAATATGAAGCAATTAAGTGTTGATGTTAAATCAAAAGTAATTCACAAATACTTGAAAATGAAATTATTTAATGACAATAATTATCTATGGTTACAACTGAATTAGTTACAAATAACTGCATAAAATAATAAAACAGGAGATGATGAAAACATATGATAAAAATTGTATCCAGCTTAAATGTAAACTTAAAGTTACCTAAAAGAGAGGGAGAGACAGGGGGAGAGAGAGGGAGACAAAGAGAGTAAGTAGGCCTCAAAGAGCCTGGGAGCAGTAGAGCCAGAGAAGGAGAGGAGCAGATCAGAAGAGAAGCAGACCAGGAAGAGAACAGACCAGGAAAAGAGACAAAGCAAAGTTTACCAGCTATTTTGTATCTTCTTGACCATGTGACTAAAGCCCAAATGCTGAGACATTTAAACTGACCAATCAACATGTGACCACATCGTAAAACCCCCAAAGTCCACATACCAGGCCCTGATCTTATCAGTATCTGCCTTAGGAGTCAGCATGGACCTTCTTTGGTGAAATACATCTTTTGCCATATAAACAAATGCATATAATAATTTAAAAATTACACACTGTAGAGCAGGAGTTATCAACCATATTTGTCAGAGGGCCAGAGTTTTACCAGACAGCCTCCTTGGGAGCCGGACCCCCAAGAAGAAAATCCAATAAAAATCTCATTTTGGCTTAACATTATGTTTAATGTTTATACTTTTTCACTTTCATTACAAAACTGAAGGCATTTGATTCAGGCTCACATCACCTATACCACAGTCAACCACTAGGAGGGAAAGAAATTTTGCCTCAACTCAATTAACCTAAGTCAACAAGGGGAAATGTAACTTCAGCCATTGATTAAGTAGTGTTAGTAGCCCGTTTCAGTATTGTGATTCGAATTCAAGCTCACTTAAAGTTTTATTTGATGTGCGAACATTATTTGTGACCTGTTTTGTTCTGCTACCAGATTATTTATTTACCATGCTATTTTAAGTTGTGCCAGATAGTTTTTCCTCCTTTTTTTTAGTCCTGAGGCAGACATCCCAAGTCTCCCGGAAGTTCTGTGAGTCTCCCGCAAAAGAATGATAATCTCCCGAAAATCGCACGTCTCCCTCCCGCTCCTCAAATACGTTGCGCACCCCTCTCCACTGCATCCCTCCTTGCTTTTCATCACACACACTTCGCGCGCACTCTGCCTACACCCGGTTTTTACTTACGCGAAAACCTGTTTGAAACAATAAATGCTTAACGCAGCATGGTCTGTCTGAGTCTGTCCTCATTTCGAAGTGTAGCCTAAATATAGTCATAAATGGTGATTATTCTGACAAGAGACTTAGTTGTTGTTATTTTTAGTTGCTTTAACTGTGTGGACCACTATTTTTGATCCTCACAATTTTGGAATCCAGTCGCGGGCTGGATTGAACGGCTCAGCGGGCCGGATTTGGCCCGGGGGCTGCCAGTTGATGATCAGTGTTGTAGAGTTTGGTTTGTGCTGTCGACGTTAAGAATACTTTTTTTCATCTGCACTGTGAAAATAGATCTACTCTGCATGCACACCCAAAGGATGAGGACTGTTATTACTGTTCATATGTCTGTCTATCATGTGCTAGGGAAGCTTATGTGGCTGTAATTCATATATGGTAATTGGAATTTGTTTCTGACAGATGCTGTAAGCAGTTGACCAATCACAATAGGCTGGGCCAATCATCTGACCAATCGGAGGAGAACAGACTTTCAGGAGCTGTTTACATAATGTTTTTGGTCAAAAATGGTAAATGCGACAACTGCATTTTTGGGACTGAAATACATAAATCTGTAAACAAATTCAAAGTTTGATTAAAAAAGTAAACAAATTAGAAACCCAAAACTAATAAATTTGAGTTTTTACAAATGAAGACGTTATTATGTCCATGTAATCATGCGAAAATCTAAGTTTTTAAAAAATGATGACATCATGCAAGTTTGTTTTAAGGCATGTCATTTAGGCAAGTGTAAACAAACACACAGCAATGGCAGATTATGTGGGGGGTTATTGTTGCTCCAGTGTCTCCTAATGCTTTATTAGAAAAGTGTGGATTTACCTCACAATACAATCAAAAATCACACACACGTTATGCATAGCACATCATGATTTTGCCAAGTAGGATGCGATCCTGGATTAACATCTATGTTGATCCTGGAACATAATTTTTGTTGGAAAATGTAATCCATACCGATTCCCTCCCCCTAAACCCAACCATAACTGTAAATTATTCCCAAAATTAAAGAGGAATAATAGATGGATAACAATCATGTAGAGGTGCATAAACCATCCGTAAACCTAAACATAACATAAACGGTAAACACATCCCTTAATTCTGATTGGCTGATTGGAATGTTGTTCCAAAATCAACAAAGATGTTAATCCAGGAACATGTCCTACTTGGTAAAATCAGGTTGGCATTATACATACACACCAATGTCGAACTGCAGACAGCAGTCATTTCCATACAGCTGCTGTTTAATAACAAGGTGACAGCACCACATACTGGGCTGGCATCCAGAGTACAGCATTATTTTTCACATATGTGTAAAATGCGTATTGTTTTGAATACTTTCTCAGTTAAACGTGAAACTCTTGCATCGTTGTTGTGTAAATGTAGCCTCAGAGAGGAAGGGTTTAGAGAGATTGGGGCTACGTCTACAATAATCCGGATACATTTAAAAAAAAATGTCGGCAAAACACTCTTGTCCACACTATCATTTTCAATTCTTCAAAAATGGCTGAAAACACTTTCGTTCATGTTTTACGCAGATGTAAGATGCTTTTACCTGCTTCATATCTGTCTGGCATTTATTTACTTTCCATCTCTTTGAAATTGTCGTCTGCTTCCATCGATGAACAATAGCTACCAGTAAACATTGTATGTTCTTTTAGTCAATATATAGTATGTACAAACTGACAATAATCTTTACAGCTTCCAAAACATCTGCTTTACAATGTGGTTCACTATGTTAGCTGAATTGGTCACATGACTAAAACATGTCATTGTTTTCGAAAGCCTCTATTTCACTGATCATCAACTGGCGGCCCGCTGAGCTGTTCAATCCGGCCTGCGACTGGCTTCCAAAATTGTGAGGATCAAAAAGAAAATAGTGGTCCACACTATTATAGCAACTAAAAATAACAACAACTGAGTCTCTTGTCAGAATAACCACCATTTATGACTATAAGGCTACACTTTGAAATGAGGACAGACTCAGACAGACCATGCAGTGTTAAGCATTTATTGTTTCAAACAGGTTTTAGCATAAGTGAAGACCGGGTGGGGTGTAGGCGGAGTGTGCGTGACGGGTGTGTGATGAAGAGCAAGGAGGGATGTGGTGGAGAGGGCTGCACAACGTATTTGAGGAGCGGGAGAGAGACGCGCAATTTCCGGGAGATTATTATTCGTTTGCGGGCATCAGGGAGTCTCTATGCATTTGCGGGAGACTCACAGAACTTCCGGGAGACTTGGGATGCTTGCCTCAGGACTAAAAAAAGGAGCTGAACTTAAAATAGCATGGTAAATAAATAACCTGGTATCAGAACAAAACAAGTCACAAATAATGCTCACACATCAAATAAAATGAAAGTGGGCTTGAATTCAAATCACAATGCTTAAACGGGCTACTCACAGTGCTTAATCAATGGCTAAGGTTACATTTCCCCTTGTTGACTTAGCCTAATTAAGTTGAGGCAAAATATCTATCACTCCTAGTGGTTGACTGTGGTATAGGTGATGGGAGCCTGAATCAAATGCCTTCAGTTTTGTAATGAAATTGAAAAAAGTATAAACATTAAACATAATGTTAAGACAAAATTAGATTTTTATTTGATTTTCTTCTTGGGGGTCCGGCCTCCAAGGAGGCTGTCTGGTAAAACTTTGGCCCTCTGACAAATATGGTTGATGACCCCTGCTTTATTTTCACAATCCACACTGCAACATCAAAATGCCATTTCAAATTGATCAACTTTGGACAGTGTTTTTGAAAAAAGACATTTGTGTTTCCTAAAAACTCTGTCTCAGTGTGGACGGAAGGCCAAAACGGTGAGAAAAATATTAATTTAAAAAAAATATATGTATTAGAGTGAACATGGCCTGGATCATGTCAGACACTTTGAGAAATAAGCTGATGCTGCAATAAGATCTAAAATCTAAGTATTTGACCTTGGATGGATCTATTGTGTGAGGCATCCTAAAAAAATTAGGAAGATTTAAATTACAATCATATACAATGTCGGTGTTAGATTAGTTTTTGATTGTTTGTTTGTTTGTTTGTTTTCTGTAGTACTTAAAGTAATATTGAGTCTAGACTGAAATTCTAACATTGCAACAGTAGCATTTCCCACAAAAAGCTTTCCAGACACTCCCTCAGACCTGTTTGTGTAGCTCCACGTTTAAAACGCTTCACAGTCGGAGTCCCTTTGCAGCTCAGATCCCTTTTCTTCTCTGAAAGAAGCGGCACAACAATCTCGCTGTGATTTTACAAACGACCCATGTCTGCAGTCGCTCAGGTCACTCTTTGTCTTACAGACAGGCAGAGGTAAAGCTGTTTGGCTCCTCTCAGCAGCGGTTTGATTAGTGTGTGCAGGTCTGAATATATCTTTCTAAAGGAAGTGTCTGCCCTTCCTTTGAGCAAATCTACTGGCCATCGCATTTTAACAGAGTGTGCAACACAATGAAGTCAATGCTCAAATGCTCATAGTCAATTTTTCACTAGAATTCACTATAAAATATGTACAGTATGAATAGGTTTAAGTATATATAAACCAATAAGAGCATATACAGCAGTCAACATATAAAAGTGGATCAAAGTCCTAGTGTATTGTTCAGATTGTCTACTCTTTTGTTATGTTGGTGGCTGTTTTTGCCCCATTGACTTTCATTACAATGACATTTTTTGACTGCAAAGCCATGGCAGCATATTATCATGCATTATTGATTGTCAGTGTGTTCCCCTGTTAGGAAGATGTCAAATTTGTTAGTTTTACTGTTGGTCATCAGTTGGCACCATTAACTATGGGTGTGACAAGATCTCGTATGACGAGATCTCACGAGATTAAATCACGGCGAGATTTCTCGTCGAGGTGAAAAGTTGTCTCGTCACGGGAGTTGTGATGTTATGATGGAGCGTGAGGGTGAAACTAGCATTGACGATTGGAGGCAAGATTGGATTTGATCTGCAAATAAAGTGCTTTGCACACACCTGGAAACCCAGGCTGGCCTCAGAGTTGCGCTTGTCACTCGGTTGGGTGGGCAGGTGTGACGTAACCGCTTTTTTCACCGGAGTTCAGCAGGTGCCGCATCCAACATAGGCTACAACTACAGCCTTACACATTATGGTTCGTATCCATGCAATGGAATAGCACTTCAGATATGCTGAAAGGCATAATCGTCGTAAACACAAATGGAATTAAGACGTGGAGTATTCCTATTTTAGTCGCATTATTGAAGTGCAGATATGTAAACGCCGTAATCAAACTACTAACACTATGAAGGACTTTTAGCCACATTTTGCGACAGGACCTACACACCTAGCAAATCAGTAAAGCACCACAGACGCACACATCTCTAAGTGCGCAAACAAACACACACACTTACTTAATGAACTCCTGGAGACTCATCGTCACATTATCATCACGGAACACACGTTTACGCTGTCCGGGAAAAGCTCCATTAAAACTCCATTAAATCCTATCAGTCCTTCATAGTCGCATGATCGCATCCAGTAGCTCAGAATACAAAAAATGACATACATTTGTTTCAGTGTGTGGAAATAAGTTAAATATATCATGTGAAATTGTACAGGGGAGAAGCCAGTCGGTAGAGTTTATAGCTAAATATTTAGCAGTGTTTGCATGTCCTTTATAACAGAATTAATTTAAATAGAAATAAAATACCATTCATTACATTGTTTTTTAAAAAGCACCTAAATTGTTTTGTATTTTGTGATTTTTTTTCTAGTTGAATAAAAATCTATTTTCCATTCATATATTAGCAAATATATATAAAAAGATTATATTCCATTCACATGGAAGTGTTTGCATGTCCATTACTGTGCATTATTAATTAAAATAGAAGTAAAATAACATTCATTACAAGTTGATTTAAAGAAAGCACCTAAGTAGTTTTGCGAGTTGGGTTTTTTTCCCAGTTGAATAAAAGACAAAATATTTTCCATTCATATATTTCATCATTAAGGATTTCTTAAAAATAGTGTAAAAATCTTGTCTCGTCTCATTCTCGTGAACCCAATCTCGTATCTCATCTCGTCTCGTGGAGTAGGCATCCCGTCACACCCCTACCATTAACCCTTTAGATAAGCCCTTGTAAAAAAGTTTCTAGTTCATATATGGAGTTACATAGACTATAACAGCAAATTGTAGTGTTTGTGCATACTGTACAGTAGTCAACATTTAAAGTAGATCAAAGCCTTTAACCCTTGTGTTTTGTTCAAAATGACTACCCTTTTGTTATGCTGGTGACTGTTTTTGCCCCATTGACTTTCATTATAATGACATTTTTTTATTGCAAAGCCATGACATGTGTTTTTCCCTGTTGGGAAGAGGTAAAACCTGTCAACATTAACCCTTTAGATAACCCTGTGTAAAAAAGTTTCTGGTTCTTATATGGAGTAATATTAGTATGAGTATATATGAGCAATATGATTTACATGAGAAGAGCAGGCGCGAATGGCACTCGCGAAAGAAATTTGAGATAATAAAAACATACACCGCGACCTCTGGTGGATTCGCGAAAAACAAAAACCGCAAATAAACATAGCTCCTGGGACGTATTTGGTGCTCTCCAGAAATGTATATAGAGGTATGTTTTCAGAATCCGGGCTGCCTCAGTGTTGCGTGTCACTAGTATGCTTGGGTGGGCATGACGTAACCACTTTTTTTCACAGTAGTTCAAAGGTTGTGATGTCCAAAAGCAAAGTCTGCTACAACTGCCACCACACAAATTAACCATGCGATGGAATAGCACTATATGCTTTAAGTCATAATCATCGTAAACACAAAACAAATTACGATGTGAAATATTCCTATTTTAGTCAAATTATTTAAATGTAATGTGTATTTATATAGCTCATTTATTGTGTATGGCCATACACCTAAAGCGCTTCACAATCATGAGGAGAGTCTCTTCACACCACCACCAGTGTATAGCATCCACTTGGATGATGCGACGGCAGTCACAGGACAATGGCGCCAGTGCGCTCACCACACACCAGCTAAAGGTGGAGTGAAGAGACAGTGATAGAGCCAATTCGGTGGATGGGGATGATTAGGAGGCCATGATGGGAAAGTGCCGATTAAGGGACTTTGGCCAGGACACCAGGGTTACACCCGACCTCTTTACGAGAAGTGTCATGGGATTTTTAATGACCACAGAGAGTCAGGACCTTGGTTTAACGTCTCATCCGAAAGACGGCGCCCACTGACAGTGTAGTGTCCCCTTTACTTTTACTGGGGCATTAGAACTCACACAGACCACAGGGTGAGCGCCCCCTGCTGGCCTCACTAACACCACTTCCACTTCCAAATGCTGTACAGACGTGTAAACTCCGTAATCAAACTATTAAAGTTGTGTCAGTTGAATAAAAATCTATTTTTCATTCATATATTAGCATATATTTTGAAGTGTTTGCATGCCCTTTACAGCATAGAGTTCATTAAAATAGAAGTAAAATACTATTCGTTACAAGTTGATTTTAAAAAGCACCTAAATAGTTTATCTTTTTTAGTTAAATAAAAGACCATTTTCCATTCATATACTGTATCATCATTGAAGATTCTAAAATGATAGCATAAAAATCTCATCTAGTCTTGTTCTCGTGAACCCAATCTTGTGTCTCATCTCAGATGATGTTTGGTGCTTGCGTTCCCTCACTGTCGGCTGATTCAATAGGAGATATATTCAAATATTGTACTGCAAAATGCAAAACTATTTTAGTTTCTATTTGACTATACTTAATGTTTTGTCATCTCGTCTCATGGAGTAAGCATCTCGTCACACCCCTAGTAGTCAACATTTGAACTTGATCAAAGCCTTGTCAAAATTGCCCTAAAAACAATGTATATTGAATGTTCTAGTTTTAGGACAACTTTGTTTGTTCCACTTCAAATGTTGACTACTGTAATTAGTCACTATTTTCACTTTTTATTGTATTTGGTTAGGTTTTTCTTTGAGGATTATGGCCTGAACTTAGACTTTGGGAAAATTGAAAATTAAATAAACTGATTTAATCTGAAAAAACAAACAAACAAACAACAAAAAAGTATCCTTCATTTCCAGTCTCTGGAAAACATTTCTAAACAAATTTAAGGATTCAAAGGTATTTTCGCTTTTCTTTTTTGAATGCGTGCCTATATAAGAGAGTGCTTTGTCATCAGCAAAAGTAGCTGCTGACAACAAATGCAAAGAGCAGCAACCACAAACATTGTCAAGATTTGTTTTTGTTCATCACAGGAATACATGTGGGACGCTCGATAATGGCAACACTTCATCTTTATTCTAAACTAACCAATCTCCACATATTCAGCAGGTCAGCTCATGGGAGGTCTGGATGACTTCCATCTCCGAGATTGAACTGTTCAGTCTACAAACAGGGCATGTGGCATAACCAGAGGAGACACATGAGGCACAGTGTCATGGAAAGCATGGAAAACCGCCACCTGGATGAGCGGATAACCAATGCCAGATCTGCAATCCTCGGCCTTTGTACTGTACGCTTGAATGTGAAACAAGAAACAGTTTAAATACTGTGCAACATACTCACACTTTGCATAAATTGTTTATATGTGTGTATTGTACTGTTTCTATCTATATAACCATTTTATATAGCAATATGTTCACATTGAAGAATATTGTCAATATGAGCTATTAGATATTCCCATTTCATTTATATGCATACAGATGATGTTTTGTGCTTGTGTTTCTTCACCGTCTGCATGTGACCACTGATTCAATGGGAGGACTAGGAGATGTATTCAAATATTATACTGCAAAGTGAAAAAAAATGTTTTTTATTTGACTATACTTAAGCAAATGACCACTGAATATTTGAGATAATAGGCATTCATCATGTGTTAACATATTTTAAATGCACTTCATGTTGGGTGGTTGTTTGTGTTGTGCATTTAAGATCCTTTCTCATCCCCTTTCCCCTTTTTGATACAGTCCAAGCGTGTATAAGCTCTTTTAGTGAAAGATTAATTCAGCCCCAGTGTTACAGGAAACCATACAGGAAGCCATTTTTTACCAACAATGATCAGACTGTATAACCAAAGTAATACTAGATGAATTATGCTGATTTATAGCATCAATACTGCAGATATAGACTAGTGTCTACTTGTTGTTTGAAACTAAGGTGCGTAGTATGAATGTAAATTTATTAATATTATTGCCTTTTTATATATGTATTTTTTTATAGTATGGATAAAGTTTGTTGTGACGTGAATTTCCCTTTGGGATTTTTAAAGTCTGAACCAGGTGTGTCCAAACTTGGTCCTGGAGGGCCAGTGCCCTACATATTTTAGTTCCAATCACAATTAAACACGCCTGAACCAGCTAATCAAGCTCTTTCTAGGTATACTAGAAACTTTCAAGCAGGTGTGTTGAAGCAAGTTGGAGCTAAACTATGCATGACACTGGCCCTCCAGGACCGAGTTTGGACATCTCTGGTCTAAAGTAAACTTAACAAATGGCAATTTGTTAAGTTTGTCACTTATTCCATGGCAATTTGTCACTTATTCCATGGTCTGTAGAAATTATTGATTCTGATTGGCTTGAAGGTTTGCAATAAAATCATTTAATGCACAGGTGGGTCTGTTATATATAATATACAAATATACACTGAGCCATAAACCTTCATTCATATTTGGCCTGATAATATACAATATTGTATTCTACATAAAGCAAAAACAAAAAAAAATAACACTTGCTATTTTTTTTTTCCTGGCTGTTCTCATTACTTGCTATAAATAAAAACAAAATAAAATTATTATTTTATCAAATAAAATAAAATAAAATAAAAAAATAAAACAAAATAAAATATAAAATAAAATAAAATATATAAAACAAAATAAAATATAAAATGAAAAGAAATAAAATAAAATATTAAATAAAAAAATAAAATATTAAATAAAATTGTATTTAATTAATTAAAAAGAAAAGAAAACTACACAAAAAAATCTCACTTTGTAAAAAGTTTATCCATGACTCAGATTGTTATGCAATAAATCTATGCAAATTGGTGCATATTTTTCTTGAAAATGCCTCATTAGCATATTTAAACATGATAAAAAAATACAAGAAAAAATCCATTTGCAATTCCTAATGCAATCAATCATCTGGGGAAACAAACGATTAGGTAACATCTTCACCTCTGTGTCTTACTGTACCTTAAAATATATAACATACATTTCTACAGTATGAGGCCCATTGTAAAAATGAATTCATAAGCATAACTCCAATGTTTAACAATCATTTCAATCATCATCATACAAATAAGCCATCACCACTATATATATACACATTGCCAACATTAACTACAAGTTTATTCTATGTTTTATTCATGTGTAGGCTACATGAACAGCTAAATATGAGTATGAATGCTAAAACAAGGTCAGGCTTCATTCTATATAGTCGTGAACGTTGTAAATAACACCTGTAACCATAAGAACAGTAATTAAAGCAAATACCAATGATGCCTGTTTCCATAACACCACAATGTAATCACAGTTGTGTTCTGCCAAACGTTTTCCAAAAGCACCACATGACAACACTCAGGATAATTTGTTTGAGATGGTGTGAAAATACGTTTTGTTTGTTTTCTGTTTACATGAATGTGATGCATTTATTTGATCAACAGGTGTATACTGTGCATTCAAACTAAGCTAAGTTCATTATGAAACGATTACTCTTTTCCTCATTATTAATAAACAATAACAACAACAACAACAACAATAATAATAGTAATATTCTATGAAATTAAAATTGTATAATTATGTCATTATCATCATCATCATCATCATCATCATTGTTACTATTATTACTACTACTACTACACTACATAACGACAACAACAATTATACATTTACATGTAATTATATAGTAATGTTATTATCGTCATCGTCCTTCGTCGTCTTCTTATTATTAATATTTTTAAATAATAATATATTATTGTATTAATAATATAATTTATATTATATAATCATATTATACAAATTAAAATTTTATTATTATTATTATTATTTTATTATTATTTTTATAAATAGTAGTAGTAGTAGTAGTAGTAGTAGTAGTAGTAGTATTGTAAATAAATAAACAAACAAATAAATAAATAAATTAATTAATTAATTAATTAATAAATAAATAAATAAATAAATAAATAAATAAATAAATAAATAAATGTTGCTTACTATTTTAGTGAAAACTATTTTAGGATTCTTTGTGGGGGTAAAATTACTATCCTGCATTTCTACAATGGCCTTTAGTGTAGAATAGTTTTCTACAATTAAAAACCTTATTCTAAAGTGTTAAATGTAAATATGTTCAAAATAAAAATGCCTGCTTTAGTGCTTTCAAAGTGGTCAAGCTGTGTTCAAAGGGCAAGTATTTTAAAAATATATCAATGATCAACGATCTGACAGTCATTCTTATGTGCCATTGTGCATCTGTTTTAAAAAGGAGGTCATTCAGAGGTCACGGTAAAAATAGTATGCATTCGGACCTTTCATTACCCATCATACAGAAACAGTTTGGAAATCACAGCATTCAAGAGTGCAATCTATTATTTTCCGTCAGAGTGCTCTTCTGAGGCAAACAGCAATAAACAGCACACTTGAAACCTATGTTTATGTCCAGGACCGGAGAGATGTGAAATAAAATACTGACCATAAGAGCAGATGGACTCCCCAGAAATGCTGCTTCTGCAAATGTCTTATTTTCTGCCGCCTAAACGCTGTGTTTATCAGGCTTTCATCATCAGCAATCATAACCCTCTCTCTCTCCCTCTTTCTCTCTCTCTATTCTAGGCCTTGACTCTTTCTCTCTTACCTTTTCTATTTTCTGGAATTCAGCCTTCAGTTTCCATCATAGTGACATGAACAGTTTGGACATGACTGGAGAACATGCAGTTGAGGCAGTGGCGAGACTGTCAAACTCTGGTTCGGTCTCACAGTTTTTTTTACATTTTAGGTAAAATTATTCCACAGTAACCAGTCTAGAGATCTTTTTTTATTTTTATTAAAATGATAAAAAAATAAATAGTAAAGTATAAGCTTTTTAATATCGAAAAAACAGCTTGTTCGAAAAAACAGATGTATCTGGCAAATCCAGAGTCGTAGTCAAATAACAGGTGAGTGGTCAATACAGGAATGCAGCACACAACGTAAACAAACAAACAAGGTGAGGGTCAAAAGGCAAGGCATGAGAAAACCTGTCGTAATCTTCACAAAGACAGTATATCAAGACTCAGCCTAGATGTGTGTGCGCGCGCTGTTTAAATAGTCCTTGAAATCAGTTCATGAGCAGCTCCCAGCCGTGAGTGTGTGTAATCAACACAATGAGAAACAGGTGCGTATGAGCGGTGCATGACTGGAACTTGTAATCCATATACTGAACCCAAGTATCCTGAAAAATATCTAGTCAAATATTATTTACTGTCATCATGGCGAAGATAAAATAAATCAGTTATCAGAAATGATTTATTAAAACTGTTGTTTAAAAATGTGATGAAAACAAATCTTCTTTCCATTAAATTTGAAACTAGGGAAAAATATAGAGGGGGCTAATAATTTAGGAGGAATAATAATTCTGACTTCAACTGTATATGAGAGATGGCAAATACATGATGTCCCATGATCTTTCGGATATTTTTTTTTTTTTTTATTTTAATAAACTGATAACGTGTTTAAGAAACTTTTTTGCTTCCTTTTTGTCATTATAATTTTTGATGAAAACAAATAATGAAACAATACACATTTAAAAATAATGATTTTTGCTGCTTGTTCAAACTACTTTTTAGCAGAAACTACACAATTTTTGAGTTTTTTTTTTTTTTGAACAACTAAATTGCTTTATGTTCAATCCACTTATAATTGTATAAAAAAACAATTAAGTTAACTTGATTGATTTGTGTTGGGCCAACATGAATTAATTTTCTGGAACCCTCTATTTTTTACAGTGTACTTGATTTTTTCTGTATAAATTTATCATTTTATTTTATTTACTTGTAACATTTCATTTACTTTACTAATAGTAACTTTGCTTAAACAAATTTTTTAAAGGATAAATCAATATAATAAAAGTACATGGTACACTTAAAAAATAAGTTTGCTGGTTGTTTAAACTGCTTATTTAAAATGAGCTGAAACAACACAATTATTGAGTTTTTTGGGTGGACTACTTTATTGTTTTATGTTCAATCCAATTAAATTTGTAAAAACATTTATATAATGTTATTAGCAGTATTATTTATTATATGCATTTTTTTGTTTTAAAAAAACAAGTTTAGATTTGTCCACCTGTCAGGTTTTGAAGACGTATGCATCACAATATGCATACAATAGGACGTGCGTTTGGATATAACTTTTTGACAACACTTCAATATTATTGTTCATTTATTCATTTGCTGGAATTTATAACTAAATTTAGCAATAGTTTTGAAACATTTTTTTGTGCTTAAAGTAAATTAATTATTTAGGCTAATGGATGTCTTCAGTGGAGTGAGTTTCCACCGTTTCCTCATCCACGAAAGTAAAGGAGTAAAGAGTAAAAGTCAAGATAAAGAGAAAGTAAAGTGGCCGAATGGAGGAGGCTTGTTCTTTATCCTTGCGCTGCAGATGGTTTTCTTGCCAGTAGAGCATTTAGTTTTTCCACTTACAAAGTCCACCATGTAACTAGCAAATGCGCCATGTTGCAACATAACAGACTCTTAAAGAGAATGGGAGATGAGACTCTGATTGGTTTAATGTATGTTATGCTCAAATGGACGAACTACTTCTGCTCTCATGCGAAAACAAGAACTTTAACAACTCTGCTGCGCTGTGTTTCACAGAAACCTGGCTGAACGAAGCCATTCCGGACAGCGCATTACACTTACCGGACTTTCAGCTGTACAGAGCAGATCGCGATACGGAGTCAACGGGCAAAACACGCGGTGGTGGGACATGCTTTTACATTAACAGGAGATGGTGTACGGATGTAACTGTGTTAAAGAAGATGTGCTGTCCTGATGTGGAAGCGCTTTTCATTAACTGAAAGCCGTTTTATGCACCGCGGGAGTTTTCCTCATTCGTTCTTGTCTGTGTTTACATTCCACCACAAGCACACGTGAGGACTGCGTTACAACAGCTGTCTGATCTGATCACAGAGACTGAACAACGACACCCGGACTCTGCTTTTATCATTCTCGGTGACTTTAATCAGGCAAAACTCACACACGAGCTGCCTAAATTCAAACAGCACATCACATGCCCCACCAGAGACAATAACATTTTGGATCATTGCTACACCACAATAAAGGATACATATCGCTCTGTCGCCAGAGCAGCTTTAGGACTCTCCGACCACTGCCTGGTTCATCTTATACCAACTTACAGGCAAAAACTTAAAACTACTAAGCCAGTATTAAGGACTGTTAAGAGATGGACCAACGACACAGAGCAGGTCTTACAAGCCTGTTTTGAATGCACTGATTGGAGTGTTTTTGAAGCTGCAGCCACCAACCTAGACGAGCTCACAGAGACTGTAACATCATACATCAGTTTCTGTGAGGAGTTATGCATCCCTACCAGGACCTACTTATCATTTAACAATGATAAACCATGGTTTACACCAAAACTTAGACAGCTTCGTCATGAAAAAGAGGATGCCTACAGGAGCGGGGACAGGATTTTATACAATCAGGCCAGGAACACACTGACAAAGGAGATTGGTGTGGCCAAGAAAAGCTATGCCAAAAAGCTGCAAAACCAGTTTTCTGCCAACGACCCTGCATCAGTATGGAAAGGCCTGAAAGACATCACAAATTATAAAACGCCATCCCCCAGTATCGACTGCAACAAACATCTTGCAAACGAGCTGAATATCTTCTATTGTAGATTTGACACCTCTGACCAGACATCTCACACCCACCCGGATCATCTCCCTACACAGCCATCAACACCTCCAGCCATCTCCCTCTCACCCCCTGCACTTCAGATCAGTGAGGATAATGGGCATCAGATCCTCAGTAAACAGCCATCAACACCTCCAGCCATCTCCTTCTCCACCCCGGCACTTCAGATAAGTGAAGATAATGTGCGTCAGATCTTCAGTAAACAGTGGAGACGAAAAGCACCAGGTCCAGATGGTGTTTCACCAGCCTGTCTGAAAACTTGTGCGGACCAACTGGCTCCTATTTTCACACAGATCTTCAACAGCTCACTGGAACAGCGCAAAGTTCCATCCTGCTTCAAATGCTCCACCATCATCCCAATACCAAAGAAACCAAAGATCACAGGACTCAATGACTACAGACCTGTTGCCTTAACATCTGTGGCCATGAAGTCATTCGAAAGACTGGTGCTAGCTTATCTGAAGGACATCACTGGACCTTTGCTGGACCCCCTGCAGTTTGCCTATAGAGCAAACTGGTCTGTGGATGATGCAGTCAACATGGGACTGCATTATATCCTAGAACATCTGGACAAACCAGGGAACTACGCAAGGATACTGTTTGTGGACTTCAGTTCTGCCTTTAACACCATCGTCCCATCACTGCTCGAGAACAAACTGACCCAGCTGTCTGTCCCTAGCTCTGTCTGTCAATGGATCACCAGCTTTCTGACAGATAGACAACAGCTAGTCAGAATGGGCAAAATCACATCCGACAGCCGCACCATCAGCACTGGTGCCCCCCAGGGATGTGTTCTCTCCCCACTGCTCTTCTCCCTGTACACAAACGAGTGCACTGCAAAAGACCCCTCCATTAAGCTTTTGAAGTTTGCGGATGACACTACTGTTATCGGCCTCATCCGGAATGGTGACGAGTCTGCATACAGACAGGAGATGGAGCGGCTGGCTTTATGGTGCAGATACAACAACCTGGAGCTGAACACGCTCAAAACAGTGGAGATGATAGTGGACTTTAGGAGAAACCCCCCTGCACTCCCCCCACTCACCATCATGAACAGCACTGTGGCTGCAGTAGAGTCATTCAGGTTCCTGGGCACCACCATCTCTCAGGATCTGAAGTGGGACATTCACATAGACTCCATTGTAAAGAAAGCCCAGCAGAGACTGTACTTCCTTCGTCAGCTGAGAAAGTTCAACCTGCCACAGGAGCTGCTCGTACAGTTCTACTCAGCTGTCATCCAATCCATCCTCTGCACTTCAATCACCGTCTGGTTCAGCTCAGCTGCCAAAACCGACCTCCGTAGACTACAGCGAATAGTCCGGACTGCTGAACGAATCACTGGCACTACCCTTCCCACACTTCAAGAACTGTACTCTTCCAGAGTGAGTAAAAGGGCTTGTAAAATCACTCTGGACGCCTCACACCCAGCACACTACCTGTTCGAACTGTTACCGTCTGGTCGGTGCTACAGAGCACCAAGCACAAAAACAGATAGACACAGGAAAAGTTTCTTTCCTCAGGCCATCTACCTCATGAACAGTTAAATATTCCCCTACTGTGCAATAAACGTGCAATACTTTCTCATACGCACTTGTACACAGCACCTTATAACCTGTATATTTACAACATATCTGTACATACATTCAACATCCAGATCTTTTTGACTAACTGCATCTCTGTTTAATGTTTATTGCCTTTTCTTTTCCTGTATTTAATTTTGTGTTGTCACTCGTCACTTTATGTACACTGAAAGCTTCTGTTGCCAAAACAAATTCCTTGTGTGTGTGAAGCACACTTGGCAATAAAACTGATTCTGATTCTGATTCTCAAAACACATCCATAACTCATTAAGAGAATAAGCACAACCCTGTTGGACCATGGACCAGGGCACAGATCGTATTTTCTATCCTTAAAATAGCAGAAGTGGATTCGGACATGACCTTAATGCTTTTGTGCCATGCACTTTAGCCTTTGCGCCTAGATCGGTAAAATAGAGCCCCAAAAATATTTTTTGCTGCTTCTTTAAACTACTTATTTAAAATTATTTGAATTAACAATTATTGTTTTTTTTTTTAGACAACTTAATTGTTTTGTTCAATCCACTTAAATATCTAAAACCAATTATGTAAACTTAATTGCAATTTTTACAGTGAACTTAATTTCTTTAGTTTTCAACGCTTAAACTTTTTCTCTACATCATCTTTACTCAGTTGTGAAAAAAAAAGTTCCAACATCAGCATCAGTCATGAGTAATGAGACATCCCAGTCAATGTGTGTTCCTCGCTCAATCTAATCTGTTTATAAGCACGATAGCAGTCTCCAAGCAGATACCAAAACAGACGATATGATCAATACAATTTCAAATCCCTCAGCATATCTCCAATATCTCCAATGTGTGATTCACAGAGCAGCACAATATGTCACGCAAAAATGCACAAAACATAGTGGATTCAAATTGGCAGGACGTAACGATATAAAAGATGGCCTGACAGGCATTCTGAAAAACAGAGGCTGCCCGGTCTGGTTAGGAGTGTGTGGATGATTTTGAAGTCTGAAGATGTCTCCGAGTGGCTAAAATCTCTGGTTTGCTGCTGCTGCTGGCTAAAGGCTTGTCTGAAATCCCGATTGTCATACCAGACCAATCATTTGGGCTTTGATGTTCCGTCAGCTCTGGTTGGCTGAAGACAAATCGCCAAGGCAGTCGGTAAAGTCCTGACCTGCCATAAAACATCCATTTTAGTCGATACGAGCAGACAGTGAGATGCTATCGCAGAGGGAACCCGGCAACTGACATTGGATCTCCAGCCTTGACAAAGTTGCACACAAAACAAATATGGAGAGATAAACTGAACTGGCCCAAAAAGTAGATTCAAGAGGAGGCTTGTCTGTAAAAAAGCAATTTAGCACTATTAAAGTCTCTTTAAAAGTGATATTATTGCTTATTTATCCCTGCCAAAATGGATTTGGTTATTGTATGTATACTTCTTCAATGTCAGGGTAAACCCTTTCAGAGCTTCACATCGGCAGTCACATGTTAAAAATCATCTGGCATTTGTGAAACATACACTCACCGGCCACTTTATTAGGTACACCTGTCTTACTGCTCGTTAACGCAAATTTCTAATCAGCCAATCATATGGCAACAACTCAATGCATTTAGGCATTTAGACATGGTCTAGATGATCTGCTGCAGTTCAAACTGAGCATTAGAATGAGGAAGAAAGGTGATTTAAGTGACTTTGAATGTGACATGGTTGTTGGTGCCAGACGGGCTGGAAACTGAGTATTTCAGAAACTGCTGATCTACTGAGATTTTCACGCACAATCATCTCTAGGGTTTACAGAGAATGGTCCAAAAAGGAGAAAATATCCAGTGAGTGGCAGTTCTGTGGGCGCAAATGTTGATGCCAAACGTCAGAGGAGAATGGCCAGACTGGTTCGAGCTAATAGAAAGGCAACAGTAACTCAAATTCGACTCGCTACAACCGAGAAGCATCTCTGAACGCACAACACGTCGAACGTTGAGGAAGATGTGCTACAACAGCAGAAGACCACACCGGGTGTCACTCCTGTCAGCTAAGAACAGGAAAACAGAAAACTGAGGCTACAATACAAAATGGCCTCCACAGTCACCATATCTCAATCCAATAGAGCATCTTCGGGATGTGGTGGAGCAACTGCATGAAGCTATCATGTCAATATGGAGCAAAATATCTGAGAAATATTTCCTGTACCTTGTTGAAGGATTAAGGCAGTTCTAGATGTAAAAGGGGTCCAACCCGGTACTAGTAAGGTGTTCCTAATAAAGTGGCCAATGATTGTGCAGTTGAAGTTATTAGCCTTTTTTTATTTTTTTGTTCTTTAACAGAGCAATGAATTTGTCACAGTATTTTTGACTTTAACTGTATGTGAAACACATTGTTCTATTTTTTACTTATAAATCTACTTATTTACTTTTGGAATGATTCCTTAGTTCTATTCATGTTTTAATCATACAATCTGATTAGCAGGTCACATTTTACAATAGGATTCATTAGTTACTAACATGTTCTAATAATAAACAATACTTGTACAGCATTCATTAATCATAGTTCACCATTTAGTAATGCATTGTTAACATCCATATTCATGCTTGTTAACATTAGTTAATGCACCATGAGGTAACATGAACTAACAATCAACAACTAACAGTTAACCACATTTAACTAACATGGGTAAATACTGTAATAAATATATTGTTGATTGTTCATGTTATTAAATGGATTAACGTTGGTGATTACAGATGAGCATTGGTGGCTTCCAGTGTTATCTCAATATTTATTCACTTTACTAATTGTCAGTATGCTTTTATTTTGTACACAATCTTCATACACATGGAACGTGACACTAATAAACATACTAATGACTACTAATGGACACTAATGACAGCATGTGATTCAATGACATATGATGATTCCATGTATGCTATTTAGTGTTTACATGCCACAAGCTGAGCAGCTGTACCGATTAGTTTATGCTTCAAATGCTGCAAATAACTTATTTCTGCTTAGTTATATGTCGAAAACTCACATTCAATTGCAGTCTGAAGGAACACTCAGTGATGATTTTAGGTAAGCTTTGAATAAAAGCGTAGTATTACCCTGCTGTAAAAAACAGCTTAAACCAGCCTAAGCTGGATGGCTGGTTTTAGCTGGTCGACCTCTAAAACCAGGCTGGTCGACCAGCTAAAACCAGCCAACCATCTTAGGTTGGTTTAAGCTGGATTTTTCAGCAGGGTAATCATATGAACCTTCTATGAGGGTGACATGGTGGCTCAGTGGTTAGCAGTGTCGTCTCACAGCAAGAAGTTTGCTGATTGGAGTGCTGGCTGGGCCAGTTGGCATTTCTCTGTGGAGTTTGCATGTTCTCCCCGTGTTGGCGTGAGTTTCTTTCGACTGCTCCAATTTCCGGAGCAGTATAGATGAACTGAATAAACTAAATTGTTGTGAATGAGAGTGTAAGGATGTTTCCCAGTACTGGGTTGCAGCTGGAGGGGCATTCGCTATGTAAATCATATGCTAGATACTGTAAGTTGGCGGTTCATTCCGCTATGGCGACCCCTGATGAATAAAGGGACTAAGCCAAAAGAAAATGAATGAATGAACTTTTCTATGAATCTTGTGTAGATTAATGCTAATTGTTATGCTAATGTACCTGTGAATTCTGTTCAGTGTGTATTGTCTATTAATGGTTTGTTACACTATAACTAATGGGAAATTAAATGGATTATTATTACTTAAGTAATATGTTACTACCAAACTTAACTTAAATGGTAACATCAATTTTGTCTATGGAACAGGAATGAAGATGAATTCTGAGATGAACAGCCTAAAAATGTTCAAAATAGTAATTTTTTCAGGATTTTGGCAAACAAAATTGTTTTTGGAGCTTCATATAATTACAGCTGAAGTCACATGGAAAGTTGAAAATGTTTTTGGTTCTTTCTCTATTTCTGTCTATGGAGGCTGAGAGAGCTCTCGGATTTCATCTAAAACATCTTAATGTGTGTTTCGATCAAACGAAGATCTCAGGGAATTGTAACAACATAAGGTTGAGTATTTAAAAAAAGGAACTGTCATTTTTGGGCAAACTAAAGCCGCAGTCGCACCACACTTTTTGCTCCATCCGCTTGTTAAGTTTTGATGTATGGAATACTCTTTCCAGGTCCAAGTTACTCATTTGAATTGAGAAAATATTCCTTTATGACCACCTTTTTAGTCATATCACACATTAAAGTGAATTTTATATAAATCATGGTGTACACATCACATACATCAATATTTTAACAATTGATAAAAAAAAATATCACTTTCTGGCCTTTCTGAATTATTAGCCCGTTTATTTTTTTACCCCAATTTCTGTTTAATGGAGAGCAGATTTTTCAGCACATTTCTAAACATAACAGTTTTAATAACTCATTTCTAATAACTGATTTATTTTATCTTTGCCATGACAACAGTAAATAATATTTTACTAGATATTTATCAAGACACTTCTATACAGCTTAAAGTGACATTTGAAGGCTTAACTAGGTTAATTAGGTTAACTAGGCAAGTTAGGGTAATTAGGCAAGTTATTCTATAACGATGGTTTGTTCTGTAGACTATTGAAAAAATAATAATAAAAAATAATTTTGGCCTTAAAATGGTTCTTAATAAATTAAAAACTGCTTTTTTGTTAAAATAAAACAAATAAGACTTTCTCCAGAAAAAAAAAAAAAAAACATTATCAGACTGTGAAAATTTCCTTGCTCGGTTAAACATCATTGGAAATATTTAAAAAAGAAGATAAAAATTCTAAGGGGGCTAATAATTCTGACTTCAACTGTATATATATTGCGATTGTGATTTTCAAAAGTATTACATCGCTTTGTAAATGTTTATTATTACCATTTCATAAGCCTCCCCATACAGTTTGATACAGCGATTGGACCCGGAAGCTGCTTCGCATGACATTACACTTAACAAGTGAATGGACTTCCTTTCATATGCATAAGATCCATAACGCAAGCTTGTACGCATCACTCTGCATCATGTGACAGCATGAGACCAATCGAAGATCAAAACATGACCTTTCTGTACAGAAATTTTAAATATAGACCAATCACTCTCTTTTTTAATGTCTTATAATTTTGTTTAGTCCTGCCTCATGTCGCAGCACCAAACCCTAGTGTGACTGCAGCATAACCCTTTAACTATTTATATAACTTAAGCTTACTCTTATTTTGAAATAACTCATTTTACAAAACAACAGCTTGATTACAGTTGAAGTAAACATAAAATAGTTTGTAGTTTTTCCGTTTGCAGAAGCCAGACACATTTTTTTCACACCTAAATATAGAATGTAAATATTCAGGATTACACTGAAAACCCGAAAACGAGACTCAAGACAGAGTGTTGAGGAAGGAAGGCAAATGAGATGGATGGGAAGGCGATGGGGCAGATTGAGTTTCTGCATATGCTAAAGCACTCTAAATCTTTCAGGTTAGAGTTATATGGATGAGGTGTGTATTTTCCATGATGCAGTGCTGTTTACGGGTGGGATGATTTGTGGCTTATTGCTTGCACTGTTTTTTTGTTGTTTTCAGCGTGCGCAAGAATGATAGCATGGTCGCTTCATGAGATCACACACATTCAAAACCGTGCCCTAGATTCACTGACAATCTCCATGGCCAACGGTAGTTCCTACTTGGCGCCAACCGTACCTGTGCATTGTACCTGACAGGTGTAAAAATAACATGCGGTCTGACGCACACTGTGAGGGATCGATCCTCTTAGCTCAATCGCTCTCTGTCCCCCTTTTTTCCCGATCCTCTCCTACGCCAATGTCCACAGAGCTCCACGCAGGAGACATACAAAGGAACAATCTCCCCACGTCTCTGCAAACATGCCAGCACCTGGCGGCTTTACGGTGACACGATAGCAATAGGGAACATTTCAGACTCCACACACAATAAATCTTTAAACACAAACGGCCGTATGGCTTCCGAATCCTCAAAATCCTGCTGAGAAATGAGAAAAACAATCTCTAAGCTTCGCCGCTCCAACAAAATTCTCAAGAAAACAGGCGTTTTAATTAAAAAGTTGCTTTTTAATCATTCATTATTTCTTATCGTATACGATTGTATTTCAAAGGACATGAGATATGGATTACATTCACTCACTGCTGTTTGATAAAAAATATATATATTCTAATATTTAACACTAGAACTACCCTAAAAATACACTCACCGGCCACTTTATTAGGTACATCTTTCTATCGTGTTGGACCCCCTTTAGACTTCATAACTGCCTTAATCCTTCGTGGCATAGATTCAACAAGGTACTGGAAATATTCCTCAGAGATTTTGGTCCATTTTGACATGATAGCATCATGCAGTTGCTGCAGATTTGTCGACTGCACATCCATCATCATGCAAATCTCCCATTCCAAAGGTGCTCTATTGGATTGAGTTCTGGTGACTGTGGAGGCCCTTTGAGTACAGTGAATTCATTGCCATGTTCAAGAAACAAGTCTGAGATAATTCGCACTTTATGACATGGCATGTTATCCTGCTGGAAATATCCATCAGAAGATGGGTACACTGTGGTTATAAGGGATCGACATGGTCAGCAACAATACTCAGGTAGGCTGTGGTGTTGACACGATGCTCAATTGGTATTAATGGGCCCAAAGTGTGCCAAGAAAATATCCCCCACTCCATTACACCACCAGCCTGAACTGTGTTAACAGGCAGAATGGATTCATGCTTTCATGTTGTTGATGCCAAATTCTGACCCTACCATTCGAATGTCGCAGCAGAAATCGAGACTCATCAGACCAGGCAACGTTTTTTCTAATCTTTTATAGTCCAATTTTGGTGAGCCTGTGTGAATTGTAGCCTCAGTTTCCTGTTCTTTGCTGACAGGAGTAGCACCCGGTGTGATCTTCTGCTGCAGTTGCCCATCCGCCTCAAGGTTCAACGTGTTGTGCATTTAGAGATGCTCTTCATACCTCAGCTGTAAGCATTGTGCCTTTTTATTACATGATTTACTTATCCAATTTCTATACCTGAATGCTTATTTCAACTGTTTATTATCAATTATTGTACTTTTTTCTTTGCTCTTTTGTATTTATTTTTTTATTATTATTTTTATACATTATTCACACCTATACAAAATCCCCCCAGTCAATCTAAATGAAAGATTTCTTTCCAAACGGAGTTATTCAAGCCATCTGGAGAAATTGTATTCATGTCACAATATATATTCGCAGAAAAACAAAATACTGCAATGCCAGATTTTTCCAATATTGTACAGTCCTACTTTGAGTGTCTATGACCATATTTTATAAAGTCATTACCCTACAAATGTAATTCTTTTTTGTATTATAGTCTTTTGTTTTGTATTATTTACTAGACCACCCATGAAAGTCTATGCCTTACTTTGTCCAGCAGGCAGGAAAGCTTTTTTACCATTTTTTTAACACACATTTTTACAAGTAACATTTTTGCAAAATGTTCTTTTTGAAAGTCTGAAAGAAATGTCTGAAGAAAAGCAATGGTTTTGCTATCAAAAAAAGAAAAAAAAGTTTTGGTTAGCTGAAGGTTTCTAGGCAACAGAGGCATGCATATTCAAAGGCAAAAAAGGGCAAAAATTTAAGTTTGCTGAAATGCATGATGTCAATTTAACCTTTATGGCAATTCAAGGCAGAAATACTCAGAACACTTTTGTGTTTTGTAATTTTAATACAATTACAATGTTATAATAGAAAAAAAATGGGTACTATAGTTAAGTAGGTTTTATTTCAACAGTTTTTGTTACATGCTATTACTAATTATTCCCACTGAAGCAACTACTAAAAATACTAGTACCTTGAAATAACCTTTAAAAGTAATATGTTCAAATATGAATTAAATGCAGTTTAATTAATTAGTGTAACATCTGTATGTGTAAAAAAATGAAGCATTGTGTTTCTAGAATGTTTTAGCACATGGCTATAATGTTTATACATATTGCTCTGTGTATCTGCATGTTGCTAGTATGCTATAACTAGGGCTAGACAGACAGAATCTGCAGACATTTTTAGCTATTTCTGCACAGAACTTTGTAAAAAAAATCTGCAGATTTATAGGGAATGATTTTAGGAGTATTATTACAAAAAACTTAATATATGAAAAAAAAATATTATCTCTTTAACTTTTATTTAATGTTTACAATGCAAATCCAATTAGATCCACTTATTTGGTAAATAAAGCAAGTCTCTCAAATAATATATCTACCAAAAGGCAGAAAATATTATAGTACTGAAA
Organism: Danio tinwini; assembly: GCA_903798205.1. NCBI lineage: Eukaryota > Metazoa > Chordata > Actinopteri > Cypriniformes > Danionidae > Danio > Danio tinwini. The sequence continues at coordinate 3,850,414 of CAIGQZ010004625.1, read as the reverse complement.
TTTATTTAAAAATTGCAAATAAATAAATAAATAAATAAATAAATAAATAAATAAATAAATAAA
>CAIGQZ010004625.1:3765279-3784802 GCA_903798205.1 Danio tinwini | reverse complement strand
AAACTAGATTCATGCAGAAAAAAAATGGTCATTTTAAGTGTTGATTAGAATTGCACTAAGCGTGGCCTTCCATCTGTTGTGTGCTCTGGCACACCTTGCCCCAGGTGGAGAGTGACATCTCTTTGTGACCCATATAATTGTCTCTTTACCACCTTGATCATATCTCTAGAGGAAAAGAGAGAAAGAGAGGGAGGATGAGAGAGAGAGTGGGGTTTCTGGGAGAACAAGACAAGAAACATCTGTTGTGCTCCTCGGTTTCCGATGCAAAAATCACATGCAACTAAGAGAGACAGATAATAAGAACCGGCAATCAGACACAACACTAAATTCACTGTGACATGGTTGAAAAAAAAGCACATCCCATTTAAATTATACACTATTTGTGCCAATAATCATATATAGTACAGCAAATGTGTGACTGATATCACACATATCAGTCACACATTTGCTGACAGCGATGTTTGCACCTGACAAAAGGTTTTGATCTTTGGTTTTATTCTATAATACTGGACTTATTTTTCTACGAAAGTTTGTACTTTGAGAATGTTTAAACAAGAGAGAAAAGTGTGAAAATGTTAATGCCTGTCTGAGAAAAGTGTATAAAGTGTGCAGTGAGGGATCTTACAGCCTTAAAAACATCTATAATAATTGTAAAAAATAAAGTGGACTACTTTGCGGGTTTCGCCTATCGCAGGTTATTTTTAAAACGTAACTTCCGCGAATGAAAAGGGAGCACTGAGTTCCATATGAATATTTTGTTTGGAACACACTATGGGCCCTATCATACACCCGGCACAATGCGGCGTAACACAATTGTTGTTTGCTAGTTTCAGCTAAACGCAAGTGTCGTTTTGACGTTTTTCACCACGCTGTTTAAATAACAAATGGATCTGTGCTCATATGTGCGCCCATAGGTGTTCGGGTCTAAAAGAGGTGTGTTAAGGCACATTGCTGGCGTGTTGCTATTTTTAGGAACTAAAATAGACTGCACAAAAGATCAGCTGAGAGGAGGTCTAAAGTCCAGCACAGAGCACATTAGATGTGCGCCTCGCTTAAACATTGCTTAATACACACAGGATGTAGAGCAATATGCAAATATATTTACAAATGAAAAAGAATTAAAGGATTAAAATATAATAAAAAATATTATTTTTTGCATAAATATAAAAACCACTGCTTTCATGCCTTTTTCATCTCGGGGAGGGGCTTTTTCAGTTTATTCATGAAAATTTGCTTTTGTATAATGTTATTATTATTAGCAGTAATGTTTATTAAATGCATATTTATAGTTGTTTTATTAAAAACACACTTAGATTTGCCCACCTGTCATGTTTTAGACCATATAGGGCATAGCATGTGTATTTGGAAATAACTCAGTTTTTGACCACACTTTGTTATTATTGTTCATTTATTCGTTTGCTGGAAATTAGAACTGAATTTAGAAATAGTTTTGAAACAAATCTTTGTGCTTAACAAACACAATTAATTTTGTAGGCTAATAGATGTATGTGCGTACAACACCTTTCCTTATCCATGGAAGAAAGTGAAAGTGAAAGTAAAGAATGAGTAGGCTCATTCTCTCATTCTCTCACGCTGCAGATGGTCTGGTTTACAGTTTTCTCACTAGTGAAGCACTCAGTTATGCCACTTACAAAGTCTGCCATGCAAACAGCAAATGTGCTATGGCGCGACGCAACTGACTCTTAAAGGGAATAGGAGTTGAGACTCTGATTGGTTTATTCTCAAAACACAACCATAACTCATTAAAAGAATAAGCTCAACCCTGTTAAACCATGCATCGTGGAGAAAAGCAGAATTTTCCTTTCTTAAATGGATTCCACACCCTAATGCTTGTGCACCCTGTGCTTTGGACTTTGCGCCTAGATCGTTAAAATAGGGCCCTATAGCTTATGGATAACCTTAGGACTGATATATTAGTACTAACACCATTAAAAATCCAAGTTTTAGAGCCTTTAAAAGCCTAAACACACTTTTAATAATAAAAGTTCTTAATTATCATCATCAATTGATCCATGAAGAACCATTACTATTGATAAAAACATTTTTCATTCATTCATTTTCTTTCTGGAGTAGTCCCTTTATTAATCTGGGGTCGCCACAACAGAATGAACTGCCAACTTATCCAGCATATGTTGCATCGGATGCCCTTCCAGTTGTAACCCATCACTGGGAAACACCCACACACTCTCATTCACACACATACACTACGGACAATTTAGCTCACCCAATTCACCTATAGTGCATGTCTTTGGACTTGTGGGGAAAACTGAAGCACCCAGGGGAAACCCATGACAACATGGGGAGAACATGCAAACTTCACACAGAAACGCCAACTCACCCAGCCGGGGTTCGAACCAGCAACCTTCTTGCTGTGAGGCGATCGCGCTTCCCACTGCGCCACCGTGATGCCCAGAATTTTTTTTTTTTTATTTTACAAAAGTTTATGTTCAACTTTAACAATTTGTAAGTTGACATTACGATGTTAATTAAGTTCACATTACTATGTTAAAATTTTATTTTAACATGTCAAAGCATTGTAGGGGTACAGCCTGGCTTCCTGTATGGGGTTCTCAAATTTGTAAATACATTAAACACACAGTAAACTGCTTACTGTATTGGAAAGCTTTAAATCACTTTTGACAGGGATGCTTTTAACACAATATGAGAGCCAAAATTGGAAATTAAACTAATGTACACTGTTTGAGGTGTTCTGTAAATTGCAAAATAGTGAGTAATGTAGTTTAGCAGAAAATGAAAACCCCTGGGTTTACCAAATGTAATTTCTAGGCAAAGCAGTTTAAAAGTTATTAGCTAAAAAAGTACAAAGAAATGTTGAACTGTAGGTGGCGCCAGAGGGCACAGGAGACTTTCGTCAACACTGCACTATTGAGATTAATCCAAATCATGCAGCCAAATATCACATCTATTTAGCATACGCTTCTAGGGGATGCACCAGGCTCTAAGCCAGAAGAAGAATAACCCTCAGTGCTTGGCCCCTAATAAATAAATGCAAAAAAGGCACACAGTGCTGTATATACCTGCATTTGGAAACAACAGAAATAGACCAAATGGACAAACATAATATTTGAAACCCCAGCTGGAGTCCGGCTGGATTATCAATACTACACACCTCATGGCTGAATTCCGTGTTAGGATTTAAGAGCACAGAGATCCACTCTCAGCTCCCACAGGGCTCAGCTCAGGACAGGCCTCTAATTAACAGCGGTGCTGCTTCGCAGAGGAAAAAAAAAAAAGTGGGGGCGCACAAGAGACCCTTTGCAGTCCCTGGAGCTGAACCTGATTTCACACATTAATGAGGATTGTGACTGATTCAGGCTGCAGCAGTAATTGGTGCCCAATGGGAAGTTGTGCATTCAGGTGCTTCCTATTTGGCTCTACTGTCTCTTGCTGCACAGTCAGCATGCATGCTAACATTACAGCCACAATACATGCCAGCTTCATGGGTTGACCTTTGCCAATGCCATTGATTAGATAACAGGAATGTGCAAAGTAATTCCAATTAGGTAGACTGAAGAGCTAGTCCACTAATCAAACTTGTTGCATACATTGATATGTGGGACTTGGTTCAGGTAACCATTGATTGGATGGTAGTCCCAAACATCACATTGGCTTAACATCAAAAGGTTAATTCAAAGTCATCATCTCATTGATTAAATTGTATAGGTTTCTGGGAGATGGAGTTGTACTGAGCTTGATTTATACTTCTATGCCAAGTAATCGACATACCCCATGTCGCATACCTTAAACACATAGCCAACACCATTGTGAGCATGTACATTATGTCTGTGCTTAGGCCATTGGGATTTTATGTTCTACTCTGTCAAGTTTCTTAGCTAGAGATTTAAGTTGCAAAATGCAAACAACGCTACTGTAAAAATAGCTCAAACTCACACTCATTCCAGTAAGAAAAAGGTAGGAACCAGCAAACATTGAACAACTTTCATTCTAAAGTAAACACAAAACAAACATGCTCATCTGGAGCTCCTCCAAACAACTCAACACTCGAGATACCGGCATCGCTCAGCTCCCATGCCTTTTGGCCACATCCACTGTCACCAAGCTGACAAATCACAGATCTTGCATTGCCATGATGTTCAGTTACATTTTTTGAGAAGTGTGCATCAGGATTCATGTTAGGGTAGGGTGAAGGGTATGCGACTGTGTAAAGGCTACGTCAAACCATACGTATGCACTCGATGCAGAAGTATAAATTGGCCTTTACATGTTGGTCAGATGGTTAATGAATGCTATGATAGAATTATAATTAGTCTCAAGCAGCAAGAAATGTAGCTGTCAGACTGAAGGTCTAGCTGCATTGCAAGAAAGTGGCAAGGTTTAAGCAGAATGATTAATGATTTACCTACTTTAAGTTCAATGACTAAATGATTTGAGAAGTGCAGAGAGAAAGCTTGTCATGTTACAGAAAGGACGATATAATTGTAATTATGAACCGTAATATTTAAAGAGCACCTATTATGCATTAATAAAGGTCATATTTTGGTTTTGGGGGTCTCCAACAACAGACCGATATGCATGCAAGGTCAAAAAACACTTTCATTGTCTTATAATATGTATTTATTTTGACCTAATTATCCCAACGACTACCATATGATTCGTTCAGTGATTTATTTGTTTTCAAACCCCTCCTTAGTGTGAGGCTAATCTGCTGACGGCCTAGTCTGCTGTGATTGGTCAACTGGGTTCAGCGTGAGACAGTTATGGAGTAGCACAGAATATGTGAGAGTCCAATGCAGGAAGGCAATAAAGCAATGCAGTTAAACACCAGCATATTAAACCTAACCCCAATTAATAACAACGACACACATTCAGTGGTAATCCATACAGTGGCAAAAGTTTAACTATTTTGAAAATTGACCGCGCCACACGTGTAAGGAACAAGTGGTGGCCATAGCAAAGGCAAAGAGTAGAGGACCGCGAGTTCAGAAATGCATTGAAATTGGTTAAGGAAGACATTTTTAACATAGTTTTGGACGCAATATGTGAATGGCCCCATAAAGACTTAACCTGAGAGATACAGTACAAGCACTGATATATAATAGATACGTGATTACAAGCTGCGCGGAGCACGTACAAGTTACAACACACAAATAAACACATATTTTGCAAACTACTCAAAACGAGGCAACAATTTTAAATCAAACTTACATGTTATGATCCAGAGGAAGAAAAAACTGGTTGATATGAACTGCAAAAGTTACTAACAAAGTCCCTGTCAAAGTCTGACAAAGTCCCATACATAATAGTCTCTGCTGCTCCATCATTTAAAAGCAAACGGCAGAGGAATCCCGAGTTGCAGCGTAGGTTATTGTATCAAAAATCTGAAAAATGACAGGAACAAATACAGCACTAGGTTGGCTATGCTGTGGTATCGTTGCCGAATCTCCATGTGCCAGTGATCGTCTTCTTCGTGTCATGATCAGTTCCATGATCCCTCGCGCTCTGCTATTGTCTAAAGGGAAAGGCGTGTTCACGTTTTACCAGATCCGGTACTACATATTTGGTAATGTATTGTATTGACGTTAACACGTTTAAGCAAAAGATCCAAACCCAACACGATTCATTTATTCGACTCTGAGTCTACTATTTTGGTAAAGAATCAATAGTTTTAAACACTGTGCACTTCAGATTTAAACCTCAGCTGGATGTTTTAAATTACTTAATGCAGTATTACACACTGCACGGACGGTCATTTTCAAAAACCCATAATAGGGGCTCTTAAAATAAGTCGACAATTGTACCACTAATCATGAGTATCTTGAAATCACAGCTTTTTTTCAACTAGCCAGACTGGTTCTTACTGTTCGAATATGATGGCATATGTCCGCTTGGTCTGAATCTCAAATCGCTTGCAGACTACAGTCTGTTGTAAAGAGCTCAGTGTGAAACCCAAACAAATCCTGGTCCAAACAAGTCCTCCTGCCAAAGATGGTGGGTATGGTGTTCTGATTGAGAGTATAGAGTGTTGTACTGCGACAGCTTGAGGTGTGTGGATCTTCTACTTCCCAAACCTAAGCTTGTTGAACAAGCACGAGTGGGAACGAGAGCCTCATTCATGAAGCAGATTGCTCAGCATACTACAAGTGCCAAAGACAGAGTCAAATTTCCTTCTCCGAGGTACAAGCCATCTTATTTTAGGAAGTGCTTCAAAAAACGTACAGGATTTTGCCGATTTCCAAAGGCGGTGTTGGGTATGATTAAATGTTATGATTAAATTAATAGCAGTAATACACCAGCTGAAGTGTGATTTCTACCTCAGAGGCAGGAAACCTTTCCAGCCAGACATATTAGATTAGTATTATTGTACAGCGCTGTTTGCGACTCTAATTTTAAAAATGCTAGAAGGATTAGAAATAACAGTTGAAGAGCTCTTACAAAGGTGCAACCACAAAAAAAGTCCATGTATAGGGAAGCGCAGAAGAAAGGGACCACAAAGAAAGCCGGATAACACCCCCCGTGTGAGTCAGACCTCTGAGAGTACACCAAAGGCTCTCTGAACATAATCATACAATAAGACCAAGACCCTACAGGGTTCCATCAACCTCTTTCTTTCTCTCTCCTTTTATCTGTCTTTCTTCCTCTGTGACTTTGCTCAAAGTCTTCAAAGTGAATAGGGGAGAACAACCGCAGACTCGCGCATTCTCTCTGAATTTCATAGAGGCTTGTTTCACACACCTGCCCGTGTGTTCAAAATATGTGCACGCATGTGGATGAAGAGCACACACACGCTGCATTTATTACCACTCGCAGCAGAGCACGGTGACTTTAATGATTAACGGCGGCTCTCCAGCGGGGCCCTGCACACCGCCCCATCCTCTGTCATGCGACCAAAAATAGACAAAGTGCAGCGCCATGTTTAATGACAGCCTCTTCTGATCGATGCTCCTCTCATGCATGGAAGCTTTTCCAAGACAAGTCTTTCAAGCAGACAGCCTCGCCGCATGGGGAGGAGGCTTTCGAAGGGTCCGCTTTTGAAGATGTGGACAGCTCTTTTTCCCCCCACTGTGCACGGGAACAGTGATGGGCAGATAGTCGGGTTGCGAGCGAGCACCGCCTATAGTGGACCTAAGGCGGGTAAGGAGAGTGTGTAAAGGAGCAGGAGCTGTCATGTTTCTTTTATGCCACGACGCTTGTGTTTTCCTCTGAAGGGTTTCTGAGGCAGCGCTGGAAGCTTGAAAGTCCTCTTGTAGTCTGAGATGTTTTGAAGTGAATTGTTCGCAATGACATGTAATGGGTTTAAGAAAGTATTGCATGGAAAGCAGGGTAAGGCGGTGAATCTCTTAAAAGAATCAATCTGAGGTGTTCCCACTTATTTAGCTCCCTCTGGTCATGCATGCCAAGTTGCCAAGTCAATAACTGAATGGGAAGTCACGTGTGAGTTGGAATGGATGAGTTGATTGACAAAAATACATCATAAGAGTGCCTTGAAAATTACCCCATAATTTATTCACTCTTAAGCCATCCTCTGTGTGTATGCCTTCTTTTTTCTGTCAGACGAATACAGTCAGAGCAGTTTTAAAAGTATCTTGGCTCTTCCATGTTGTATAATGGTGTTAGATAGTGTCTTTTATTTTGAAGCTTCTAAAAGTGCATAGTCATAAAAATAATCCATAAGTAGGGTCAGACAGAATCTGCAACGTTTTTTTGCTGTTTATGCTGAGAATTTTGTAAAAAAAAAAATGGAGTATTATAACTAAAAACTTAATATATGAAATAAAAAAGCAATACCTTTTGAACTATTATTTAATGTTTATTACAATGAAAATCCAATTAGATCCACTTCCTGGGTAAACAAAGCAAGTCACATATAGTATATCTACTAAAAGAAAGAAAATATTACTTTACAAACTGTATTGTAAATAAATCAAATGAGCATTTTCATATTAGTCAATAATTCTGAATACATATAAATTTACACACATTTACACAAGTAAATAAATAGACTCGATGGGTTAAAAATCTGTGTTGATCTGCGGATTTCTGTGCATGCAGATTCCGTGTGGGCCTACCCATAAGCAACCAGGGGTTAATACATGTCTTATGAAGCAAATCAATGTGTTTTTGTGACAGAAATCTTTCATATTATTGAATTATAAACTCCAATAACTGACTTTCAGCAGCAGCTGAATATGCACAATTAAGGTGCATGACGTCTACTGGAGTCTCATTATAGAAATAGAGAGATTCAGACCAGGAACACTTAATATCTCAAATGAACATACTTGTTTCATACAGAGCAAAATGGACAACAAAAAAAAAAGCATAATTGCATTTAAATCAAATAAAAAAACTTTGATTACTTTTTCACAATTTCCTATGCCATCAGTGAAAGCATGTAAACCCATTTCTTTATGTGAAGGATTCTAAACATTTCTTATGGGAAAAATCAAAAGAATGTGACATTTATACATGCTTCATAATGTCCACGATTAAGCTAAAAGCGATAGTATGTACTGTCTGTCAATAAGTGATCAAACCATCATTTTTCTAAATATATTATTTTGCGTTCAACAGAAGAAATTTAGGCCTTTAACAAGTGAAAGATAAGTAAACGATGACAGAAATTTTATTTTTGGGTGAACCATCCCTTTAAAAATACTATACAGCCAAACTATCATAACAGTGTAATTTTAATGACCTCATAATGTCAATAGAACCACATATCCACATCAATCTGATGCTTCCTTAACTGATGTTTTTCACCACTGTCATTTTGGGGTTGTATGAGGGCAACATTCATGTAACCAGGTAAAAATAAACCACTTTTTTAGGACTAACCACTTAGATATAATAATAATAATAATAATAATAATAATAATAATAATAATAATAATTCCTTACATTTATATAGGGCTTTTCTGGGCACTCAAAGCGCTTTACACATTGGGGGAATCTCCTCATCCACCACCAGTGTGCAGCATCCACCTGGATGACGCGATGGCAGCCATTTTGCGCCAGACTGCACACCACACACCAGCTGATTGGTGGAGAGGAGACAGAGTGATGAAGCCAGTTATGATATGGGGAAGGTTAGTAGGCCATGATGGACAAAGGCCAGTGGGCAGATTTGGCCAGGATGCTGGGGTTAAACCCCTACTCTGTTTCGAAAGACATTCTGGGATTTTTAATGACCACAGAGAGTCAGGACCTTGGTTTAACGTCTCATCCAAAAGACGGCGCCCACTGAGCAGTATAGAGTCCCTGTCACTATACTGGGGCATTAGGACCCACACAGACAGCCGGTTAGGCGCCCCCTGCTGGCCTCACTAACACCACTTCCGGCAGCAACCTAGCTTTCCCATGTGGTCTCCCATACTGACCAGGCGCAGCCCTGCATAGCTTCAGTGGGCGACCATGTGAGAGTTGCAGAGAGCTAGCTGCCAGCAATGTACATGGAGAGGCAGCAAAGAAAGAGAGAGAGAAAAAAATAGTCTTTCTACTCATAGGGACCAACAACTGTCTAGCTTCCTTATTTCTGTCACAACAGAAAGCTCAAGGTCAGGCCAGATCACTATTAAGTCTCAGATCAGACTACCCAAGCAATTAAAGCTTCCTCAAACATCACAGTTCCTGAAAGGCAGCTCTGAGAGAAGAAAAAAAAACAAATCTGATGAACAGAACGAGAACAAGTCAACGTTCTCTAGGGAGTTTTTCCGTTTTTCCAAGACAACCTGCAGCTCTTTGTGCGTGGAAGAGCTTACGTTCCTGGATGCACGGGCTGTTGCTTTTGAGCTGTTCTGTATGCATGCAGGGTATTTAACTACGACATATTAAGTCTACACAATGAAGTGAAATAATACTCCTGTCTCTCAGCGAGGCCGAGAAATGAAGCCGGATAAAAGAAGCATGATCCTAGACTTTAAAAGCCCAAAAATCGACCATATCTGAACAAACGTTGACTGTTTGATGTAAGAATTAGCGCAATAAGCTGAAAGATGAGGGTATCTTGATGTAGGTCACATAACCAGGGAGAATTCCATGCAGGGAGTTCTGTTTTACAGACACACACGATGCAATTTCACATGTATAATTGATTTGTCTATTATAGAAATGAGTGAGTAATTATAAAAGTCAACACTGCACATGCATAATACAAATCTGGATCATAATAGGCCATTTCTGCATAATATAGAATCTGTAAATAGAATATGGAAATGGAAAAAAATACCACATGCCTTTTCTATATAGCAGTTTTAAAGAAATTCACACTATCTATTCCCGCATTTCGTTTCCTTGTACTTGTACATGTGTGATGACAATAAAGTTGAATCTAATCTAATCTAATCTAAATGGTTGTTAATAGTCTTCTTTTAAATAAATAATTGTTTTGGTTAAACCTCTTAGCCAGTGTCAAGACAAGGACACACTGGGGCGCTGTTTTTTTTTACTCTAATGTCAGTGTTTATGAATAGATTACATCAAAAAGAACACAAGTAATCCTAACAAACTATACTATAAATCAGTCTAAATCTACAACCCTCAAACAGCCATTGTAGCTAATTGTTTTTCAATTGGAAGCTTATAGGGAATGAATTTTATTTACTTTTTTTACTTGTCGTTCCGAATTAAGGCTCTTCATATTTGGGTTCCTCAATCGATCCTCAATCGAGTTGATCCTCAATCTAAAGTTTCATGGAGTAATAGACACTGACCAGGTTAAATCACATAGGCTCTAAGCTATTTTATTTGCTGTCATAGGAAATAAAAATTATAAATACAAATTTGGCACAATTGTGGCCAATTCTATCAAGATCTTGAAAAGGGAAGCTCTGATAGGAGGACCTTTCAAATTTTGTAACAATGCACCCTTATAGCACAACTGTAATTTCTTATGTGGAAATCAGCCATTTGGGTAACAATTGTTTTGATGGTCCGTTTGAGTATTAGTAGAGTGTCTGCTTAATATCTGTTGATACTGCTCCTTCAACACACATTTTACTAACTGTCAAATAAAAACAGCAAGTCGATCGCTACTCTAAAAATATGCATTTAATTGCTCTACTGTAATTGTTAATAATCACAAATCTATGTTAACATTTTAAAATAAGTCATTATTTAAAGATTATGACTTAAGCATTATATTTTAACTTAGACTTTCTGTGCTTTCTTTTTCTCTGTCTCGGTCACCCATGGTCCAATGCGCACACTGCACATGAAGAAACAACAAGGCAATATATTGACTTATAGCATATAGGCTACTATAGTATATAATAATTTCGTTAATATTATATATATTTATATATATAGTATTGCATTAGCCCAATTTGCATAGATGTTTTATAGTTTATTAAATGGACGCCTCAGTTTTGGTGCGAATTTTAAAAACGCACCTTTTATAAGAACTGTTATTATTAACTTTAATTTTCCAAATGGAAAAAAGGTTTGTTGGTTGTATATGCTATATGCCTTTTTAAATAGTGCATTCCCCAGCCTAGGCTACACTCGCTCCGCATGTCTGTTGTTATGGAGCCCTGACATGCAGAAAAATTCAAGGCAGGTGTTTAGAATAGTTCACTTTAAGCTAGCCTACATAGTATGACTTCAATTAAAAAATATTTTTAGAATCTATTTCATTTGAATTTCATACCTGTTTGTGTTCTGTTGTTCATGCAGGCTTAAATGCCATGAATTATTTTGTATGTTATTTCTTTAGTTTCATAGATTTAGTAGGACTACTCCAGGAACGAATTATTCCATTTCATAATCAATTATTAAAGTACGACTTTATTTAAAACAAGGATATGCATTAATAAGACATGGTCGTGGAAGCGAATTTGTCATTTGAATTATGTTCAGAGCTCCTAGTTCAAAAAAGGGCTAACTGTCAAACTATATAGTATAAGATAACACACACTGCTGCCTAAATAAATAGGCTAAAAATACACAGTTGATCACTTAGGCCTATTAAATTCTTATTAAAAAAACTTTACAGAAAGAAAAAAAGCACAAGAAGGAATGCCGCTTTCACACAGCTTAGCTCACGTGCTCTGGCTGCTACAGTATGTCAGTTCAGTTAGACCATGTTTTGCTTTACTGCAGTTTACTGCGGAGACGTACAACATTTCTTTAATCACTTGCGCATTCTCAGTAGCCATTCTTTATAATAAACTTTGCAAGTACATGTCAACTTACAGTACATTAACCCTAACCCCAAACTAACAGTCTACTTGCAGTATAATCTAATGAGAATCAGTTGGCATGTAGATGCAGTGTAACCTAAACTCAACAAACGGACCATCAAAATGAAGTGTGACCGCCATTTGTCCAGCCTTCTTGGTCTACATTGGGCATAAACACATGCAGTGACTTGTATGATAAGCAGGGACTCTGCTTATTTCAAGAACTAAGAACTAAGTTTTGTTTAGCAGCATCCTCATCATATTTTGTCTTCTTTCAGTTATGTTCTGCTCTCAAAACCTATGGCGTTTCTTGGGCATCCCCTTTTTTCTCTCATCCTATGTGGGATTAAATCGCACCACCCTCTGGTCGGCCATCTGTTTCTTTAATATATAGTAAACTTAAGAATCACACTGCAAAGTCTCTTTCTATTAAACTTACATGGAATTGTAAACTAACAGATTTGGACTTATCGATTGGCTTGGTCTAATCTAATCGTAACTTCTAAAAACTTTTCGTTCCATCCATTTCAAAGTCATACATAGTGCCTACATATCTCCTTATAAGTTTAAAATGAAACTGCAGTCGAACTATAAGTGTAATATCTGTAACACTGTATCTCCAGGTACTTTTCTCCATATATCGTTTTGGGAATGTCCAATTGCTGTTGACCTGTTGTCTCATGTGAATTCTGCTTTCTCCTTTTTACTACAAGTTGATTATGTGTCTAATTCTGGTTTATCTTCTCAATGACAATTCTAATTTCTGTATGCGTACACTAAAGAACAGTTGTTGGCTGGTTTTACAGCTGCAAAGAAAGCAATCATACAAAACTGGTTACTCCGAACATGTCTGCAAAAACATGTTGGATTCATAGCCTCCTCAAAGTAGTGACTTGTGAAGGTACATTAGCACAAATTAATAAGACTAAACCTAGTACCATTGATGCATGACAATGTTTTTCTTTCAGCGTTTTAGACTTTATAAATGAATGACCATTTTTTAGATTGTAATACAGAAAACGCTTATTGAATATGGAATACATCTCATCGTAATAACGAGACACACACACACATTAATATCTATATATTACAATTTATTTTAAAAGGTAAGAGTCTTTAGAACAACATCCCATTGAGCACATTTAGCCCACCGACACAATAGTGTTGAATAATAGAAAGGTTATTCAATTGTATATGGCACTGTTCCTTCCGGAGACCTGTTGTTTACATTGCTTGCGATGTTACTTGCGAGCGAAAACAGCGTATTTGTTGTAAAAAGCAAGTTTGATGTCTTAGCTTACAGTGTTACAGATAAAATGAGACAACAAACTGAATAAAAAGTCAAAATTATAGTTACTAAAATCTAAACAAAGCAGTAGCGTGTTTTGATGTTCTGCATATGCTATCTGTCAGTCACTTTTAGCGAGTAACTTAATTTCTAGTTCGACTAATGGAGAATTTTGACAATGGCTGCATTATTCTTTTGACATCTGGTGATGTTTATTCATTTATTAGAAATGTTGTTGTTTTATTGCTCTCTGTGCACAGTCACTGGTTCAGTGCCATGTCAATCATTACGTGACTGACACGACACACCTGCCCTGCACAGCTTTATGCTAACAGTTCAAGCTAACGTTAGAACGGCTGGTTTGCAAAAAGGAAACGGATCGTCAAAAGTTTTACTCTGCTGAAAAGGGTTTGAAACAATGAGGAGAATATTTCTGAGAGCTGATATGAAACTGTTGTGGATGAAGACTAAGTTAAGACATTTTCTAATAGTGAGTACTGTCTTTCATGAATGTCCATGATAACAATGTACAAAAAACTCAATTTTTGTTTTTCCTTTATGTTTTTTTTTTTTTTACATTTTTCGTAGAAACAAAAATCTACAAAAATCATAAAATTAGACAACTAAAATTACACACGTTAAAATCCCATGAAATGAAAAACACAAGAAACCCAGTTTTGGAACATTTTCATATGAAAATAAAATGTGGTCATGTCATAAAGCAGGGAAATTTGTATTTATATAGTTCACTAATGGACTACAAATCCGCAATTTATGGACTACATATTCAGTCATGCACCACACACACACAACCGGTTCCAAATCCTGTCTGATTGCAAACTCACAGCTGAAGCCGCTCATGAACTGATTACGCGGACTATAAATCCAGCACACAAACACACATAAGTTGCTGAGTCTCTACTGTTTTAGTGACGCTACAACGCAGTTTCCTTTGTCTTGTTTTGCCGTGTTTTTGATCCTTGCCTTGTTTATTTGTTTAATCCTGTTTGCTGCCTGTCTTCTGCCTGTTATCTGACTACGACTCTATATTGCCCTTATATATCTGTTTGCTCCTGTGTTGACCATTGCTTGCTTAACCATTCTAATAAACCTGCATTTGAATCCGCAACCTGTTGTTAGCGTTACAATGTCACTGTAAAAAAAATAGCTGCCTTAAAATTTTTAGTTGAACCAAATTAACTTTTTCTAGTCATGTCAATTTACATCAGTCAAACTGATGAAAACAAAAAAATAATAAGTTGAACTTTGTATATTTTAAAAAAAGTTGAAATCTGATTAGCTTTTTAAAATAAGTTAAAGCAAAATAAACATATTTGTTGTATTGTCTTTTTGTCATTACATTTTTTACAGTGCATGGGCTTAACACAACCATTGCTGATCCAAAGTGCTTTACAATAAAAATAAATCAATTTTTTTTATAAATTATCACATACAGTATACAAGATCACATGCATTTCACACAAAAATGTACCAAAACCATGTTTCATGTCTGTTTCACATGACTTCCATGTGTGACGTTAACAAGTGATCGCACACATGAAGCACGTGTGTATTTTCTCTAAAGAAAAAGCTACACATATTCAAATTATTCTTTTTTTGTGAACAATTGTTTTTATTATTTCAGTTTTTGTTTAACATAGAAACCAAACAGCATGTGACTTAATCGTAAAACAACCCCAAATCCCCACCCCCCACCCAGGTAGACTTGTTCTGTAATAACAGAAGTACAAAGATTGCTGTGTAGAAAAAAAGAAAAAAAACTGAGTGGATAATGTTAAGCCAAATACAGGGTAGAAGTTAGGTTATTTAAATTATTCTTGAAATAAAAAGCTTGTTGCATTATTGAAAATCTCATTTCTAATCCCCATTACCTTTCTAACAATAGAACACTTCTTTTTTTTTTAAATGGAATGTTTAATAAGACAATATTGCTGCATTTTCAAAATGAATGAGTGGCTGATTAAGTGTTTTCAAAAAAAAACAGACCAAATATGTCTAAAAATATCTACACACACTTTCAGTAAAGCATATATTGTTTTGTATGAAAGCATTCAAAACAGAAAACAGATGATGGTTTATCCAACTAAATAAAATATATTTAGCCAGCTAG
The DNA here is from genome assembly GCA_903798205.1 of Danio tinwini. Lineage (NCBI taxonomy): Eukaryota > Metazoa > Chordata > Actinopteri > Cypriniformes > Danionidae > Danio > Danio tinwini. Next base: position 3,769,204 of record CAIGQZ010004625.1, on the reverse strand, counting down.
CTAAAATATATTGTCGCTAATCAATGTATGTTTGCTGAAAAACATATTCATGACCCCCAAAAAAGCAAACAAATTCGATGGTACATTTACTCAGTAATGCACAAATAACACAATCTAATTTTTTTCCTTTGCATTTTTTGAAAAGTTTTATTTACAAATGACAATGCTGTCAAGCGATCACCATTCACACATTCATGAAAAGTCTAAATATTGAATACAAAATGTGCTGTTTACACAAAATAATAAAAAAGCACACCTTTTCAGCCTTCTAAAATATATTATGCTGAATATGCTTCATAATCTGAACAACAAATTATAGTGGCTCTTATTTTTTGATGTAATTCACATTATAAAAACCTTTATAATAATAAAGCTGACTTGACTGTTTTTAGCTTTTTTCATCGCAACAACAACCCAGGTGATCTCAAAAACATTTTTTTTAAATGAGGAAAAGCAAGCCAAACTAAGGATTAGAACACCTGGCTGAAAGGTGTAAGAGACAGCAGCATCGACCCTGATCTTAACCTACTGGCTCTCTTGTTCAAGGGGAAGCGTATATGCAGACAGAAGGCCCGGGGAAAGCTGGACTTAGATCACGGAGCCGTCCCGTTCCTTCATCTGCCCCTGCAGTTCAGATCAGCAGTAGAACCAGAACTAACAGGACTCCTCCATCCATCATGATGACATTGCTACTGCTCACAAATCTCTAACAGCAACACAAACACTGCATCCTCGCCTCCAGTAGTGCCCACATACACATAATACACATTTTTAAAGGAAACACATACCTGCAGGTTTTAATTGGCTGCAAATAATGTTACAGAATTATGTTACAATAGGGGAAATAAGTTAATGAACAAACTGCTTTTCTCAGGAAACTCTCTTGAAATTTTCCCCGGATGTTGGTAACAACCAAAGAAATCCATATGTGCAAAGAAAACAAATCTAATTAGTTTAAAAATGTAGTTATGCATGATAAAATGAAATGATGCAAGGGAAAAGTATTAAAAACATGAATAAAAGGAGGTGTAGAAAGGCAATGAAATCGCAGACAGTAGCTGAAATCTATCAGTAATTCTTCAGCAACCCTCTGCCCTTTTTCATTGTAAATTAATATTAGCTGCTTCGGTCTAACATCTACATTAGCAGGATGATAAAGATGAAACCAGTGTGGTCATTTTAGCAAGACAATGATGCAAAACAGCCAAGGACACTCTCAAATGCTTTCAGAGAAAGAACATCAAGCTGTAGAATGGCCCAGCCAATCACCTGACTTCAATCCAATAGAAAATACAAAATAAAGGTTAGATTTGATCGCCGAGACCCACAGAACCATCAAGATTTTTACACTCTTTTAAGTCTGGAAACGCATACCCGAATAACTCATTTGACTTCATTCTCCATATGAGAGGTGTCTCTAAGCTGCCATCACCAAAAAATAATAACCTTTTATATAAAGTATTAAATACGCTTCAGTCATTTCATTGTTATTATGCAAATCATTTTTCAGATTTGTTTTGTTTTGTTTTGTTTTTATGTCAAAATCTGGTTCAATTCCCTGTCAACAGCTCCTTTAGAAATATTATTCCCAGAAAAAAGTTTCCCGGCACAAGGTTTCCGCTACATTCCTTTTCCATGGCGGGGCACCAAACTTATCCCGCCATGGCTACATTACAGCTTCTCATTCAAAACATTGTCGTTTTTTTAAAAAAGCGACTTATAATCGCAACAAAACATATTAAAAGGTAAGTGAATTATAACAGCGCAAACTTTTCTGTAATTGTAGTAGTGCTGTGCGTCATTTGTTTAACCCTTTAAGGTGACATGCTGGCTGACTGACTGACTGACAGGTGCGTGATGCGTGAGGCCAGCAAACATGGCACATAGCTTTCAGTTAGGATGAACACAGTTTCCATAATTATACTTTATTTATAGATAAAGGTCTACGGCTCTGCATACAACAAACAAAGACTTTATCTTGCTGGAGTTTATAGCTGTTTCATTTTACCTCAGGATGCATTAATGCCGCTCTGTAGGTCTGTTGGAGACGTTCATAAATATTCCTAGCAAATCTATTAGTTAGAGACATATTCACTACGTAAACGTGCTAATTATATTTATATTTGTATATTTGAGGGCATGCAAAAAGTTTTGTGCACGAATCCTAGCGCAAGCAAAAATATCTGCATGCTCGTATTACACTAATCCGATCTCGACTTGTAATACTGCGTCACAACATTTGTCATAAAAATAACGTAATAGGTAGTTGGTAGATCAAAAGGCCTGCCGCCACAGCTGGAAAAAAATCCCAGAGGAAACACTGATATATATAGGTCATTGGAATTTGACTATGTTACTTTATTAACTGATAAAATGTGTGATATATTTTGATTTCTATGCAGTCTTATTCCTAAATGACAACAGTAATGGTATACATACATATGAGCAATTCCAGCATTATGGATGTGACATTTGCTGTAAAATCTCAAAACATAAATTCACATAGAAAGTATCTGCTAACATTATATTAAAACATCTGTTTATATTTTCCAGAACAACTAGCCACAGAGTTATAGGGTGAGAAAAATATCAATCTGTAAACATGTTTTGTACTTTAAATGAGGAAAATAAACATGCGTTATGGATGTGACGAAAAAAGTATGCAGGTTTGCAGTATACAATATACTTTGTAGTAATTCTGTGAATGAAACTGCACAACCCAAAATAAATAATGCTAATTAAATGGATAAGAGTCGGCTCACTATAGAATAAAAATGATTGATTTGATTTGACATTTTTGCTTTTATGAGGAAAAATGTCATTATGGATGTGACGTCTCTCCGTTATGCATGTGACAGATGTGAAATTGCCACTAGTGTGATTTTGGTAAATCAAATATAATAGTTTAAAAACACTGACAGAGACTTTGAGTATTTCTAAAAATGTACTGCAAAATACTTGCTTACACAAAAAACATAGAAACGGTTTTCATATTTTGGTGAAAACATTTTTTTTTCATGGCAAGATTGACATTTGCATGGAATTGCTCATATCTAAATTATACTATATCTGTATGTTTGTTATGTATAGTCAAAAACAGCATGTTTTAGTCACTTTTCTTGCATGTGCATGTTACAAAAAGTCAATTCATCACAACAATACTGAAGTGAGAAGTACGTAAATTCAGATATAAACACTGATGTGTATTTTAGTGATTAAAATAACTAAGCCTATTGAAAATAACTTGACACTTCAAATAAAGGTGGCATTATTGTGGAAAATGTATTCAATTGAGCCCTTTGGACTCAACTTTGTTGGGTTCATTGAGAACATGGTTGTTGTTCAATAATACAATTAATCCTCAAAAATACAACTTGCCTAATAATTCTGCACTCCCTGTATTTACAGACAAAAAAAATGCCCACACAAGGTCAAAATTCACCGGTATTGCTATACTTGCATTCTAATACAAGGAATGCAGAGCACACACACACGCACAAACATATTCTGCTGTCCTTCCCATAAAACTTTGCCAAATTTCTGTCCCCAAGTTGTTAGTTTTGCAGAAACTCCGGAAGGCTAGCTAACAGTTTGTGAGTCTCCTGGCACAAGCGTGCAGTACACAGAAGCACACTTATTATTCAGAGACTAGGGCGTTATATTGATTCAAGTTTTCAAGTCCAAATAGAGAGACGGAAATATGCAGCTTTGAGAGAATGTAGGTACTGAAGTTCATAAAACTAGCCAGCCCAGCATTCAGTCAGTACTCGTCTTCTTTTAAACCCAGAAACTGTGTCACCAAAGTCATTAGCAGAGAATGTGCCAGTCATGATGAAGCTATAACAGTATTGGGGCAAATTAATTGTTGCACAGACTCCATACTATCTCTGAGAAAAGCCAAGTAGCTATTGGATTTTTTTTTTTT
>CAIGQZ010004625.1:3743930-3764879 GCA_903798205.1 Danio tinwini | reverse complement strand
TACACAGGTGTGCGGGAACAGTTTGCAATAGTATATACACAGGTGTGCTGAGCCAGCTTTTCTAAATAAACAACCATATTTAGCTATGATGTATGTATTTTATTTATTTATTTATTTATTTATTTATTTATTTATTTATTTATTGTTTGTTTGTCTATTGTCAATAATTTATTGTCATTGCCTTTACTGTAAGAAGGTCTGTGTATTGTAGACTCTGTTTTTCCACATTTAAGAAAAAAAAAATTAAATGAATGAATAAATAAATAAATCACAATAACTTTTGATTTTTAATACTGACACTGAAAAGTGTTATCTCATCAGAATTGAGAAGCTTTTGTTACCTGTCTTCAAGTAAAATAAAAATATACAGTATTGTAAAATGTTCACAATCCCAATGAAAAAAATCTTATTACTCAAAATCTGAAAATATTAGCATTTTTTAATTGGATGTTGTGCTTGTTGACATTAGTTAATGCAGATTTATCACAAACAAACTAATGTTAACGAAGATCAATAAATACCATAAGAAATGTATTACTATTTGTTTGTTCATGTTAATAAATACAATAACTAACATTAACTAATGGACCATTATTTTAAAGTGTTACCAAAACACATATTGTGCTTCTCAAAAAGACATTAAAATGACTACTACTAAATACTACAAGTCGTTAGTCCTTTTCTTGCCTCAATACTTCCAGGAATCTATAGCATCACAAAACCAAAGAAGTATTTTAAAAATTCATAAAAAACAAGCCCAGATGAATTCATAGTGATAGAATCGAATGATGTCTTTCATGCTTCGTATAACCTCTGTTATATTTCACCTTGTACTCATTTCCACTTCTGCATGTCAGTGATGTAATGGACGATGCGCTTGAACGCCAACTGGGAAGGAAAAATGCTGTGTATTCAAAACGCAAAGACAGACTCAATATTTCCCTCAGACACACACGAGAGACGCACAGCTCAACACGAAAAGCCGCAGCTCAAACCATGACACAAACTGGTTTCTCTGCATGTAATTCAGCAAACCAGCAGCTGTCTGTTACATTGTCTGGAATACTGATGGAATATGGCTGGATTTTTTGCACCTTTACAGACTCTCTGGACCACCAAACTGGTTCCTCGGTCGACTCAAGGACAACAACTTTTTCTTTATTTCCTTTTTTTTTGCTTTTACCAAAAGCTATTTTGCTATTAAAATAGCTATATTCTTTCTTTTTCTTTTTCTTTCTTTCTTTCTTTCTTTCTTTCTTTCTTTCTTTCTTTCTTTCTTTCTTTCTTTCTTTCTTTCTTTTTTTTGAACAAGTACTACATGAAAGAATTAAAATGATCAATATTAACTCACCCTCATAGCATGTCATTACAAAACTAGAAGCTCAGACCACATTGATCCTTATAGTACCTAAATCCTCATTGGTTCTTGCAAAAACAAAATAGTAAGCAAAAGACGTTCAAGAAAATAAAGTGTTAAAAAATATTAATAAAGAGTTAAATAATGTTCCATCATCATTCAGTGTAACATAGTTATGTAAACATGAAACATGCTAATTATGGTCTGTACTTATTCATTCATTCATTCATTTTCTTTTTCGGCTTAGTCTCTTATTAATCTGGGGCCACCACAGCGGAATTAACCGCTAACTTATCCAGCATATGTTTAACACAGCGGATGCCCTTCCAGCCGCAACCCAACACTGGGAAACACCCATACACTCTTGAATTTACACTCATACACTGCGGCCAATTTAGCTTATTCAATTCACCTATACTGCATGTCTTTGGACTGTGGGGGAAACCGGAGCACCCGGAGGAAGCCCACGCCAACACGGAGAGAACATGCAAACTCCACACAGAAATGCCAACTGACCCAGCCGGGGCATGAACCAGCGACCTTTTTCCTGTGAGGCGATCGTGCTACCCACTGCGCCACTATGATGCCGGTCTGTACTTTATGTCATTATTTAATACACTGTAAACTAGGAAAACATTTTTACTGGCAAATGGGTAAAATCTAGTGATTTGAAAGACAGTAATACAATATAAATATTTACAATGGCAATTAACAAGTATTTTGAGGCTACATTGTGATCTGTAAATAGTGGTTTCATCAAATAATTAAGGTCTAAAGCAGTGGTCGGGAACCTATGGCTCGCGAGCCACCTGTGGCTCTTTGACCAAAAATAGGTGGCTCTCCAGCTGTCTCCCTTCAATAAAATTCTACAGTTTAAAAAATGATAATCGTCACTAGTAATCAGTTTCCTATTGAAAATACATTTACAATTCCCTCGTTATTTTAATTTTATTTTGTAGGAAAAAGAACAAAAACTCAACATTTCAAACAATGCGTGTGTGCGGCACAGTGAATAACTTACGTTTCTATGGTAACCACGCGAGCTATACGTAAATTCAAACAACGTTCATGAGTGGTGATGATGGCAAAAAGAAATATAGATAGATATATATTATAGATAGATATATAAAGTCACGTGGCTTTTTAAAAATTGCATTTGCCAAAAAAAAAAACAGAAATGGCTCTTTGCTGAAAAAAGATTCCCAACCCCTGGTCTAAAGGATCTAAATATGCCTGACAAAACAGTTTGGCATATAATCTATTGTCTGTTGGTACACAGCTAGCATCTAGTGTAAATTGTGGCAAAAAATACACGCCAGTCATTGATAGATTAATAAAATCTTAATTACAGCTTATTTTGTATATACACTAAAAAAATGGCTCATTGAAATTGTTGCAAACAATTTTATATAAGCTGAATTTAAACAAACAAATTCATTTATTCATTCATTTTCTTTTCAGCTTAGTCCCTTTATTAATCTCAGGGTCGCCACAGCGGAATGAACCACCAACTTATCCAGCATTTGTTTTACACAGCGGATGCCCTTCCAGCTGCAACCCATCACTGGGAAACATCCACACATACACTATGGACAATTTTAGCTTATCCAATTCACCTGTACCACATGTTTAAATGTTCCATATACCATATATAAATGATTCATTGGATTTACTTATTTTTTAGGTAAGTGGTGCAAACAATTTATGTGGACTGAATTTAAACAAATTATAAAATATATATATATATATAAGCAATATCATACTGGTGTAAGGTATGCATTGCGTGCATGCTTAGTGTCCCACCATTGACAATATACAGCCACATCGCATTACTACGAGTGTGATATTGCATTTACACAACAGTTCAACGGCAAAATCATGTGTGTAAAAAAAGAAAATCAAACACAGAGAGTCTCAAAAATCCTTATTTATGAGGAACTACTTTCTTCCACCATTCATTTACATCTGCAGCTGATGTTAGAACAGCAGAAACTGTTGCTACTTCACCATCATTTTAGAGCTTGATTTGGAATGATTCTCTCGTGTAATATTTAAAGTGATGACAAAACAGGTGGTTTTGCTCACATTTTAAGATTATAAGGCTGCACGGCATGAAATGCCATCAGTCTACAGAAATTTCCCAGTATTCAAATTCAATAACCCAGAAAAAACCAAAGCAACGCAAACACTATTTGCGAAAAAAAAAAAAAAATGCCTAACACATGCAGGCATTTCTTCTTTCTTTTTACTGAACTAGTCTGCAGTAACGAAAACATGAGACCCATTAGAAACAAACAGATGGCCATCCAAAAAGTAACTCAGGGTTATACAAAGAGTGGCCAACACAAAATACATACATAAGTGGGGGGGGACTACTTATGAGCTGTCAGATCTTACCATGAAGTTCAGCTTACATGCCTTAAGTCTCTCCATTTGCAGATAATAACTCTATTGTTTATGACATATCTGTTTATGAAATAATAAAATGTTTAGTGCGGTGGAATTTTTTTTATTACTTTTACATTACTTAAGCATCTATAAAAATGTTTCATTTTGGGCATTAAAAACTCTAGATAATGGATAGTAAAGCCCAAAGTTACGTCTTTCCAAAGATACATGAACTGTGAATGTAGACCAAACTATTCAGCAACTGTTACTGCTTTAGTTTGGGAAGGTCATTTTTGGGAAAGTGTCCCTGACGGTGAGGGAAAGATTGACCAATATAGTCTTGAAAAACTTTACAGAAATCTCATTATGCATGCTATCTTCATTAAATTTGAAATATAAACTCATAAGTTTTTCCAGGTTATTGCATTAATGTTTTCCTCTGTTTAATTATGAAAAAACAAATATTAAACAGTACAATTTTTCTTCCTCATTAAATCATAATGTATAACTTTTCATATTTTTTAGCAATTAACTTTCAACATGGACCAAAGTGAAGCTCAAAGTGTTCAAAAACTGTTACTGTTTAAAGTTAGGTAAGTGTAAATCCCCAGAAGTGAGTGCTGGCTAACAGGTTTAAAGGTATAGTTTGTCAATTTCACCACTAGAGGGCGCATACTCACAACAAACAAAAGCATGGTTTGATGATGAGTTGTAGTCTTCATTACATCCTAAAAGTCAACAGTCACTGTTTATGTGGAACAAACAGGCACCCCTAGGAACACACAATGCACACGGAGCTTCAAGACTTAAATAAAAAAAACAAGCTTAATGGATGTAATCAAAGAGTGATTATATCAACATTAGCTCTACAGCGTTCTACATAATGCAGCATGGCGATCTGGCTTCTTCTGCCTGCAAGCTGATGTTACTAGATCAACATCACACACACACACACACATCACACCAATTAGCCTCTATTAACTACAACACCAGCATATAAAAAGAAGATGATACGCTAAAGCTAAAAACATGTGGATTTTATCCGCTTTTTGTCAACTCAAATCAAAGCTGCTGCATATGGGATTTAAAAGCAGGAGAGAGAAGCTCCACGTTCACATGGGCTTTGAGGAAAGGGATTGTTTTTTCTGATCAAGAGATGAGCTTGAAATACCTAGGCCTGAAGACAATTAAATAATTAGTCCAACTAAGCCTTCCGATAACACGACTGTAATTAAATCATTTGCACACCAAGGAACGGTGACAGTTCACTGAAACAAATCTGGTTTGCGGAGGGTTTTCATCTCGCATCTGCGGTACGCAAACAAAACCATTTAATTGCTTTTCAACACACAAAGATTATGTAAGGAAACATACAACCATATTTTGTCTGTCACAAAACAGTTCATATACACTCACTGGCCACTTTAATAGGTATAGCTGTCCAACTGCTTTTTAATGCAAGTTTCTAATTAGCCAATCACATGGTAGCAACTCAATGTATTTAGGCATGTAGACATTGTCAAAATGATCTGCTGCAGTTTAAACCGAGCATCAGAATGAGGAAGAAAGGTGATTTAAGTGACTTTGAACGTGGCATGGTTGTTGTTGCAAGTATTTTAGGTCTGAGTATTTTAGAAACTGCTGATCTACTGGGATTTTAATGCACAACCACCTCTAGGGTTTACAGAGAATGGTCCAAAAAAAAAGAAAATATCCAGTGAGCGGCAGTTCTGTGGGCCTAAATGCCTTGTTGATGCCAGAGGTCAGAGGAGAATGGCCAGACTGATTTGAGCTGATAGGCAAAGGTAACTCCGATAACCACTCGTTACAACCGAAGTATGCAGAAGAGCATCTCTGAACGCACAACACATCCAACCTTGAGGCAGGTGGGCTACAGCAGCAGAAGAGCACACTGGGTGCCACTCCTGTCAGCTAAGAAAAGGAATCTAAGGCTACAATTTGCACAGGCTCACCAAATTTGGACAATAAAAGATTGAAAAATGTTGCCTGGTCTGATGAGTCTTGATTTCTGCTGCAACATTCGGATAGCAGACATTCGGATTGATCAGAATTTCAACAACATGAGATCCATAGATCCATCTTGCCTTGTATCAGCGGTTCAGACTGGTGGTGGTGGTGTAATGGTATATTATAAATATTTTCTTGCCACACTTTAGGCCAATTAGTGTCAATTGAGCATCGTGTCATGTCCATCCTTGACGACAGTGTACCCATCTTCTGATGGCTACTTCTAGCAGGATAATGCACCATGTCATAAAGCACAAATCATCTCTGACTGGAGTGTGGAGCATCTTGAACATGACAATGAGTTCACTGTACTCAAATGGTCTCCACAGTCACCAGAGTTCAATCCAATAGAGCACCTTTGGGATGTGGTGGAACGGGAGATTCGCATATTTGCATGCTATCATGTCAATATGTACCAAAATCTTTTAGGAACATTTCCAGTGCCATGAATGATTAAGGCAGATCTAAAGGCAAATGGGGGTCCAACCCGGTACTAGTAAGATGTACTTAATAAAGTGGATGGTGAGTGTAAACTATGCAGACTTTAAATATTGTTTAAATAAAAGGGACATGTAAATAGTTGTTTGTGGATAGTTTCAAGAACCAAAAAAAGTCATTTTTTTATCATTTTGCACTAGCTCACCCCAAAATGAAAATTATTCTCTACCATTTTCTCTCCCCATATGCTTTTAAACTGTTTTTTCCTGTTGAACACAAAATAAGATATTTTAAATAATGCTGGTTGCTGGAAACCATTGACTTCTACACTAGGAAAAAAAAACAATGGAAGTCATTGAGTCTTAGCAACCAAAATTCTTTAAACTATTTTATTTTGTGTTCAACAGAAGAAGGAATTTCAAATAGGTTTTGAACAAGTGAAGGATGAATAAATTATGAAAATGTTCTTTTTTTAGCTAAACAATCTCTTTAAAAAAACACATCTTAAAAGCCTTTTAACTTCTTATTCTTTTAAGACCATGCATAAATACACGGCATATGGGAATTGTGATGATGTGTCCTTATTGTTGAATTGTGACACATTTTCAGTGGCTGAAAACCAAATAATCTCTGTTAAATAAAACAATGATGCATGTCATTTTTTTACCCTCCTGTTTTATCCACAGTTTTATCCTCCTGTTATTTGGCTCCATTTCTTCTGTGAAATTCTCCATCTTATTCTTTTATTTAGCCCTTATTCATCTCATTTTGTTTATCTCTTCTACCAGGGAGTCCTGGTCAGGACAGGCAGTTTAACAAGGCCAGCTAGCAAAGTCCTATGCAGGTAAACTTCCTTCCTTTGAACTCAAAAGGTGCTCTAGTGACACTCGAGGCCATGGTCTTTAGCCTCCTTGTTAGAGCAACCATCTCCCATGCAAAGAATCGCTGGTTCGATCCAAGCTCAGACCAGGTTGGGTGCAGTAGGACCAGTGGGTCACACATAGGGGCTCATCGGGGATGGGAGTGAGGTTTAAATGGGTGAGTGTAACGAAGGCCAGCTAGCAAAGTGCTATGCAGGTAAACCTCACACCTCTGACCTTTAAAGGTGCTCTAGGGACAGACATTAGAGGCCATGGTCTTTAGCCTTCTTATTAGAGCAACCTACTCCCATGCAAAAAAATTGCCGGTTTGATCCCAGCTCAGACCGAGTTGGGTGCAGTAGGACCCAACTACTGAGGAATAAGTAGCTTTTAATGGTTTATAACAAGTAGGGACCTGAAGCTCTGAGTGACGTCTACCCATCTAAGAGGAGACCCTCAGAGACACTAAATGAGAAACAATGAGATTGTTGGAACACATATTTTTAAATTATAATCAGAATTTATTTACAGGTATATGCTAAACTCTCTACATATTGCTAAATAATTAAGTTTTACCTGCAAACATATTAGCTTGAACTTAAAACTACATACTACTCAACTTAAATGAGCACACACATTTGATAAACTTCTCTGTGAATATTGACAACACACACGCACCCATGCACACACACACACACACACACACACACACACACACACACACACACACACAAAACCTACTTAAAATTGTACAAACCATAATCAATTATTAAAACATTGCACTGGTCTAAACAGAATTTATGACAACATTATGATACCCCATATATAGAACTGTCCATCTGGCCACAGAGTTGTCAGTTTACTTGTTAATAATAAAACACCAGAATTGAAATGTCAATGTCTTAATAGATAATGAGTTCAAAAAAAGGCTCTAAAACATAAGACTAATCTAACATGAACATGCAGAATCATCATGCGTATCTTCTTATTGCACACACAAATATCTTCATCTCTTCCTCTACAAAACAGTGATCCACAGTTCCTCTGTGATTACACCATATAGTAAATATGCACCTGGAGCTGGGTTTCCATTACAGTTTGTTAAATATCACATAAGAAATGAGTCACAGAAATGTCATATTCAAATAAATAATTCATTAACTAGCAAAAAAATAAATGAATAAAGCAAACAATGGGAGATGGAAACACATTTGCCAAATAAACTCTAGTGTAGCAAACATTACATTATCATTGCCTTGTTTACTGGTGGCTTCTAGGTTACCAATACTACAGTGAGCCACTCTAACAACTTGAAACACATCTATTGGGCATTTTTATTTTTTAATTTGGTATAATAATGGTCCATTAGTTAATGTTAGTTAATGTATTTGTTAATTAGTAATACATATATTACAGTATCTTTGTTAATCTTACTTAATGTTAAGTTCATATTAATTCACGTGTGCTAACTAACTTTGGATTTTAATAGTGCATTAGTTAATGTTAAACTATGATTCATAAATGCTTTGCAAGATTACAGACACTTAGTTAATGTTAGTAAATACATTAATGGCCCGTTTCCACTGAGCGGTACGATACGGTACGGTTCGGTATGCTTGTATGGCCGTTTTCACTGTCAAAAGCGTACCGAACTGAACCGTACCGTACCCCTTTTTCGGCACCCTTTCGAAAGGGTACCAAAGACGAGAAAGGGTACTAAAAGGTGGAGCTACACGCACAGCTGAACGCTGATAGGTTTACAGAGATACATCACAATCTCGTGGAGCTAGCCAGAATCAAAACAATAAAGCCGCCATGTTTTTAAATACACAGCCGGGCTCAAAAAAAACCTTGTCGTTGTCTTGATAAACAGCCACAAAGCCAAGAATCTGCCGGTCCTGTTGTTGTTTTACAAGGCCGTCTAAAAGTCTAAAAGTGCGAGCGGTTTTCGCTTTCTCCAGGGAGCTCGCGACCGCGTCTAGATTTGATATAACGAACTTCTTGAGCTGATGATAATAACGTGTGATTAATGAAGTGTCTTTGACATCTGATCCATTTAAAAAGAAAAGGAGAAACGCAAGAGTGAAGCGCAGAAAAAAGGAGAAGCCCAACAAAACACAGGAGCAAATAGTTTCAGCAACCTGAACAATCTGCCATGAACAAATCATGAACAAACTGCCATGTTAATCATCACCTTTTGGACTATTATGAACTCGGAATGACAGAATTACTCTCTTACAGAGGTGACGTGTACTGGTGAAGATTAAAGATACAGATGAGAGGTTGGCTCTGACTGTGGGCTACTGTATATGTTACGTGTTGTTTTTGAACTCAAATAAGGACTTAATGTATGCTGTGTGTAGTTTATCTGTAAGTGGTAACACATCGGAGACTGTAAGGGTCTGTATGTGTTCATATAAGTCGCATTTATTTATTTTATATAATTGCAGACGTTACAGTAGGCTGTAACACTGTCACACTGTCATTAATCTGCAGTTATAATCAAATCGTGTTCATAGAAATGTTAGTAATAAACATTTATAAACAAGTATTAATATGTTTAAAGCATCTGTTTTGTTAGAAGAGCTTCTCATATAATGTGAACGACCTGTACAGATTTACTGTAGACATTTATTCGAGCGAGAATGACGTCGACTGAAACTCTCTGTAGTACACCACGCCCACCAAAAGGGTACCCTTTGTAGTGGAAACGCAAGCCTGATAAAGGTGACCCGTACCGACCCGAATTGTACCGTACTGTACCACTCAGTGGAAACGAGCCATAAGACTATTCAATTCAGTGGTTCCCAAAGTAGAAATCGCATGACAATGACACAAGGTCGCTTGGTGATTTCCAAAAGTCAAAAATATTATTATAAAACTGTTAGAATTATCATATTTTATCCATAACCCACAGAAGATAAAAACAGTTAATGGTTACATAAAAACAACAACATGCAAATGAAAGCCATCAGCCTTTCAATTATATATTTTTTCATAGGATTGGTGTTTACATTAGATTAACAACACAGCAATAGTGTGAGCTGCAGCTGATTCATTTTATAGCACCAGGTTAAAGTTGCTGACATCTTTTTGGCTATCAAATACATTAAATATAAATACAGGCCACAACTGAACAGTGAGATTTATCTCTATTGGCGGTTTCCAAAATTAAACCAAGAATAGAATTGTGCTGAAAACATTTTGTCCACTAGTCTCATTAGATGAGGTGGTAACACTTTATAATAACTACACACTATGAACCATTTATTAAGCATTAGCAAATAGTGAATTCATTATCTGTTAAGCATGAACTCCACATTAATAAAATTCAGTAAGCAGTTTATAACTGAAGCTACACATGCTGTATTCTTGACTTATAAGCACATTTATAATTTGCTTAATAATTAAACATACTTTGTTAATGATTCATTTTTTATTACTAAATTAAGTATTGCATTTTTTACAAACCAGTTATTTAAGCATGGTTGATGTTTTTTTTAAGATCATTCAGAATGAGTTAGTAAATGATTAATAAACTATTAAAATTAACATTTGTATTTCTTAATAATCAGGCATATACTAATAGTTCATTTGTATGTTAATAAATGCTTTATTACCTCAATTTCATCCAGTTTTGTGAGATAATCTAAAATGAGGATTATTTATGCTTTATAAATCCCTTATAAATGACATATAATGACTCTTATATTTCAAACAGGAAAAAAGAACATAAACAACATTATTAATTTCTATTCATTCAAGAGACACAAATGAAACTCTATCAAATAAAAAATAAATCTTTGCAACCTTATCTAAAATAAAATGACTATACAGTTCATACATTGCATACTATTATATTGTAAATTATTATATTGTTGTTGTTTTATTCAACTTTATGTTGTATTTTGGCACTCCTGTTATTCCATTAATAGTACTTTTGTAGATAAGATTGCAAAGATTATTGTTCATTTGATACCAAGCCTTTAATTTTCATTTATAAGGGATTTATAAAGCATAAATAGTCCTCACTTTAGATTAGGTCACAAAACTGCATGAAGTTGAGTTAATGAAGCATTTATTAAAATACATACAGTAGTAACCATTACTATATGCCTGAATAATCAGATATATCTATAAATAATAAATTATAATGTTAATTTTAATAGTTTATTAATCATTTACTAACGCATTCTGAATGATCTTTAAAACCTCCAATTGCTCTTAAATACAATTGGTTTGTAAATAAGGCAACACTTAATTTAGTAATGAAAAATTAACCAGTCACAAATTATGAAAGTACAATGATTAAGCACATTATAAATGTGGTTGTAAGTCAAGAATACAGTAGAGCATTTGTAGCTGCAGTTATAAACTGCTTACTGACGTTTATTAATGTAGAGTTAATGCTTAACAAATAATGAATTCACTAGATGCTAATGCTTAATAAAAGATTTATAGTGTGTGTTATTATAAAGTGTTACCGATGAGGTTAATAATAAATTAAACAAATTAATAAATGACTATAAAAATTATATATTTGTTAGAATGCTGCACTTTTTTGTGTTGTCATTTTGCTCATGTTTATATAGGCCTATTGTTGTGTATATTTATAACAATCTCTGAGAAAATTGGTGAGTCACTGACATTGTTATTTTTGGGGTCACGGACTGAAAAGTTTAGGAACCCCTAAACTAATGGACCATTAGTAAAGTGTTACATAAAGTGTTTAAAGTTTCCAACTTTGAAAAGGCTTATAACATTTAATATTTTGCCTTTCATCCCTTTTCTGTCTTTTTTCATAACATTTGACACAGAATGACCCTATCATACACATTTATGCTTCACTGCATTATATCATAGCTACCAGTTAGAAGACCTATTAATCTAAGCGCTCTCTACAAAATTCCCATGAAATGACTGCTAGATGCTATATATTCTCAATTCCTGAGTGGCCTAATTACAGTTTTTTTTTTTTTTTTATCCCAATATACACCTAAAAATACTGTCAACATCTTTTCCAGAGGAGAACTCTCCATGCTTGAAATTGGCTGGTGTCAGTAATGTCAGCTTTGAGGAGAAGGCTGTTTAATGTGCAGTCTTTGCGGGCACTGCATCGCTGTAACAGGCACACTGGCAGTGTCCTCCTGTCTGGCACAGCCAATCAGCATGCCGACTCGAGGGAGGATAAAACTCAGTGTGGCTTTAGCTGAGAGGCACTAGAGCGAGCCAGGAAATGCCTGACTGAAGCACGAGGCGCACATACATGTCCTCTTGTTCTCACTTTCCCCTTCTAGCGGCTTCTTTTTTTCGGTGTCAATAACACACACTACTTCTATCTCTCCATTTCTGTCAGACGCAAAAAGGCACACATAATGCTTCTACTGTATATACTGAAGTTTGATGTTTATCTTCTGCATGGGTTTAATAAGCTACTCCTTTAGCATAGCAATGGGGCAGATTTATAAAAGTACAACAGTGGCCACAGGGGAACGTTGACCTGGGGTGCAATTCCGAAAACCATCATTAGCCTTAGCCAACCTTAGCCAACCTTAGCCAACCTTAGCCAACTAAGGTTGCAAGTTGTGTCGTTACAAACATAGTTTGCTGATTTGGTGTTTCCCAAATCTGTCGTTCCAACGAACATTCACAAACTGTGTCGCAAACTTCTATGCTTGCAACTACACCTCTGAAGCTGTAGTTAGAAACATAGTTCCTGGCTGTGTTATATTCCCAGTTATCCCCCTATGCCCTATTCATTTTGAATATTTTAACATTTAAACTTAGAATATATTTTTTTAAGCATTGAAGTCATCTCTCTTACGTGTAATTTGCTTTCAAATCATTTTTAAAGTTCCGTTTTAGCTATCTTCATGTTTACAATTGCACTCCCTTCACAGTGCACTTTGAAAACATTGATGCTATTTGGCACACAGTCGTGGCTCATGATGAAAGCTATAGCTGACCTATTATTTAAAAGCGGATTTTATGATACGTCTCCAAAGCTTGTAAAAACAAAAAACATACGTTAATGATTTTAATTTACAGTAGGTTATTTATTAAGTAACTGTACTGTATATGACATGAGCCTGCTGGTTGAACATTTCTGCAGTGTTTACATGTGTCAAAATATGAAAGTAGACTTTTAAAAAAAAATTATATAATGAATATAATAATAATATATTATTATTATATATTATTATTATATACTAATTAGTATGTTATTATTGTTTCCCCAAAGATCCTGTATTGTTATTGTTGAATGATTACTCTCAATTTCTCTTAAATGCTGCTTCAACTTAGCTGCTTCAACTGCTACAAAGAAAATGTTGGTACAGAGTTGGAAACCCCCTCATAATCTCTCTGTTAAGCACTGGTTGCATTCACTAGTAGAATTACTGTACCTAAAACTGTCATCAGCACGGATCAACCATACCAAACTGGACAGTTTGACGGTGTGGGACATCTATACATGCAACATCAAAGAAATCCTAACCCTCATCCGATACTGTGAAAGTATTTGTTTTTTGTTTTTATTCTAAATGACAGTTATCCTGTGTTTCCTGATGTGCATATAATGGGGTTAAGTATTTGTATATCTGATTGTAAACATTTTATATGTTAATTTTGGAATAAAAGCTGAATTACAAAAAAATTAAAATTTCCCAAATGCTGTTTAACAGAGCAAGGAATTTTTCACAGTATTTTCTATAATATATTTTCTTCTAGAGAAAGTCCAGCCTAATCTCATGAGGAAACTTAAGTGTTTTACGTTTTGTCAGTTTAGTGGCTAATTCGTACGAGTTCAGTCGATTTTAAAAAGGAGGCATTGTAGCCAACCCCGCCCCTTAAACCCGATCATGATTGGGGGATGAGCAAATTGCACTAAATTGCACAATTTAGATTGTATGAATTCATATGAATTAGCCACTAAATCAAAAAGTTACAAATTGCCGTGAGATTGTGTTGGTAAGTCATATTTGTTTTATTTCGGATGGAATACAAGCAGTTATACAAACTACTGTTATACAATGACTTGCCTAATTACCCTAACTAATTAACCTAGTTAAGCCTTTAAATTGCACTTTAAGCTGAATGCTAGTATATTGAAGGGGAAAAAATAATAATAATAAACAGTTTTTGAAAATTGGTTATTAAAACTATTATGTTTATAAATGTGTTAAAAATTCCTCTTTACATTAAACAGAAATTAGGGAGAAATATACAGAGCCTAATAATTCAGGCTAAAAATTTAACTTGAACATTCATTGTCCTTTACCTCTGTTCTCACCCACAAACCAATAACTGCACATAAATAAACAGCACAAAAATGCCAGAAAAAGTGATATGTTAAGAAAGTGTGATGTATGCAGTTTTAGTTGTGGTCAACCAGCATGATGCACGAACATCCAATAAATCATACCGCATTACTGTACTTTTTCATTCAAGTCTGAAAAGGCAGAACATTTTTGTCAATTGCTTGATTTTTTTCTTTCCAGTCAGGATTCATTAGATAGGCATACACTGTAGTAAAGCTATGGTATACACACCACAGCTCAATAATCAAGAAGGTAATTTTAAATGATTTTAGACACAATATGAAATTTTCCACCACAAAGACATAATCCAAACAACGCTAAATCTGTATCCAGTCAGTGGTATTTTAATTGATAGATTAAATCAGTTGAGCGAATGATTCAGAGTTAGGACACTTAACTTATTTCCTTCATAAATAAATCCATGGTTTTAACCAAAATGATTGAGTGATTTAGGACTTGTTCATTGTTGAATGGATATGTTTGTCTGAATGAATAACTTAAGCAAAGATTTACTCAAAAAACCTGTCTGTGGATTTATTCCTGAACTAATAAGTGGTTTGGATGAATCGGTTGAGTGATTCAGTACTCACTCATTTCTGAATGAATCTGTGTTAATGGACAAACGATTCAAATACTCACTTGGAGGTTGGCTTGTTTCATTTCTGAATGAATCCTCAATAGTTTTGAAAGAATAGATGAGGTAATTTCATAGCTTACTGATAAACACAGAGATTCAGTGATTTTGAATGATTCAGTGAGTTGTTCATTCCTGAACTGATTTGAACAGTGACTCTGTATATGTAATTTATGAATGAATCAGGGGTTTTGAACAAACCAATTGAGTGGCTTGCTCATTCCTCAGCAAATTACTGGTTTGAACATCTCCTTTGGGCAATTAAATTACAAATTCATTGCTAAACTGATCTTTTTTAATAACAAAGTGGTAGCAAGCTATTCAAGACTCGCTAATAAACAGTCTGCTTGTATTATTTCCTGAATATTCCTCAGAGGTTTGGAATCAGTTAAGTGATTAAATGGCTTACTCATTCCAGAATAAATCAATGGTTTTAAACAAATCGATTGAGAGATTCAGTGACTCACTCATTAGAGAAGTGGTTTTGAATGAACTGGTTCATTGTTTCAGTGACTCATTAAACAGCCATTTCTTTTAACCTACTAGCGTAACAACAATATAAAACTCTTCATTCATTTACAGAAAAAGCAGATTGATTCAAACAGTCCAATCAAAGTTCATCACCAGAACTAACTCTTGTACAATGACAAACAAAAAATGCCCAGACTGTTTCCGATTTTTTTTAAGTTACTACTGAATAATTACTAGTAGCTTCAAGTCACACCTAGTTAGCAGACCCGTTTTGAGGTATAGCCTTCCCCAACCATTATCAACAACACCAAACAGCCCAGCCAAGGCGAGACAGTGATTACCATTTTCCCACAAACACTTATCCTGATTGAAAGCAGTTCCAAGCACTTTAAAGTTACTTTCCCTTTCGTAATTAGTAGCTAAATAATTGAAAATGCTAAATAAGCTCCCCAAATCAAATCAAGCCGAAAGCGAAACACTTTGCAAGCGATCCAAAGCGAGCCCATGGTTCCCCCATCAAACAAAAGTAGCTTGTAAAGCAGCTTAATTGATTTTAATGGAGCAAGTTGTAAATAGAGCAGAATGAAGTCTGGCTTACCAACAAAGATTGAACGCAAACAACGCTAAATCTGCTTCCAATCAATGGTATTTTAATTTATAGAATAAATCAATAAAGTACATAAAAGTTTCATTCCTGTATGTTCTTGAAGGGATCAGTTGAGCGAATGATTCAAAGAGTTACTCATAAGAACACTCAGATTGTTTTATTCATAAATAAATAAGTGGTTTTGAATAAATTGGTTGAATGATTTATGTCTTGTTCATTGTTGAATGGATAAGTTTGTCTGAATGAATCATTTAAGCAAAGATTCACTGAAAAAAATCTGCGTGATTTATTTCTGAACTAAATCAGTGGTTTGAATGAATCGGTTGAGCGATTCAGTACTTACTTATTCCTGAATGAATCTGTGTTAATAGACAAATGATTCAAATACTCACTCGGATGTTGGCTTGTTTAATTTCAGAGTGAATCATCAGTAGTTTTGAAAGAATATATGAGGTAATTTTATAGCTTACTGATAAACAGAGAGATTCAATGAGTTTGAGTGATTCAGTGAGTTGTTCATTCCCGAATTGATTCGAACAATGACTTTGTATGTGTCATTCATGAGTGAATCAGTAGTTTTGAACAAATCAGTTGAATGGCTTGCTCATTCCTCAGCGAATTACTGGTTTGAGCGACACATTTGAGTAATTCAATTGCTGAATAGATCTTTTTATTAGCAAATTGGTAGCAAACAGTTTAAGACTGGCTAATAAACACAGTGTGCTTGTTTATTTCCTGAATATTCCTCAGAGGTTTGGAATCAGTTAAGTGATTAAATGCCTTACTCATTCCAGAAAAAAAAAATCAATGGTTTTAAACAAATCGATTGAGTGATTCAGTGACTCGCTCATTAGAAAAGTGGTTTTGAATGAACTGGTTCATTGTTTTAATGACTCTACTAGTAAAATACTAGTGTAACAACAATACAAAAATCTTCATTAATTGACCGAAAAGCAGATTGATTCAAACAGTCCAATCAAAGTTCATCACCAGAACTAACTCTTGTACAATAATGAATAAAAAATGCCCAGACTGTTTACGATTTCATAAGTTACTACTGAATAATTACTAGTAGCTTCAAGTCACACCTAGTTAGCAGACCCGTTTGGAAGTATAGCCTTCCACAACCATTATCAACAACAGCCCAGCCAAGGCGAGTCAGTGATTACCATTTTCCCACAAACACTTATCCTGATTGGAAGCAGTTCCAAGCACTTTAAAGTTACTTTTCCTTTCTTAATTAGAAGCTAAATAATTGAAAATGCTAAATAAGCTCCCCAAGTCAAATCAAGCCGAAAGCGAAACACTTTGCAAGCGATCCAAAGTGAGCCCATAATTCCCCCATCAAACAAAAGTAGCTTGTAAAGCAGCTTAATTGATTTTAATGGAGTGAGTTGTAAATAGAGCAACTTGGAGCTGATAAGAAGGAAGTCTGGCTTACCTTGCCGGACGTCCCGAGGTGCTATAGCAATGCCGTTCTTGGAGTGCAGCTGTGTGACACAACAGTCGTCAGGTGGGGATTGCAACACGCTGGAACTGGGGTCTAAGGAGTGGTTGTGGGGTACGGTGGGCAGTAGGGACACCGGAGGAGCTGTGTTGGGACACACACATCCTGTTTGGGTGATACTGCAACTTTCGGTTTCCCATCCCGCACCAATATGCAAGCATTCCTCAAACCACCGGCAGAGTACTCCACAGGTAAACTGACTGGAATTCTCATTGTTAATAAGCAGAACCTCTACTAGCCGAAAATCCAGGGTTTCTGCTGACAAGGGGGCTTGGCTTCCCTCGGACGTCCCATCTTCGCTGTCTCCATCAGTGCTCGGATGACTAGTCAGGCATAACTGCACAAAGTTCTTATCGAACTGCAGGAAGGTGTGTGGTCCTGGGACCATACAGAGTTCCACGGCTTCAGGGTCTGAGGGGAAGGAGAGCTGGTCTGGAGGGCCACAGGTCTGGTTGGAGAGGTAGTGGTCCAGGGGCAGCACCAGCGGCGAGAAAGCTAAGCAGGCGCCGGCATGGCGATTGAAGCGGAAATAGAGCGAGTACTTGGTGGGGTCAGGGTTCTCTACAGTCCACGAGCATCCGGACGCCAGAGCCGATGGGCTAGGAAAGAGGTCCCTGAGCGAGAAGGAGCCGTATAAAACCCCGGCCACCAGAGAGGAGCAGGGGGCAGCCTGACCCAGCGGCTCCACGGCCCAGGCCAGAGCGAAAAGGGATGACAGCACAGACAGACAGAGATGACCAGCAGTGTTCATCCTATGTCATTTGTCCTGCAGGAGAAAAGAGATATTTAGATAAGTCATGTGCTATGTTTACAACCAAAGATGCTAATTAAATGTATGTGCAATACTGGAAAAATTGCATAAAAGACATGCAAATAAAGCAGCGTTTCCTTCCAACGAGTCAAAGAAAACAAAATCGTCACTTCCTGATTAACTGGCGCCAAATATCAACAGTAAAAAGGAAATTTGCTATGGTAAGAGAAGCTGCGTGAATCTTATATTTACTTAATAAGTGACCTGTGCCTCAGAAGACAAATGTCGACATGCAATGATCGTGTGGTGGCGTTTGAAGGCGGGAGACGAGGAGCACTGATGCTCTTGATTCTGGAGATAATTAATAATATAATAACACTAAT
This sequence comes from Danio tinwini, assembly GCA_903798205.1. Classification (NCBI taxonomy): domain Eukaryota; kingdom Metazoa; phylum Chordata; class Actinopteri; order Cypriniformes; family Danionidae; genus Danio; species Danio tinwini. The sequence continues at coordinate 3,746,136 of CAIGQZ010004625.1, read as the reverse complement.
ACTGAGATGGTTAATGCATTTTAGAATGACCAAAACAACATTTCAGATGTTTAACATTGTGCTCAGCCTGCTGGTTTGTCCATTCACACACATTTTTATCATCACATGATCTCTTAACAAAATCATATGACATTTTTTAATGCACATACTGGGATTTGTAAAAGCGTTTCCATCATAGTTTATGCGCATCTTTTCTAATCGATCCTACTCCGTTATGTGCATACGTTTTTATTATGCAAATTATCTAAATTTAATCGCATTATGGCATTTCCATCAACTGTTTTTTATGCACATATCCAAAATGCATATAGCTATAGCGTATAGCAAACATAGCTATATACTGTAAACAACACTTTAGTGACCTTTTTTTAAAATATATCAGTTCATAGTGTTTATTTGAATAAAACAGTCTGTCAAAATATATTTTGATAGAAAAAAAAAGTAGAATTCAACATGCACACTTGTAAACACAGATGACCAGAACGTCCTGTGATGTGTATCAAAATCCAAGATTCTTTTAAACATAGACATTTATGAATCTATGAACCAAAAAACTAAGAGTCACAGATTAACTTTTAGACCTCTTCAAAGAATCCAAAGGCTGGTTTGTAGTGTTGTGGTATACAGATGTTTAACAGAGCAAGGACATTTTCACAGTATGTCTGATAATATTTTTTCTTCTAGAGAAAGTCTTTTGTTTTATTTCGGCTAGAATAAAAGCAGTTTCAATAAAAAAAAAAAATAAAATTAAGGTCAAACTTATTATCTCCTTTAAGCTATATATTTTTTTGATAGTCTACAGTACAAACCATCATTTTACAATAGCTTGCCTAATTACCCTAACCTGCCTAGCTAACCTAGTTAAGCCTTTAAATGTCACTTTAAGCTGTATAGAAGTGTCTTGAAAAATATCTAGTCAAATATTATTTACTGTCATCATAGCAAAGATAAAATAAAATCAGTTATTAGAAATGAGTTATTAAAGCTATTATGTTTAGAAATGTGTTGAAAAATTGTGTTGCTCTCCGTTAAGCATAAATTGGGGAAAAATATACAGGGGAGGTTATAATTCAGGGGGTTTAATTCTGACTTCAACTGTACACATACGCTGTAAAAAATGTTGGGTTCCACACAAATTATTTGTCTTGGGACAACATGAAGGAATTAGGTAAACTTATTCTTAACTCAATAATTGTGTTGTTTTAGCTCATTTTAAGTAAGTAGTTTGAATAAAAAGCACACATAATTTTTGAGTGTCCACACAAATACACACATTTCTATAATCTCAGTAAAAACACAAGAGAAAAAGCACAAAATTAACACATTTTGCTCATTTTAAGCCACTAACTAACACTAATTGTATGAACTAACAATGCACTAAAATAAAAATTTCTTTGTAAAATACTTTCCTTTAAATCATTTATTTTATTTTCGGCTTAGTCCCTTTATTAATCAAGGGTCGCCACAGTGGAATGAACCGCCAACTTTTCCAGCATATGTTTTACACAGTGGATGCCCTTCCAGCTGCAACCCAACACTGGGAAACACTCAGACACTCATTCACACACATGCACTAGGGCCAATTTAGCTTATTCAATTCACCTATACAACGTCTTTAAACTGTGGGGGAAATCGGAGCACCCGGAGGAAACCAAATCGAACACGGGGCAAACATGCAAACTCCACACAGAAATTCCAACTGAAATGCCAAGGCTTGAACCAGCGACCTTCTTGCTGTGAGGTGATTGTGCTACCCATTGTGCCACCATAACCCTTTCAAATCAATGTATTTTTAAATTCTAATAGTATGCAAAATAAAGGACAAAATAATTATTTCCCTTATCAGTTCTCAATTATCCTCCACAACCCTAAATATGAAGATAGTTTTCTTTGTGCGAGACACAAGCAGAGATGTGAAGTAGCGAAGTAGAACTACTTCACTACTGTACTTAAGTACTAAAAGGTTGTATCTGTACTCTACTGGAGTATTGTTTTTTCTCCTACTTCTTTTTTTACTTTAGTACATATTTTCGATGAGCTTAATACTTTTACTCCAGTAGATTTTTTATGTTTTGCATAGTTACTCGATACAATTATAAAAATGTTACGAATCAATCATTCATCGATCAAAGAAGACAGTGCTGCCTGCCTGCATTGAGAGCACTTTAGTTTGTTTTAGACATGGAAAACCCAGAAATTCCACCTT
>CAIGQZ010004625.1:3686787-3706972 GCA_903798205.1 Danio tinwini | reverse complement strand
TATATATATATATATCATGCCTCTAATATCCAAAATATCGTGATCTTCTGAGTTTCAGAAGGCTAGCATCCTTATTTTACTTTATTAGTTTTTTTGCATCAGATATTTTGTCTGATGAAAGCCAGCGCCAATATTTTATTGCCCCGTATTATTTCTGTCGTTTTCATAAAAGGGGTGAAATAAACATTTATAAAAAAAAGTTTGCTTTCCAATTGTTCAGCTAGACTTACTGTAAAGCATAACCAAGCGTATTTACTTGAAATACATACTCCGCAACGATGGACATTTTGATAACTGCTTGGGTAGGCTATTTGATTAGTTCGCACACTGTCTTGGTTATATTGTGTGATGGAGGATCATGTGGGAGCATGCCGGTTTTTTAAGTCCAGCTGTAACAGCCGCGAGGCAGAGTTCATTCAGTAATATTCTGCCTATCCCATCGTCTGTTACTACATGTACAAGTTAAAAAATGATGAAGACTATTTGAATGAAATTTTTTGTTCGATGACGAGCTTGGTTAGCCTACCATTGACTGGACGGTTCTCACGATAGTGCCAAAATAAGGGACTGTCCTGGGAAAATTGGCACATCTGATCACCCTTATGGGTGACTAAAATAGGGCTATTCAATATTCTGTATGGCTTACAGCCACTCAGAGTCCCAGTTTAGCACCGGCGTCAGTTTTTTAACAGTAGCAAACCGAAAGGAATACTTCACATTATCGATAAGAGAAATCATAACGCAAAGAAGCGTTTCCCACATCATATCGTAAATTAATTCATCAGCCAATCAAGGGCTCTCTTCTTCTTCAGCCCCACCTAGCCCTTATGTTAATCCAGCCCTGATACTACCCCCTTGCTCCTATCAAAATAATAGCAAAATAAATAAAAAAAATTGTGTGATATCATGAAGTGAACATTTGTCATCTATGAAATATACTCATACTTTGTAACTTTGTAGTTTGTTTTGAAGCTCAATCGGCAACATTACATAATAAAGTTGTTGTTTTTTCCAAGCAAAATAGGACCCATCAGCAGCATTCCAAAGTACAACATAGTGTCTGAAGTCCAAAATGTGTAAAGGACGTGTGTGTATGCAAGGGGAAAACTGCTGTCAATGGTGTTTGTGCATCTCTGGCCTCTTATATGAACCTACATGAATGTAGAGAGATCAGATGCGATGCCCTCTGCCCTTTTCTATCTCCACTACCCCTGACATGCTGCAAATAAGAAGTTACACTCCACTTTAATCCTTCCACAGGTCACCTCGCCAGGGCCACGGGTCATCATAAGATGTCACGGTCAAGAAGACATGTCAGAGTTCACACTTCACATCAAAAAAACATTCACTACGCTCAAGAAGCTGACCTGAGAGCAGAATAACCGATGTCAGACCGCTCAAGAGAGACAACCACTGAAAAGGTACCATACAACTTTCCATCATAAATCAAAACGAGAGATATCAAGTGAGTGCTCAGAGGAAAAAAAATTAAAAATAAAATTTGCCCACCATGAGGCAGCTGCCATAAACAAAGATGATGCGTAGTGCCTCAGGACAATCTGGAGTTATGAGCAGTATGAGAGTAAACACAACATCGAACGTGCCAGAAAAGATGGCCACCATTCTGCAACATTCACTGGCATGCTACAGACATATCTAGAGAGAGCTTTCCATTGACTTTACCTTTAAGAGCTCTACAGACCCACACAGATCTTTATGGGGTCTTGTCATAGACTTAGTGATTTTAATGCTGTTCAGACTCTGTATTCTATCTCCTAACTATGACTCTAAACCACAAGCCTCACAGGAAACAATGCACATTTAAAAAAAAAGTTTATGTGTGATTATTGAGCCATTGTTTACAAGGTCTCCAAAATGTACTGGTATTGCTATACCTGTGGGGACAATAATATTTTTTTCAGATTTTATTTAGATTTGAACAAAAATGAATATTTCAGGAATATGAATAATTTTGGGATCGACTGTGTGTTTTATTTCTTTTTTTTCTTTCATTTATGCAAGTTTTTGGATTGTGATGATTGGGTCGGATGGATGGGTGGATGGATTGATGGATAGATTGGATTGGGATGATTGGGTCGAATGTATTGGGTCTAATGGATAGATTGGGTCAGATGGATGGATGGATGGATGGATGGTGGAATGGATGGACTGGGTTGGATGGACAGACGGATGTATGTATGGATGGTCGAATGGATATATTGGGTCGGATGGATGGAAGGTCAAATAGATGGATTGGGTCAGATGGATGGATGGTCAAATGGATGGACTGGGTTGAATAAATGGATTGGGTCGGATGAATGGATGGTCGAATGGATGGTGTCGGATGGATGGATGGTCGAATGGATGGATTGGGTGTAATGGAAGAATGGTCGAATGGATAAATTGGGTCGAATGGATGGATGGTTGAATGGATGGATTAGGTCGAATGGATGGATTGGGTCGAATGGATGGATGGTTGAATGGATGGATTGGGTCGAATAGATGGATTGGGTCGAATAGATGGATGGTCAGATTAATAAATGGATCGGATTGGATTGGGATGATTGGGTCGTATGGATAGGATTGGGATGATTGGGTTGGACGGATGGATGGATTGGGATAATTGGGTATGATGGATTGGATTGGGATGATTGGGTCAGATGGATTCGGTCAGATGGATAGATGGATTGGGATGATTGGGTCGGATGGATTCGATTGGGATAATTGGGTCGGATGGATTCGATTGGGATGATTGGGTCGGATGTATTGGGTCAGAACAATAGATGGACTGGGATGGATGGATGGATGGATGGATGAATTGGATTGAGATGATTTGGTCAGATGAATGGGTTGGATAAGGATGATTGGGTCAGATGAATGGATTGGACTGGGATGACTGGATGGATTGGATTGGATCAGATAGATTGGATTAAATTGGGATGATTGGTTTGGATTGGGTCAAATTGATTGGGTCAGATGGATGGATGGATGAATGTATTGGGATGGATAGATGGATGGATGGATGGATGGATGGATGGATGGACGGACGGACAGAAGGACAGATAGAAGAATGGACAAAGTTATAAAAATTCTCTTTGAAAATTATTCTGTTCTCCAACGACTCTCTCAGTCTCAGATGTTTCCTAAATGTGTCAAAGGCAAAGAAATGCCTGTCAAGTCTCTTCTATCTTGTTCTGACAGCCCTATAATCCTTCTGCTGTCGCTCGTAGGTCTGGACACCGTGGTTTGTTTTTTGACGCTAATATTTTCTTTCTTCTTCAAGCTTTGCATGCTGTTTTGGACTGACAGATGTTTGCTCACTGAGAGTTCTGAAGAAAAAAATAAAAAAATAGCCACAATAGCCAGAGTACTCTTAAGCAAACTCGTATTTGTGTGTGCTCAGATGAAAAGCATTCCTGGCTTTGAGAAAATAAATCAATCAATCTCGAAGGCTGGAGGGGTATAACATGGACAAATATAATCAGTGAAGTCTTTGATAGAATAACAGACTAAAATATCATATTGCTGATACTGAAATGATACCAGGACAGAACCCTAAAACAGCAGAAAAGTAACTGAATAATTAAAGCCAATTATATATTAAAATATCTTTATGGAGCATTTACTTTACTTCAATAATTTAGACTCGTACAATGTATTTTTGGATATTTCTACAAATACAATATATCAGTGCCACTTATCATATATTAGGATTGCGTAGGAAGGGAGACAGCGCCTGAAATGACAGGAAGGGAATCCCACAGTTTTTATATTCAAAGTGTTTTTATGCCTAAACAAAATGAAAGCAAAGAACAGATTAACATTTAAGAGTAGGGGGTGTCCCCTGGTGGTACGGCGGTATGGGTTGTGTATAGGGAGGATCGGCCTTTTAATGTTTATTGCCACCCTTCATAGAATGATTAAAAATATGGGAAAATACCTTGATGGGATGATAGCGGGATAAAATTGTAAAATCCCTGAGAATCCCAGGAAAAACAGGAGGGTTGACAGGTATGGAACTAATATAAAACCCACACAAATAGAAAGCAATATGGTACAGTACAATATATCAGTGTTTCCTAACCCTGTTCCTGAAGGCACACCAACAGTACACATTTTTAATCTCTACCTAATCAAACACACCTAAATCAGCTCATCAGAACATTCCAAAACCTGAAGTTAATGGGTCAGATAAAGTAGACATCCAAAATATGTGCTATTGGTGTGCCTCCAGGAACAGATCTGGGAAACACTGGTATATATTAACTAAAGCTCAGCCACAACAGATCACCCTGTAGTCTTCCGACCCAGTTGTATGATTACTCCTCTGGCCTGACACTCCTTCCAACCGTAAGGCTTATCATCGCACAACCCGGACTCGCACAACCCGGACTGCTTCGCGTATTGAAGCAGAAAAACTAAATGTTTACTCTTGATTCATTCTTGACCCTTCATCGGTTATTTAGGACAGTAAAGGCGTTTAAGAAGTAACTCGCCAGGAAATATACTGCAGGGATGCGGATGAAAACACAGACTCAGCTCGGCATCACGCTGAGACGTCTTTGTGAACTCTCTATTATCAAAAAGCTTTCTTGACATTCACACCAGTTCATCACTCCTGATTGGCCGACTTCCAGCTTGGGAGGTTACAGCAGCTCCGGCTGTTCACAGCGAGACAGGAAACAGTGGGGTTTGACTGGCGAACATGCTCATTTTTCACAGGCTTCTTGTGCGCGTGACATCCATACCTCCTCGCAATGTGTCGCCACGAGGCTGAATAACCTGAACAGAACCTCCAACCAAGGCCAGCACTCCAGGCTTAATTAGATCTCTTTGACAGGGATATGACACTTGCTGAGTTGAGACATAAAAGGCATGAAGACTTCTGTCAAGTTCAGACAATTTTAAAATAGTTTATCAAATCACACTCCAGACAAAAGCCCTCAATGAAAGCCCCTGAACCTTGACAAGAAACAAAGATGCTTTGGATAAAGGGTAGCGCAGATTTTAGGCACTTGAACACGCATATAAAATAACATAATATTCATACAAAAAAAACATGCTTTATTCACTCATTTTCAATTTCGTAAGGTGAATGGGATCTTGGGGAAATCTGAATTTCACTGAAAGAAAAGAGCTTCTTGGAGAGCTCTAGAGAGGGCCAAATTAAAACCACCAGAAGGACTGTATTCACGAGTGTTGTACTATTTAGTCGCACGCTAGCGGATAGCTGAAGCTTTTTACAAAACATTTGTTTCATTTCAATCATGTTTTCTGTGATTCAGTGACCACCCGAGATGTATTACTGTTCCGGCTGGTATTAAAGGGGCCAAGTGAAACAAAATTACAAATTAAGATGTTAGTTTTGGTCTGTTAGTTTTAAGGTTATCTGTTAGCTAGTGTGCTGCAAAATAGTGACAAAATTTGCATTTAGAAGAAATAAATCTGATATAAACATGTAAAGCTTGCACTTTATTAGCATCTAAATCAGGGGTCTCAAACTTAAATTGGCGGGGGGCCATATCAGTGACTGACAATTCATAGGAGGGCCGTTTTAACATTCTAGCACACAAAAAATGGAAACCTGATGTCCTGTACTCAGACATTTTTCCCCAGAGTGTATGCAGTCAAAGCTCCTTTATTTTGTTTCTTGTTGTACATATTGAAGGGTTACTTTAAATTGCTATGAAAATACTACAATTTAATAAAAGGCATGATAATAATTATTATTATGTCCCAATAAATTGTTGCTAAACTAAACGTTTATCAAATAGTGCAAGACAACAGAATGCAGTTTGGGTAACTTTATTTACTTTACTTGCAATAGTTCTCAATATCATTCTTTTTTGTAAAATTTTCTTTAACATGTTTAGTTTAGCCAGAAGTACAATTTTACTAATGCACATTTTTATACAATTCTTAACATGCATATTGGGAAAATCTATTAATCAGACCATTTGAATCACATATTAGCAAAATTATCATATTTACACCACAAGCGTAACATGTAAGCCATGAAGAGGTAAAAAATAGCGGTGGTATAAAACTGATTATAACCAACTGACCCTTGAATATTTACAAAAATAGAGCTTCAGTAAAAAAAGAGCATTAACTGACATATATTTCAGCGTTTAAATCAGCCCCGGAAATAATTTGCATGTGCGTTACTCTCGACCACATGCTGAGAAAAAAACGAAAGTAACCAGATTATATAGTACAGTACTTTAAATGTCCAGTAGGTGGGGAGCACAACAATGATAGGGATTCAAAAATATATGTTTTGGTGGGCCGAATCTAGTTATATTTTTGACGTTAGTTGCGGGCCGAAGGTAGGAGGATAGGGGGCAGCAAATGGCCTGTGGGCCTGTATTTTCAGACCCCTAGTCTAAATGGATCTACTTTTTTTTTCCCGCGTCACCTCAAACTTCAGTTTGTCACCAAATCTTGACCAATCAAATCCTCTCTAGTATCTGATATTCCCCACCTCCTTTAAGACGCTTCTAATTTGCTTTTCATTTGATGCATTTGAACTCTACCACTCTCACTGGCAGAGCGGTGATAAAAACAAAACGCTATTGGAGTATTTCTTTTTTTTTTTTTTAAGGGGAGGAGCTACTCTATGTCATGCCCTCTCTGTGTTGCAGTTGAGATTGTCAAATATTGAAAAAAAAAAAAAAAAAAAAAAAAAAGCACTTTACAGAACACTTAACTTAATTCAAGAAAAACAGCAAATTAGTTAATATGGGTCCGTAAGGGTAATATGGTTTAAAAAAAAAATTCACACTTTGCATTTAATGAATTTTGATTGACAATACTGATCATACAGACTTTTATGTCAATACTTTTGTTAGTTCTACCAGCCCAGGGCTCTTTGAAAATATATGCCTCGGTCTACATATTTTGTGAAATCTAGCGCTCAGCATATAAGTACACCCCTCACAAATCTATCTAGGAGGCTAAACAATATTATATTTGTGCTTATACATTAGATTAGTCAGTACTGAAGCAAAATCTGGAGCTTATCTAACAAAATAACTTATGATAACGGTCCAAAAACTAGTACACCCAAATGTACTGTATATGTTATAGAAAAATAGTAAATGCAAATAAAAAAGAGGAAAAATCAAGAGAAGCAAAAACATTAAACAGTTTAGTTGAAATTTTGTAGGTTGTAATTATTTTTTTATTTTGCAATATTTAGCTTAAGTTTAATTGCATTATCTTTCAATTTCTAAATATGTTTGGTGACTAAAATAGTATTTTCGTAAATATATCTGTTTATTAAATCTGTTTTATTTAAATGCACCGAAAAACATTGCCTATATTCACTGAGAAATGGATAAAAATATTCATTTTCAAAATAGGGTGTAGTCAATTATGCTGAGCACTGTACATATTGTTGCACATTTCAGACATCAAATCTACTAGAGGGTGCTGTGTAAATTTTTTCGCAATCTAAAATAAGTTCTTTAGGTGCATGTTCACAAGAAGGCAGGGCTTGTTTTACAGAAGCACTGACTTAAACCCTTTCTTAAACACAACCAATCGTTTTTAAAAGCAAATTTAAGAGAAACATAATTTTATTCTTGATTTAACATTACTTTGACCACTTTCTGTGCTTCACCAGACTTGAACTTAAGCAATCCACATTTAAAATAAAGCACCGTAAAAAAGCAAAGCAATCTCACGGCAATTCGTTACTTTTTGATTTAGTGGCTAAATCGTATGAATTCGTACGATCTAATTCGTACAAATTAGTACGATTTGCTCATCACCCAATGACGGTTGGGGTTAGGGGTGTGGTTAGGTGCTTTGCCCTTTTTTTAAAATCGTACATTTTCGTACGACTGAACTTGTACGAACTCATACGAATTAGCCACTAAACTGACAAAAGTAAAATACTTAAGTTTCCTCGTGAGATCAGGCTGAAAAAAAGTGAACTACAGAGCAAACTGACAACACCAGAAAAGTTTTCCATATGGAGATGGAGAGGTAAAGCACACATATTCACTAGAACTTCTATGCTAAGCTGCTTTAACACAATTTACATTGTAAAAGTGCTATAGAAATAAACATGAATTGAATTGAATATTCAATTAAAAATCATAGATGTTTGGTGGTGTTTATTTGATGTTGTTTAATAAACTATATACAAGTAATCATTTACTCATCTCGAATATGTTCTAGTAAAAATCACTAGTGAAATAAAAAGAAACAAAAGATGTTGGCATCATGCCACCCTGTATATTTAAGTACATTTTTATGATTTCACAAAATATGGCTATAAGCAGGAGTGGCTTAGTGGTTAGCTCTGTCGTCTCACAATAAGGTCGCTGGTTTGAGTCCTGACTAGGTCAATTGGCATTTTTGTGTGAAGTTTGCATGTTCTCCCCGTGTTCGTGTGGGTTCTAGGTGCTCCAATTTCCCCCACAGTCCAAAGACATGCTCTATAGGTGTATTGGTAACATTAAAATTGGTCGTAGTGTATGAGTGTTACGTGTGAATGCGAGTGTATGAGTGTTTCCCAGAACTGGGTTGCGGCTGGAAGGGCATCAACCATGTAAAACACATGCCAGGATAATTGTCGGTTCATTCTGCTATGGCGACCTCTGATAAATAAGGGACTAAGAAGAGAAAAATGAATGAATATGGTTAAGCACTTATTTCCTTTGTGGATTTTCACAGGATGGAGGGCAATTAGCTTACAATGTAACTATAGGTAGTAATAAGCTGCGCAAATTCTGTTTTAATGATATGAACAGTTGCTTTAAAAGGCATTGTAAAGAATCTTTTGTACACTACACTTTTCAGGAGAAAATGCTCAGCCATGGCATTGATTTTTTGCACATGGTTTAACATAAAAAGACAAACCTAAACAAAGGTAAAAACATGACTTTCACCACAGGGAAAGAGAAAGGAAGGATGATGCACCCAAATATTTTTTGATGTAATCACCATTATGCCACGAATGCTACATATTAAAGGTGCAGCAGGTGATTGTCTTCAGAAACATTTTTTGTTGTCTCCTCACATTCCAATAGTAATGATTAAAGTAAATTATCTACTGTACATGCATTTATATGTATTTTTATATTCTGAGTAAGGCATAAGACAAAAAAAATGTTGATCCAATTAAATTGTCATTATTATTATAGCCCAAACTGTCTGTCAACAAATGTAGATTTGTACGTCTGCTCAGCCGCTCATGCAGATCTGCCGTTTGTGCGTACACATGTGCCGCGTTCACCTGCACATGAGAGAGAGAGCTGTAAAAACAAATGCTGAATCAAAGCTTTTTAGAATCCTGAATCAATATTGGAGTTAGTTTTGCACAATGGAGGAAGGATGACACCATGGCTGAAGTATTTCTTACAGACAGGTAATGTTATGTTTTAAAACTATTTTAGTCACGCAAAGCTTATGAAGGTTGCACAAGTAAAATTTAAGACTTAAGACATTTTTAAGACCATTATGAATGAAATTTTAGACACGTAAAGGGCTAAATGCTAAGGATTTTTTCAAACGGCCCAGATGGAAAAGATTTGTATTTGCCCTATCAAAAAAAAAAATTATTATAATTTAGTACATTTAATAACACAATAATAGATTAATAATGAAAAATGTAAATATTTTAGATTTTTATAAGCAAAATATTTTAAATACAGTGTAAAACAAGCAAGCTCTACTTGTATCCACTTTTTTCCAACTTAAACCTTATTTTAATAAAATATAATAAACTAAATCTATGCACACAAAATTTGTCCATGTCGGTGTCCTTACGGTGTCCAAACACTTTTAAACAAATGTTAAGGAAAATAATTAAACTATTATGATAGAGTTAAAAATTTACCTTTTTAAATGAAAAGTTTAACATTTTATCGAGATGGATTGTTGGCGATTGCATGGCTGTTGGACAGATTGGGTAGCAATACATAAAAGAAAATTAAGACCTGTTTTTAAAAGATTTAAGACCTACAACACAATTTTTCAGAAATTGTAAGACTTTTTAAGGCCTTTATGCCGATTGTGTTGTTTTATAAATGGGTTATATGCACAGAAGTGTTGTTCAGCCACTTAAATCTTCCGCGAAAGATTGATGCGACTATTTTCTATTTAATAAGGGACCTTTTACAGCATCCATAATGTAGATTTTTATTTAGTTTAACAACAAAACAGAAGTAAATAGCGCTATTCCACCTAACCTGCTTTTCTGAGGTGAAGTTGGTTTTATATTCACATTGGTCCATTGGTCTCTATATTGTTTAACATGCTTGCATACTTTGAATATTCGGTCTGAAATAACATGTAGGTATGGCTTAGTAACTAGTGTAATTCCTGCATGCCGCCGACCAACCATTAAGCATACAGTAATCGCTTTAGGACAAAGCGCGTGAGAGAATGAGACCAGTGATCCTTGCATGCATGAAATATTGCACATTATGACAAGTTTTTCTTTCTACATAACTGAAAACTTTCTGCATATATTATTATTTTTATCGGTCGTTAAAAAAAGTTTGTTCTATACTGTACAGTATGAATGTGAGCAGTATGAATGGAATTCGGACATACTAGATCTGCCATTTTGTCATGATCACGTGACCTGAATTCTCTCACGGGGCATCATAGGATAGCGCAGCGTGCATGGGATGTGCAGTTCAGAATCTTAGAAGTAGTAGGTGATCCGGGTACTTCTTGCATACTGATTTTCAAATTCTATGAATTCGGACAAACTACTCGGCTCGCATACTGATTTTAGTGTGCTATATAGTATGGAAGTATACGGTTTCGGACGCAGCCATTGGGTTTCAAAGATAATATGCTAACGGATAGCATTTAGGCATATCACCTTCTGCAGCTTTAATATTCCCTTATACATTGCATCCTAAATGAGAATATTTGTTTGTTGACCATCCAAAAGATGGAGCACAAACCATTAAAAAAAGCAATGCCTCAAGAAAGTCTTGAACCACATTCTTGAATACCAATAGGAAACAAAAGCACTTCAGATAAAGGTTGATGCACAAATAGCGCACATGAACATGCACAAAAAAAAAAATCATTTTCAATTCCCAAAGGTGAAGCAAAGTCATCAAATCCCCAGTCAGAACGTATATTAAAACAAAACAGCTTATATTCTCAAGGTTGCCTGAGAGCCAGCACCTACGGCAATCCATCATGCAGAGAAATAGAAAGAAAAAGAAAGACGAAAATATGGACACAAAAAAACTGCAGGTGACCTCTAGTTGAATTTACAACAGCACTTCAATCCATAAGCATGAAATGATCTATACGACAGATAAACCAATGGGAGTCTTTGAGAAGAGGAGTTCCACCATGTTGCAAGGTTAGTATCGACGTGGCCTCGTCCCATTCGCAAACACAATAACCTCTTCACACATTATGTCCACCATTGATGTATATGAAACCATTTACAGGTGTTCGGTTAATCCATTAAGTGCTGACAATTACATCTATCCGGCATTTCACAACTCTGTTATGACCATATGTCAACATTGGATAATAGATATATAAGTATATATATATATATAGTAAGGTATAGTAAGGGTTCATTTAAATAAATATTCTGATTAAAGTTACTGGTCACACTTTACAATAAGGTTCATTAGTCAATGTTTATGCATTTACTAACATGAACAAACAATGAACAATACATTTACTCCAGCATTTGTTTATGTTAGTTAACGTTAGTTAATGAAAATACTGTTGTTCATTGTTAGTTGATGTTAATTCATGGTGCATTAACAAATGTTAACAAGCATGAAATTGGATGTTAATGATGCATTCGTGAATGTTGAACTATGATTAATAAATGCTGTACAAGTGTTGTTCATGATTAGTTCATGTTAGTAAATGCATTAACTAATGACCCTTATTGTAAAGTGTTACCAAGTTACTAGTTATTTAAAGAAGAGCAGCAAATCTATTACACTCAAAGGCAGAATTATTAGCCCTCCTGTGATTTCTTCTAAAAAAAATTGCCAAATGATTTTTAACAGAGCAAGGAATTTTTCACAGTATTTCCAATACCATATATTTTTTCTTCTGGGGAAAGTCTTATTTGTTTAATTTTGGCTAGAATAAAAGCAGATATATATTTTTTATAAATCATTTTAAGGTCAATATTATTAGCCTCCTTAAGCAATATTTTTCTCGAATGTCTACAGAACAAACCATCATCATACAATGACTTGGGTAAATACCCTAACTTGTCTAGTTAACCTAATTAACCTAGTTAAGCCGTAACAAGTTTCTTCATGCTGAATACTAGTATCTTGAAAAATATTGAGTAAAATATTGGGTCCCACTTTATATTAAATTTCGCTTATACCTGTGAACTACATGGTAACTAGATGTGTAAGTAGTATGTAACTACAGTGTATGTACACACTGGTACGTAGTATTTACCTGTGTAATACTGGTGTATCTCATGTAACAACACACTGAATAGTGTGTACGTTCAAATGTGGAACAGGACATTGGTAATAACACTTGAAAAGTACACATCTGTAACAAGAATTGCATAAGTGCATTGTGTAACAACAATACACTTGCAGGTGTTTTCCCACTTCCACACCTGTTATCATACCATGTACTTCTGAACACTGTATTAGAATAAGAATGGCAGAACTAACGCTGCATTAGAAGATTTCACCTTGTGATACCACTGTAATTACAGGGTCAATCATCAGGATTTGTCCATTCAATATAAAGTGTAAAATGGTCACAAATTACTGTGTAATATATAAAACCTAAGCCGTTGTGCAACTCTTAAACAACTGCAAACTTCTTCCAAAAAAGTATGTGTATAAACAAATATACAAATGCCTTATGTTTAAGTGTTGTTTTAAGGTAAACTGTAGAATCACATCAGTAGTTCACATTAAAGGGATAGTTTACCAAAAATTGTGTTATTAACACCAAATAGTATGTGCTGTCATTGTTGCAAAGATAAAAGAAATAAATTATTAAAAATAAGTTATTAAAACTGTTATGTTTAAAAATATGCTGAAGAAAAAATCTCACATAATGCCCACTCTCCGTTCAACAAAAGTTGGGGGAAAATACACATGGGGGCTAATAATGCAATAAAATGACTTCAACTGTATATATTTTGCTTGACAATAACAGATGTCACTTTGCACAGATATATAAATTAAAAAGCAAAAAAAAAAAACTGTTTGTGGTATTTTAAGACTAAATTAATTGTGCTCAAAATAAAATATGCCATGACATACATGTTAACATATTATTATGCATATTTTTGTTTTTAAAATTCACAGCCAAATCCTAAAATGTCCTCTTCCACTTCTTCTCATATCGTATTTACAGAATCTGCATTTACAATGTGTCTTGTATGCAATTGTAAATAAATCTTGTTACATTTTAAAATGTCTCAATTACAGCAACATTCTTAAGGAAAAGGAAATGTTTTATATCTTATGTCGCCTATACAATGTTAATAACCTTCCACCTTCATCATTTATTTATTTTAAGTAAACTTAGTTTTAAATAAATTAAATAAATAAATAAATAAATAAATAAATAAATAAATAAATAAATAAATATCAGCCAGCCCTAACAAGTGATACTATTCACCTTATTCTTCGCGTACGAGCGGGTGCAGATTTTGAATCTTTTTGGCTCGAGACTCCCTGTCTCATTCACTTCCATTCATTTTTAAAGTTAAAAACAGCTCGTTACGCTGCTTAATATAGCAAACTGACATTTTCTTTTTATATGATTCTGCTTCGTTTGTATAATCACGGAAACACTTGTTTGTTGAGCAAGTGTTATAGTAGTTCATTTTCTGTGGTTTATTATTCCTTGTCATTTCTCCCATAGGCAACTGAATCGGAAGTTCTAAAACGAGCGCAAAAACAAGCGCACTTCCACATTAAAGAATAAGGTCAATAGGTAGGCTATATCCTGTTAATAACCTTTTACCTTCATCATTTATTCATTTTAAATACACAAACCTTTACTTTTGTTGCTTGTTCAAACTACAGTACTTATGTAAAATAAACACTAATCTTGAGGGGTTTTTTTGTTTTTTAGGAGGACAGCTTAATTGTTTTTATTTAATCCACTTAAATTTGTACAAAATATATAATAATAAGAAAACTTTATTGATTTGTGTTGGGACAACATGAAGGAATTTTGTGGAACACATAATTTTTTATAGTGTACTGTGGGGAAATTTTGATTTAAATTCTAAATTGGATTTTCATATATAAATAAATAAATATCAGCCAGCCCTAAAAAGTCATACTATTCACATTACTCTTCGCGTACGAACAAGCTTTTGAATCTCTTTGGCTCGAGACTTACGGTCTCATGCACTTCCATTCATTTTTAGATGTTAAAAACAGCTGATTATGCTGCTTGATGTTGCAAACTGATATTTTCTTATTATATGATTTGTCAGTATAATCATGCAAACACTTGTTTGTAAAGTGAGTTGATCGGGGTTTTTTTTGGTTTGTTTGTTTGTTTGTTTTTTGCGGTTTATTATTCCTAGTCATTTCTCCCATATATGGGAAACTGAATCAGAAGTTCTAAAACAATCGCAAAAATGAGCGCACTTCCACATTGAAGAATAAGGTCAATATACACTCAAAAATGATAATTGCTGCTTGTTCAAACTACTTTTATTCATTTTTTTTTTCAATTTAACTTACAAATTTATTTTCATTTCTTGAGATTTTTTGGGACAACATAATTGTTTTTTGTTCAAGCTACATAAATTAAGTCATGTTAACCCAAAGGATTTGTGTTGGGACAGCATGAATGAACTGTGTGGAACCCTGCATTTTTTACAGTGTACACACCTAACTTAATTTATCAACCCAGGCTCATTCTGAAACGTAGTCCCCATTGGACGTTTCTGAAGACTACGAAATACGTCCCCGGAGGTACGTATTTTTACAGTTTTTGCGAATCTGTGAGAGGCCTCTGCGTGCACTTTTTCATTTCTCAAAGTGCCGTTCGCACCTGCTGTTCTTGCGTAAACCCACTAGAGGCCGCTGTCGACTGTCTGTCTGTCTGACTGTCTGTCCGACTGACTGACCCACCCTCCTTCTTCCCTAAACCCAACCAATTTTATTGATTGACCCGGCCACCCACTTACTTCCCTGAACCCAACCGACATTTTACAAAAGCTGTCCAGAAAAAGAAAAGCAATCGTCTAATTTTACCGCATTCTCACCCTGTTTTATACTATTTTTTGTATTCTGTTTTTGTCTTACCTGATTTATGGAACAGCTCTTCCCCAGACTCAAACCTCGTCGTCATCGTCGTGGTCAACTACTCTCTGTGTCTCAAGTTTGCCAATGTAACAGGACGAGCTGACGGGACAAACTGGTTGCGGCAGGAAAACCCTCCACACGGAGGTGACTGGTCAGCTGGTAAGTGCAAAAAGGAACGGCGTCATACCGCCCCGTAGCGTTCATAATTTTAATTTTTTTTTTAATGAAGGCATACATACCTCCGACTACATAATTTGCGGTCTCCAGAAACGTCCACGGGACTACGTTTTCAGAATGAGCCTGTGTTGCAATTTATTTAGGGTCAATCCACTTAAACTTGTAAAAACAATTAAGTAGTCCCCAAATAATCTCAAGAATTGTGCTGTTTCAACTTGTTGAAAATAAATAGTTTAAACAAGCAGCAAAAGTATATATTTTTTGAGTGCAAGGAGGTTTAGCTCTGTGTACTGCACAGTAGATGTTACTGCCAACTTTCATAGGAAGATAAAAAATATAGGAAATATTTAAGCAGGAGAATACAGGAGAATCTCAGCAAAAATGCACTGACAGATATGGTTATGACAAAAGTGAATGAAGAACCAGACTCTAAATATCTCTGCTTCCCTCAAAACATATCCAGGCTCCACAAACACTGGCCTCTGTGGGCAACAAATAAGTGAAAGGAAATGGGCGCCCATTTGCTGTGCCACCTGCAAGCATTTAAATTGGATATTACTGGAGGCTAGTGTATCGTGTAGCCTTATACCGAGAATGACAGCGGACAGGCTAGGCTTTAATATGGCTTATTTTTTAATAATGGAGCGTTTGCCTGTGGGCCGATGGTAAAGCATGTGTTAGCGAGATCCGTTTCTCACCTGTGAAGTGACAAAAGCTATGGGGAAGGAGTTGTTCGACATCTGCTCCAGCTTTCTATCTCTTCCTGAAGCCCCAGGGCACATAAACAGTGTGATAATTAGCAATGACATTAAGAGCTTAATGCGCATTTGAGGAGATTTAATCAATTCATTTAAATACCATAGTAATAGGTTCGTTTCTTCCCGAGTGTATGGACATTTTAGGTATTTGCAGCTCTGTTTATGCATTGTTAGATGATGGGTTTGAGTACGGTTGACTATACTTATAGTTACTTGTGATTTCCAGTATTAATTAAACTCACAATAGTACATAAAAAGGCGGCATGGTGGCTTAGTGGTTAGCACTAAGCAAGTAGGTCACAGATTCGTCAAAGACATGAGCTGTAGATGAATTGGATGAGCTAAATTGGCCGTAGTGTATGAGTGTGTGTGAATGAGAGTGTGTATGGGTGTTTTCCAGTACTGGGTTGAGGCAGGAATGGCATCCACTGCAAAAACATATGCTGGCTAAGTTGGCAGTTCATTCCGCTATGGTGAACCCTGATAAATAAGGGACCAAGCCGAAGGAAAATTAATGAATTAATTAATAGTACTTAAATAATACCAACATAATAATTTTGAAAAGTAAAAAATGCTCTTATGTGGTGGACAAAAAGCTTATGCAAGACACGTAAATAGAGCACAAAAATGCTTGTCAATTTGGAATCAGCAATGATGATATATACAAACATAAAGAGGCTCATAAGTGAAGGTCTAACCTCCAACTGGACAGCAAACACACATTGATAGGGCAGCCATTGATTAAGAGCTGGAGAGTCGATGTACACAAACAGGCTGTAGAAACTGGACACACGGAGAGAAAATGCTTTTAATTCAAAGCCAAAGAGCTGAAAAGGGCTCAGCTTCCTCTCTCTCTTTCTCTCTGTTCAGTTATTGACTCTCGCACACTCACTCCAGCAGCCGGAGAAAAGCCATAAACACAGCCTCAGATACAAACAACATTGTTACCTTTCCTAGCTCTCAAGAATGATGGATAAATGCATAAAACAGAGACAAAAAGGCCCTACATACAGCCCTACATTTTGTGCAATAATCGTTAGATTTTTAAAAGCTCAATTTGATCCTGGCTGCAGAGCGCAAAAATAAGAAAAAACAGCTTTGTGAGAAAAAAAGCAGATAAGTATTTATTCATTTATTTGTTTGTTTATTTATTTGTCTTAGCAAACCATAATGAAACATTTACAGAAGATATCCACTAAATATGTTGTATATGTGGATACTACACGTACTTTATGTAATACTAATCTATTTTACATAGCTACAAAAACATTTTACCCATAGAAAGTGGCTTTAATAATTAACACTTATTTAATAAATAAACATTTTTAATTTATTTCAAATTAATAATATTATTATTATTATTATTATTATTATTATTATTATTATTATTATTAACATTATTATTATTATAAATTTATAGGCTTATATATTATTCAGTTTTGAGTTTAAAAATCATTGTAATGTTGCCTATGATGTTTGTTGTTTATATGATAGTTTGTATTTATATTTGTTTCATTGTCTTCTACAAACTAGTTTTCATCTTTGAATGAAGACTACTGGAGTGGCCTAGCCAGTCTCCAGACCTAAATCCAATAGAAAAACTATTAAAAGGAAAATATCTGTATGGAGGATTGGGCCAAAAATCCTCCTGCAGTGTGTGCAAACCTGGTGAAGAACTGCAGGAACAGTTTGACCTTTGTAACTATTAACGAAGGCTTCTGTACCAAATTCATTATATATATATATGCAATGTGATTTCCGGATTTTTATTTTTAGATTCTGTCTCCCACAGTAGAAATCTACATAACCCAGAATCTAATCCAAATGTCTGCCAGTTGCATGGTAATATCTCAAATATTATGAATGCAGACATTATTTATACATTTTATATGATCTATACATACATTACAAATTCACCAATGTCAAGTAACACTGAATTAATCGTATCCACATTCATTTGTGTCTACTGTGTCTATTAATAAATCAAATATTTCTTTACTTTTACTCTATATGTAAATACAAATACCTATTTTACAAGAAAAAAAAATGTCTTGCTTTTAAGGGGTCAAGTTTTGAACTCACAATGGTATGAACCACTACAGGGGTGGTCAAATGTACTCCTGAATGAATATTTTCTTATATAAACTGCTTGGCGCTTATGCATTCACAATGGTATGAACCACTACAGGGGTGGTCAAATGTACTCCTGAATGAATATTTTCTTATATAAACAGTTTGGCACTTATGAATTGACAATAGTATGAACTATTACAGGGGTGGTCAAATGTACTCCTGAATTAATGTTTTCTTATATAAACTGCTAAGTGTTTATGCATTCACAATGGTATGAACCTTTATACGGGTGGTCAAATGTACTCCTGAATTAATATTTTCTTATATAAACTGCTTGGTGTTTATGCATTCACAATGGTATGAACCATTATAGGGGTGGTCAAATGTACTGCTGAATCATTTTTTTTTTTTTTTATAGAAACATCTTGGCACTTATGCATTCACAATGGTATGTACCTTTACAGGGGTGATTGAATGTACTCCTAAATAAATATTTTCTTATACAGAGAGTGCTGGTTCTTATGCATTCACAATGACAGAGCACAATCTACTGTGTGATTGTTTTGCATCATTTCAGAAAGCGCTTTGTTTAAAGGTTATTGAGAGAAAGTTTTGTCCCCAAGCTCAAGTGCAGAGAATGAAATAATGGGTCATCAGAGAGAACATTACATGGTGTTTTTTGCTGACTCTAAAAAAACAAAGCGTCTCTCTGTGACTTCATGGTGTCTAATGCACAGTCCATGCATGCAGGTAAACTATTTTTAAAGCTACAGTGCTTGTGGTGCTCCGTTGCTCAATAAATAAAACATGCATCTTGCAGGAGAAACATTGTAGACAGAGCTATTTCTTTCTATTTATAGATGCAGTATGCAGAGACAAAACACTTGAGAGTTGAGCTCTCTAATTAATGCTTGATCATGCTGAAGGATTTCAAAAGAAGATGTATGTGGGGTTAGACATTTAAATAATGAGAAATGGTTGGCTCTGATCTCTATCTTAAATAATAATATTAATAATTACAAGCATAGATAATATAAATATACATTTGACCACCCCTGTAATGGTCCATACAGTACCATTATGAATGCATGAGCTCCAAGCAGTCTCTCTAAAAAACAAAATCCTTCAGCAGTACATTTGACCACCCCTATAATGGTTCATACCACTGTGAATGCCAAGAAGTCTCTATAAGAAAATTTCACCACCCATATAACAGTGACTTTTCTTTTCTAAACGCTTAGGTCGAAAAGTGCAGGGATTTTGAAAGTGAAACAGGGTCAAGGCTACATCTGTGGGCTCGGGAGATCTTAAAGTGGAACACACTGAATATCACTTGCATCTCATGACAATTATATTTAACCCAGGTTCATGGAAAATAAGTACATGTTGTGATTTTTTGTATTTTTGCAGAAAAGATGTAGTTTTAGTATTTCCTAACACCGTGTCCTAACAACATGGTCAACAGTAGAAATTAAATGTAACAGTAAAATTAAAATCAAAAGTAAACATTACAAATGTTACCTCTTCTTAACAGATAAAACCACCAGTAATCAATAATGCATAATTATTTAAGTTGTTATGGTTTTGCAATCAAGAAATGTGGTTATAATAAAAGTCAATAGAACCACAATCATAACGAAAGAACAGTCAATTTGAACAGTACGCAGGGTTAAATGAATAGTTACACTGTCAACTGTCAACTTTAAATAAACATAACATACAGTATAAGCTACCCTTTAATATTCCACCCACATGATGACCATTTATATCTTGAAATATGCTATTTTGTACCTCTTTTTTCTGAGCGTGCACATAAAGTTAACTGTGGCAATGTTTTATTGTAGGCTGATGAACGGCATTACAAATGTTACCTCTTTCCAACAGGTAAAACCACAAACAATCAATAATGCA
>CAIGQZ010004625.1:3669489-3679489 GCA_903798205.1 Danio tinwini | reverse complement strand
TCCCGTAATTTCACAACCTACTCCCTTCTGGTCCTTAACTTTTTAGTACAGTATGTAACAACCGCCGGGTTGCCAACTTTGGTATAGTATCCGATCGCATCGGCCACCCGAAACCCGGTCCATAGTACAGTTACTAACACCACAGTAGGCCTATAGTTAGTAACCAGCTTCTCAACAGTGTTATTCAGACACCTCACCCCCAAACAACCCCCAATCATGAGGGGGGAGTCTCTCTACACCACCACCTGTGTGCAAGATCCACTTGGAAGATGCACCAGCAGCCACGGAACAACAGTGCCAGTGCTTTCACAACACACCAGCTATTGGTGGAGTGAGGAGACTATAAAACAGCCAATTCAGTGGATGGGGATGATTGGGAGGCCATGATGGGTAACGGCCAATAGAGGGACCCTAGCCCATGGGATTTTTATTGAACAGAACCTTTAATGTCTTAAAGACGGCGCTCACTGACAGTATAGTGTCCCTCTCACTATACAGGGGCGCTAGGACTTACACAGACTTCAGGTTGAGCACCATCTGTTGGCCTCACTTCCAACACCAACCTGCTTTTCCCACGCTGTCCGCCATACAGGTACTGACCAGGCTCAGCCCTGCTTAGCTTCAGTGAGTAACCGCAGCAGGGTATGGCTGTGATATAGCTATTTGAAGAAGCAGAAATCAACACTGTAGCTAAAATATGGAATGAAGTTTATTTATTAGGACATTCCTCAAGGGAAATACATTCATGAATAGACATCTATGTTGAATTAAAAAAAAAGTATGTGTAAGTCCAATGTCATTCTTAAAAACTAGATGGGTCTCACAGTATCCCACCCACATACACCATCTCTAACGCCCATGCACATTCTCCAAGGACCAATAGTAGTTTGAAGTTCTTGACCAGGATTTTAACACAAAGTTTACTGTGTCAAGCCGTGTAATGAAACACACTGTGAATCAATTTTCTAAAACAAACTTCACACCAGTCAATTTACATGCAGTATATCAGTCTTAAAAAAAACTATAATAATAACATTGCAAGTCCATGCAAAACATTTTTTTTTAAAGTGTTGTACATTTTTTTTTAATGTGTGATGTTTATCTTTTAAATATATATTATTAGCTATGTTTCCATCCAAAAATACAAATTAAACTGAATTATCGCATAAAAGACATGCAAATAAAGCAGCGTTTCCATCCAACGAGTCAAAGAGAAATAGTCACTTCCTCAATAACTAATGTCAACAGTAAAAAGGGAATTTGCTGTGTTAGAAGAAGCTGCATGAATGTTTTTTTCATTTAATAAATAACTTTTGCCTCAGAAGGCAATCCTGACACGCAGACAACGCGTGGTGGCATTTGAAGGCGTGAGACATGGAGCACAGACGCTCTTGATTCTAGAGGTTATTAATAATACAACAACACTAATACTGAAACGATAAAGGTGTTTTACAATGACCAAAACAACATTTTAGATGTTTTACAATGTGCTCGGCCTGCTGGTTTGTCCATTCACACACATTTTTATCATCACATGATCTCTTATAACAAAAATCACATGACCTTTTTAACGCATACAAGACTGGAATTTGTTGGGTAAAAGAGCCTCCATCGTAGTTTATGTGCATCTTTTCTTATCAAATAAAAAGTTTATCCCACTCAGTTATGCACATACACTTTTTATTCACATTTTTAAATTTATGTGCATCTTGGCGCTTCCATCAACCAAATTTTTATGCGCATATCCAAAAGGCATATAAAATAGGTGGATGGAAACGTAGCTATAGTGTCAATTTTTTGGGTGTATTAATCTTTGTTTAAAAATGTACAAACATGTACAGTTAAAGTCAGAATTATTAGTCCCTCTGAATTATTCACCCCCTGTTTATTTTTCCCCAATTTCTGTTTAACAGAGAGATTTTTTTTCAACACATTTCTAAACATAATAGTTTTAATAACTCATATCTAATAACTGATTTATGTTATCTTTGTCACGATGACAGTAAATAATATTTTACTAGATATTTATGAAGACACTTCTATACAGCTTAAAGTGACATTTAAAGGCTTAACTAGGTTAATTAGGTTAACTAGGCAGGTTAGAGTAATTAGGCAAGTTGTTGAATAATGATGGTTTGTTCTGTAGACTATCGAAAAAAAAAATTGCCTAAAAGGGCAATAATTTTGACCTTAAAATGTTTTTTTTTTGTTTTTTTTTTTTAACTGCTTTTATTCTAGCCGCAATAAAACAAATAAGACTTTCTCCAGAAGAAAACATATTATCAGGCATACTGTGAAATTTTCCTGAATCTGTTAAACATAATTTTGGAAATATTTAAAAAAGCAATAAAATTAAATAATAAAAATCAAAGGGGGGCTAATAATTCTGACTTCAACTGTACTTTGTTATTTTATGCAACAAAAGAGACACACTTTTTTATTTTAAAATTGGAAATGTTATCAGTACTTAATAGAAATAAAGCATGAACAAGTTTTACCCAAACACGTAATGATAAAGAAACAAACAACAAGTAACAAGTAGCCTCTATTTATTATGATTATTATTTTCCATAGATTTTCCATAGATGTCTTTTTTATAATTTATAATCATGTTAAATTAAATTGAAATTAAATTAAACATTAAACAATGCTTCAGTGAATTACCTGTGAATATCTAATTAAATATAGCTGCACATTTAACATAAATATATTCCCCTTTACAACAGATATTTACTGAATAATAAAGGTAGACACATTTATTAAGGAATTCTATTACGTTCAATTACATGAGCAGGTGTTAAAAATGTGTATTTCACACAAGTATTCAGTTCAATGTTGTCATAATATCCTACTAATTTCAAATGTACAACTCAAAACAAACACATATATAATTAGGGCTGTGCGATTAACCAAAATCAAATCGCAATTTGAAACGTTGCGAATAATTAAATCACAAAAGGCTGCAATATAAAAAAATTATATATGTATATATGTAAACATAAATAATGAATTACGTATTCAAAACCGTGATTATGCAATGGTGACGTGAGGCATCGCAGACATGGTATCGGTTGTCGTGAACTACATTACACGAGAAGAAACTCGTGTAATGAAACTCGAGAAGAAACATCTTGTGTCACGTTGTCCATTTGTCGTTTACAACTTCCCACGACACCCTAGGTCAAGGAAATCAAGCCGGAATTGTGTGATCTGACCAGGGCTTTATAACTAGCCAACTGAGTGAGCACACTTTTGTTCTGCCCAATCAGAATTACGCAACTGAACTACGCCCACAATAATAAAAAAAAAAAAAAACAAACAGGAAAGCGTTGACAAGTGGGATTATGGCGTCTGCTGCTTCAGAAGCACTAATAGACAAATTAATATCAAAGAAAAACAGCATTTGTAATATGGGAATATTTTGGTTTCAAAGTCACAGACACCAAACAAAAATAGATCATTTTTAAAAGCGGTCACAGAATTGTTGACACGGCTTAAAGATTATTGAGCTGAAGCTTGAATTAAATTAAAATCAGTGTTACCAGATGTAGCTGACCGATTCCAGCCCAAAAACACCTGCTCAACAGCCGGCATACCTGCATACCTGCCAACACTCCCGTTTTTCCCGGAAGTCTCACGTATTACAAACCCACCTCCCGGTTTGTCATTTCTCCCGGAAAACTCCCAGAATTTCACCCCCTTCCCCCAGTCCTCAAGTGATTGGTACAATCTGTAGCACCCTATTCACATGGGGCTTCAGCGTCAACACTTGACAGATGGCTTGTCTGAAGTTGAGCCAGCCAATGAAGTCAGGCAATAAAATTAGTCAGCAAAGGGCTACTGTCTGAACTGGTGTATTTGCATACAGCGATCTGATTGGCTGGCGCTTCCGTCGACGTCGGCACTTGAAGAGTTGAGAAAGTTCCAACTTCTGCAGCGATCAACGCCACTGAAGCCGACGGATACACAATGCAGTGCGTTGAAGCTGACGCTAAATGGGGCGTAACACCCCTAGATCGCCGACAGACCAAGCACCCCTTCAGGAAGCACACCATCCGATCGCCACCCACAACCCCAGCCCCCCAGGTGTTGGCAGGTATGGTTGACGGTTGTGATTTTTCCGAAAAGCGGGGGGTGGATGGGGGGTTGGGATGTTGGACAATGCTTTTTAGCAGTCATTTTTTTTAACACTGATTAAAATCAGCTTGAAGCTTGATTTAAATTGTAAATCGAAATTGCATTAGCAATAGCTGTCAAAAAAAAAAAAAAAACACAATTACATATTTTCCCCAAATCGCACAGCCCTATATTCAATATAAAAACATTTTTAGTTTATACACACACAAACATCTCAGATAAAGCAGACAAGCCCTAACCACCCCATAAAAGACCTCTGTGATTGCAGTCTATGTTGCACTCTGAAGCCGCCAAAACCTACTTCATATTCCTATCATATCCAATCCGGCACATCTTGGGCGAGCCCTCATGAATATGCACGCTCATTCTCTAATCCCCACCTTTCTCTCTTCTTTTATGAAAAAGGCCTGGAGAGAGAGCGGCGTGAATTAATTGCAGGGAAGATGCTGAAGACAGAATCAGATCCAATTAGAAGCGTGATGAAACACATGTGGCAAACGGACAGATATGTCCCGTCTGCTGAACAAAAACAACAACAGGCCCCGTTGATTGAAATGGCAGTGCTTCAAATGTGCAGACTGTCCCGACAGACACATGCCAAACGCTTGCTACTAATTGAAGAGTTAGACGTCTGACCTCGACTTGAGGAATGTGTGCAAACGTGGACACAGTACAGACGCTTCACAAAAGGTACCACCACAACAAATTGCTCAAGTACTACTTCATTAACAACAAATCAAAAACAATTGTCAATATAGCAGATAACATTAAATATTCATGTTAAAGGGACACTCCACCTTTTTGAAAACAAGCTAATTTTATGTCACCTACAGTTAAACAGATGAGTTTTTAACATATTTAATTTCATTTGAGGGTGACGCAGTGGCGCAGTAGGTAGTGTTGTCGCCTCACAGCAAGAAGGTCACTGGTTCGAGCCTCGGATGGGTCAGTTGGCATTTCTGTGTGGAGTTTGCATGTTCTCCCTGCATTCGCGTGGGTTTCCTCTGGGTGCTTCGGTTTCCCCCACAGTCCAAAGACATGCTGTACATGTAAATTGGGTAAGCTAAATTGTCCATAGTGTATGAGTGTGAATGTGTGTGCATGGATGTTTCCCAGAGATGGGTTGCGGCTGGAAGGGCATCCGCTGTGTAAAACAAATGCTGGATAAGTTGGCGGTTCATTCCGCTGTGGCGACCCCAGATTAATAAAGGGACTAAGCTAAAAATAAAATGAATGAATGAATTTCATTTGATCCATTTCGATGATCTCCGTGTCTGGTGTGAGAACTATTAGCTTAGCTTAGCATACATCATTGAATCGGATTAGACCATTAGCATCAAAAAAGTTTTGATATTTAGAATTTCAAAGCATTGTTACATAGTTACCTATCCGAGGATATGGTTTCTAGCCATACTAGTCAGAAAATAGAAACTTTTTGATTTACTTTAGTCTTAAGCCACTGCACTCGACATTTGGACATGAATGTCGGAATACGCCCCCTTGTGGCAGTCGCACAGAATTTTCAGTTTTGTTCTGCACCATGGGAGGAAAGCTGTTCTCGCAGTGTCCAAAGTAAAGGAGTGCAAAAGCAAGAGCCTTTATTCTCTGTGCGTTCACCATGGTTGAATGAATTAATACTAGAACCTCATACACTGGTAAAAAAATTTGGAGGGAATGTGGAGACAACACTAATAAATATTATCTTTTATTATTTATTATTTATGAATAGAATTGTTTTTTTTTATATATATATATATATATAGACTTGTGCGCACAGACCTGCTTGGACAACACTGGAATACATCACATCCAGTCAGTCGGTCGCATACAATGTAGTCGCAGAAGTCGTTCAAATATTTCAATGTAGCCGCAGCTCAAATCGGATCCGCATTGTCCACATACGGAGATGATCGGAACTCCACACAGCTCCCGGATTACTCTCCATTGAAAATGAATCACTTTCTGTGTGTCACTTGTCATTTGTCATGTGCAGTGGAAAGGCGGCTTTAGTACCCAATGTAGCTACAGAAATTTCAAGCTTAGAAATATACCAAAACATTTTTTTTATGAGATGCTAATGGTCTAATCAGATTCAATGATCTATGCTAAGCTAAGCTATCAATCAAGTAAACTCAGCAAACTTGAATGAATCAACGATAGGTGCCTGGGTGAAATCACCATGTGGAAATGTGCAAAAGGAAAACAAACAATCTTATCCTGTCTGATGAAGGTTGTGGGACCTATATTAAATTAGATAAGATCAGAAGATTTAACTGTATTGTCATTACACATGTACAGGTACAAGTATTCAAAGGCACTGTAAAAAGTAGTGGCCACTAAAATGCATGTGGTAAATTTGACTGTTATGGCCATTCAAGGTAGACATGCTCTTTGATTCTAATGAAATATATACACATTTTGGATAAGTCAAGGTAATATAGTTATATTAACTTTATTTTAACAAAGTTGTTAAAAAAAATGTTAAGTGTGGTTTAATTATAAACTAATTTCGAGAGGATCACATACTTATGATTGACTACGGCTGGTCTCGCATCAGCCAGGACATGATGCACCTATTAGATGAATCCTAACTCACTATAAATAACCTAGTTTCTCACCTTAGTCATTTTCATCTTGAAGAATCCCCTTCTACCCGTACTACTCCTGCCATTTCCTAGATAGTGTGGCATGGCGGCTCAGTGGTTAGCACTGTTGCCTTACAACAAGAATGTCAATTGTTCAAGTCCATATCAGGCCAGTGGACGTTTCTATGCAAGTTTTTATGTGCTCCCCGTGCTTGTGCAGGTTACCCACGGGTTCTCTGGTTTCCTCCCACCGTCCAAAGACATGCAACATAAGTGAATTGAGTAATCAAAAGTGGGACCATAGATGAACTCTTAGTCAGCCATATATCTTTCTTAGCAATTCCTAACTAGTTATTAGCCATAACAAGCAGAGGACCTACCTGAGCTACCTCATCGCCTTTCAAAGAGTAGGGGGCCCCGGCTCGCGGATCTTCTGAGCTTAGGGCTCTCTCCCAGGACAGCATGTCAAACACACTTTATTACCAATCATCAGCTAAGTGTGAACTCTTGAAAATGATCAAAAAGACAAAAAGCCTCGGTAGTTCTAGCATTAATTTCTACAGACTCTGAGCCAAGTGGAGTTGATTTGAAGCAAAAGTGGACGTCAACACTGTAGCTCAACTATGGAATACAGTTTATGTATTAGGACATTCCTTCAGGATAATGGATTCATGAACAGACAAATATGTTGAATTAGAAAAAGTATGAGTGAGTCCAATGTCATTCATGATTTTTACACAGAGTTCACTTCGTCAAGCCGTGTAATAAAAGAAACTGCAAGACAATTTTCTAAAACAAACGTCACACTAGTCAATTTACATGCAGTATATCAATCTTATGGTGTAAACAACCAAATGATAATATTTAATTCCTCAGACAGTTTTTATAAACTGTTACACAAACTGTTACAAAAAAAGGGCATGCGTTATTTAGTGCTTGCCAAGCTGGGGAATATTATATGTGAAAGTGGGAAAACACACAGTACTGGGGTAGAGGATTCACCACTTGGCTCTCCTAAGATAAACATGCATGTAAAGTACGGTAGCTTACAGCTGATGCCACACCTCAGGCTCTACAGTGTGTTTGTGTTGGCGCTGTTTACTCGTCTGCATTCAGTCACACACATCCTATCATCTGCTGTTCTGTTGGATTTATACCACAATGTGGCAGAAATTATGTAGATTTAAGGAAGTGATGCAAATTAAATGTATAGACTGATTGTTTTAGACCTCACTGTACAGTCAGGAGTGTGGGAATATACAGTTATATAGTCTAGTTCCAAATTAACAATAATCTATATTTATACATAACTGAAAAGTTATATTATTTGGTTTTTAATTGTATCATTTCATTTAAAACTGTAACAGTCCAGCTTTGGGGGACAATAAACCTGCTCGTTTCCTGAGCACAGGCTCAGCCAAAGTGATGCAAAAGCTATGAGCAGGGTCTTAACGACGATGCCCTTGTCTTTGGGTGATACCATTTTAGGCGCTTGCAAACTCGTGGATCTCTTGAAGATGCTGTATGACTGCAAATTAACCAACATGTCTAAATAAAGGAATTCTGCTTGTCTCAAGTCTAACTGAATTATTTTATCTTTGCCATGATGACAGTAAATAATATTTTACTAGATATATCTAGACACTTTTATACATCTTAAAGTGACATTTAAAGGCTTAACTAGGTAAATTACGTTAACTAGGCAGGTTAGGGTAATTAGGCAAGTTATTGTATAATGATGGTTTGTTCTGTAGACAATCGTCAAAAAAAAATAGCTTAAAGGGGCAAATAATTCTCCCTAAAATTTATTTTTTGGCTTTTGTTCTTGCCAAAATAAAACAAATAAGACTTTTTCAGAAAGAAAAAAATATTATTAGACATACTGTGAACATTTTCTTCCTCTGTTAAGCATAACTTGGGGAATATTTAAAAAATAAACACAGGAAAGGACAGGAGTGGCACCCGGTGTGGTCTTCTGCTGCTGTAGCCCATCTGCCACAAGGTTGGATGTGTTGTGCTTTCAGAGATGCTCTTCTGCATACCTCGGTGGTAACGAGTGGTTATTTGAGTTACTATTGGCTTTCTATCAAGCTCAAACCAGTCTGGTCATTCTCCTCTGACCTCTAACATCAACAAGGCTTTTGTGCCCACAGAACTGTCGCTCACTGGATATTTTTTAGGACCATTCTCTGTAAACCCTAGAGATGGTTGTGCGTAAAAATCCCAGTGGATCAGCAGTTTCTGAAATACTGAGACCAGCCCGTCTGGCACCAAGAACTATACCACATTCAAAGTCACTTAAATCACCTTTCTTCCCCATTCTGATGCTCAGTTTGTACTGCAGCAGATCGTCTTGACCCTGTCTACATGCCTAAATGCATTGAGTGACTGGCTGATTAGAAATTTGTGTTAACAAGCAGTTGGACAGGTATACCTAATAAAGTGGCCGGTGAGTGTAGATTGTAATATCATTACAAATTACACCTGCTTTTTCAGTCTGGTAATAAATGAAATACAAAACACTCTAAAGTAATTAAATGAGTATTATTAATTAAAACACTGGTCATATGATTACAAGACATACTTATTGCATTAGGAATACTTATTTGCACCACAGTAACCAAAAAAAAAAGAAAAAAAAAACATCCAAAAATCCTAAAAACTATGCTCCCTCAAAATGATTCAATGTATTATTTCCTCAAAGTACTTAAAGACTCATTAATGAAATCATTACTGAGCCGGTAGAATTATTCAGGGAAACTTGAATCAGAAATCATTTCCCTTCGTGCATGTTTCATCCCTCGTCATTTTATTCACATTTGACATTCACATGCTGAATGTCATTCAGCCTTTTCATGGCACCTCCTCCACTCTTTTCCTATGAGGAACTTCATGAAAACAAGGAGCACATTCATCTTCATCTCCATTATATGTGGAATATGATTACTTCAGCCATTGAACTTAATCATGGTCTCCGTGCCCTCCATTTTTGGAGGTGCAAATAAGACCCAGCCATAATCAGGCATGTCTGACACACGGTCTATGAAAGGTCTTTTAGTCCATTAAAAATTATACGGTATCCAAGATTTTTAAAGTTTTCGCAGGGTGCCGTAAAACCCTAAAGAGATTAACGAGAATATTTAAGGGATGGAGAGGAGAGTATTATTCCCACTTTGTGTTATTAATGTCAGTTATTTTATTCTGTGTATTCGAAGATACTGCATGCCTAAGAATATAATATAATATAATATAATATAATATAATATAATATAATATAA
>CAIGQZ010004625.1:3640533-3663051 GCA_903798205.1 Danio tinwini | reverse complement strand
ATATATATATATATATATATATATACACACACACACACACATACACATACAGTTGAAGAATTATTAACCCCCCTGTTTATTTTTTCCCCAATTTCTGTTAAATGGAGCAAAGATTTTTTTCAACACATTTCTAAACATAATAGTTTTAATAACCTATTTGTAATCATTGATTTATTTTATCTTTGCCATGATGACAGTAAATAATATTTTACTGGATATTTTTTCAAGATACTTCTATACAGCTTAGTCACATTTAAAGGCTTAACTATTTTACTTATTTTTATAATATATACTTATATTATAATATATATACTTAATTATATAATTTTGACCTTAAAATTGTTCTTAAAAAATTAAATAGTTGCTTCTATTCTTGCCGAAATAAAGAATTACATATTTTATTTTATTTATATTTTTATTCCAGAAGAAAAAATATTATCAGACATACTGTGAAAATTTCCTTGCTCTGTTAAACATCATTTAGGAAATATTTTTATATAATATATATATTTATTTATTTATTTATTTATAATTTATTATAACAGTAGGCAATTTGGCCTAAAATCAAAATCTTGATTAATAAAACATTTTAGTTCGATTGCAATTAATGAACAATTAATTTTTACATTTACTTTTTTTTTTTGCTGACAATTTTTGTAAAGTAAATATGCATTTTTCTTCGGAAGAAGTTGCTCTTGTTGCTCAGTTGTCTCAGTGTTTAGGTTGTTCATGCTCGACATGTTGGCGGAATAATGTAACTAACGGAGCAGGTCACATGACTTCACATGCAGGAAAAATTGGAAAATCTGGAAAAATTAAATTGATTATAGGTTCTGAATCTCAATTTGATTCCTTTTCTTTTAATCGCCCAGCCCTAATTAACCAGTTCAGTCACACTTTATGTTGATGGTCCGATTATGAATTGAAGTTACACTGCATCTACATATCAACTAATTCTCATTAGATTATAAGTAGACTGTTAGGTTGGGGTTAGTTTAAGTTGACATGTACTTGCAAAGTTTCTTATAGTCAGTTAAATGTCTGCAGCAGAATCAACAGATATTAAACAGACAGTCTACTAATACTCAGACGGACTATCAAAATAAAATGTTATCACAGGTTCAGTATTTGCAGGATACACACAATCCTCTATAATTTCTGTTACCTGCTTGTGTGTGTGTGCGTATGTGCACGTGTGTGTGTGCTTGTGTGTGAGTGCATGTGTGTGTATGTGTGTGAGTGAGCGTGTGATATATGGCAGTTGCCAGCCCAATGTCGCAGCATACCTGTGGCGATGGCCACTCAGGTTTCAATCCACAGCCCAATTATTCACTCGCGCTTTGATTTATGAGGACTCAGCGCCAACCACCAGCTCATTTCCTTAAACACCATCAGCCCATCGCACTGCGCTTCACACTGCAAAGTCACATCCTCCAGAGCCACTGGAGTCCCAACCACCCAAAGACCTGCAGATTTATGTTCACTAAACATTCAGCTCTCTCTCCAGCTGCCAGGCAGACAGAAATGCAGAGGAGATATATAGAAACTTTTTTTTTCTCCACAACTGAAAAAGCTATAATTAGAAGAGACTAGAGAAGCTATTGCCAATTATAGAAGAACTACAACAAAAGGAAAATTCACAGATCTCAAGGAAAGTACCGTTATTTCTAAGCATTTATACTGTATAGACACCGAAAGAGCATATTAATGGTTGTCTGATGTGTGAAAGATGCCGTGGTCATTCTATATTGAAGAGAAGGACATTTCCCTGCTCTGTTGACTTGGTGACATTAATGTGATCTTCACCTCTGCTGTCGTGACTTGAGGTTTAACACTGTGGTATTCATGAACTGTGCACATTACACGGAAGTGTGAAAGATGAAAAAATTATGGAGACATGTGGTGCTTTATCAGAGATGGTGCTTTATTATTTTTTTTTTTAGACGGCACTCAAACTGGAGAAAATACCAGAAATATGGTGATCCTACCAGAGACTTCCTTCATAAATTATACATAAAAAAAATTAAATGTTCTCCCGTGTTGGCGTGGGTTTCCTCAGGGTGCTTCGGTTTCCCCCACAGTCCAAAGGCATGCGGTGCAGGTGAATTGGGCAAGCTAATTCCCAGTAATTAGTTGCGGCTGGAAGGGCATCCGCCGTGTAAAACATATGCTGGATAAGCTGGCGGTTCATTCCGCTGTGGCGACCCCAGATTAATAAAGGGACTAAGTCGAAAAGAAAATGAATGAATGAATGAATTAATTAATTAATTAATTAATGTTCTTCCCGTACTGGCATGGGTTTCCTCCGGGTGCTCCGGTTTCCCCCACAGTCCAAACACATGAGCTATAGGTGAATTGAATAAACTAAATTGGCTGTAGTGTATGTGTGTGAATGTGAGAGTGTATGGCTGTTTCCCAGTACTGGCTTGCATCCACTGTGTAAAACATATGCTGGAAGTTAGCAGTTCATTCTGCCGTGGCCGACCCCTGATGAACAACTGTGCATTCACACCGAAGGTGGCCATGTATGTCCGGCTGTATGTCCAAGTTCACTCTGGCGACAACGATGTCTGCTTTTTTACAGCCCCTTTTGATTTATTTTTTTCTTTTTTAAATATTTCCTAAATGATGTTTAGCAGAGCAAGGAAATTTTCACAGTATGTCTGATAATATTTTTTCTTCTGGAGAAAGTCTTATTTCTGTTATTTTGGCTAGAATAAAAGAAGTAAAAAAAAAAAAAAAAAAACCTAATTAACCTAATAACCTAATTAACCTAGTTAATCCTTTAAATGTCACTCTAAGCTGTATAGCAGCCATATCACCCTGCAGCCCAAGACCGCTTACTCACTGAAGCTAAGCAGGGCTGAGCCTGTTCAGTACCTGGATGGGAGACCCGTTATTACACAGTTGATAACTGCAGCTACAAATGCTGTATAATTGACTTATAAGCACATTTATAATGTGCTTAATCATTGTACTTTAATAATTTGTGACTGGTTGATTTTTCATGACAGAATTAAGTATCACATGATTTACAATCCATTCATATTTAAGAGTAGTTGATGGTTTTTGAGATCATTCAGAATGAGTTAGTAAATGATTAATAAACTATTGAAATCAACATTTTTATATCTTATTATTCAGGCACATAGTAATGGTTACTATGTATGTTAATAAATGCTTTTTTAATTGTCATTTATAAGGGATTTATAAAGCATAAATAGTCCTCACTTTAGATTAGGTCACAAAACTGCAATGTTTTGAATAGTTTATTAATCATTTACTAACTAACATTCTGAATGATGTTAAAAAACACCATCTATTCTTAAATAAACTAATGATGCAACCCTTAATTTAGTAATGAAAAATAAATCATTAACAAAGTATGAAAACACAATCATTAAGAACATTATACATGTGCTTATAAGTCAATAATACAGCATTTGTAGCTGCAGTTATAAACTGCTTACTAACGTTTATTAATGTAGAGTTAATGCTTAACAAATAATGAAGTCATCATTTGCTAATGCTCATTAAATGATTCATAGTGTGTAATTATAGTGTTACCATTAGTTTTTATTTATTAAAAATATCTGATTAATCCACAGAGCTTATAAAAGAAAGAACACAAAGTAGTACAAATGGAATTATTACAGTATTACAATACAGTCTTTGACATGTAAACCCAAATTAAAATACGCTACAATTGATATTTAACCAAACAAGAACTAATTAAAATCATGTCCTAATATTCTTCCTTTGTCTAAGTTGAAGACATTTTATTAAGTCTGCATCAATATACTTCCTTCATTCATTCGTTTGTTCGTTCGTTCGTTCGTTCGTTCGTTCGTTCGTTCGTTCGTTCGTTCGTTCGTTCGTTCATTCATTCATTCAACTTTCTTGGGCTTAATCTCTATTTCAGAGGTTGCCACAGTGAAATGAACAGCCAACTATTCCGGCATACTTTTTAAGCAGCGGATGCCCTTCCAGCCGCAACCAAATACTGGGAAACACCCATACACTCACACATTCACTTACACTACAGCCAATTTAGCTTATTCAGTTCACCACATGTCTTTGGACTGTAGGGGAGACCAGAGCACTCGGCGGAAACCCACACCAATACAGGGAGAACATGAAAACTCCACATAGAAATATCAACTGGCCCAGCCGGGACTCGAACCAGCAACCTTCTTGCTGTGAGGCAACAGTGCTAAGCACTGAGCCATTGTATATACTTTATTTTATTTTTTTATCCAGATTTTGACGTTTTATGTAGCTATTTAAGCTGAGATTTAAGCTTAGGAAACATTTAAACAAGTGCATTAAGCAAACGCGACCCAGGTCTTGAACCATTCATTATATCCTTCCAAAACAACCATCATTTAAATTAAGATGCTTCACCCGCAGTGTTTAAGTAGACAGAGAGCTAATCATAAATGAATTATCCAATCATGAAGGACTATGATTGTAGAGTTTGGGTTTATCCTGCCAGTGTCTGCATCCCAAGGTCTCACCAACACTACTCTGCATACTGAAATCATCTGCTTTGACCTCAACATGGAAAATCGGTCTCTCTGAAGAGAGCCATGAGCTTCAGCTGTCAAAATCACTCTCCATCCTCTACTCTCCCCTGAACGATGGCAGAAGGTTGTTTTCACCTTCAAAATCTCTCACTTTTAATAAATGCCAAACATCCCTTTATTATCTTTGCCAACTGGAGCACAGTCACACCACTTATACACTGTGTATATGTATAATAAGGTAAGGTGTCATAACCTATGAAGAAAATAAGGGAGAAAAGCCTATTGAGCCCACTTATATAAACATTTTAAAGATACAGTTTGTAAGATTGACACTTAGGAGTTGAACTAGGTACTGCAGTCCAAATTTAAAATATTGTTTTTTGTTTGTTTGTTTTTTTTCTTCCGACACTCCTCCTCAAAATGACGCAGACTGCCAGATTTACAACACTAACAGAAGAGAGGCAAAAGCAAAATTAATTATACGCATGAGTAGATTATATACACTGTAAAAACAAAAGCTTAATTGACTCAACTTAAAATTAAGGCACCTTCGAGCTCAGCTTTTTTGAGTTGACAGCTTAAATCTAGCACTGGCTGATATTGTTTATAAAAAAAAAAAAAAAAATTTAAAAAAAATCACGATAATCATGTTTCATATCATTTGGTTTCGATAATTATTGAAAGTTTTTTAACAATCCATTTAGAAATATAAGGATTTTTTAAATTTAACCGCTTTATTTTAATCTACCAACATTACTAAGGCAAATAGTTTTAATAGTCAAAAACAAAAATATTTAAATAAATAATAAAATAGACATAAGTGATAAAGAGACTGTTAATCTTAACTAATAAAATGTGTGTGCTATGTTAAAGGTAGAACATCTTTAAGGTGTCAGTAATAATGATACAGTAAACCTCAAACTCTGTCAACAACACAAATTATGATAATCAAATCTAAGCATTCAAGTAAAGGAACCAGCCATCATTATTTAAACACATACTGCAACATTGCAAACTGTGAATTTGAATAACTACGTTACACTAAAAAGTTGCACGCCTCCATTGAAAAGGACAAACTTACAACATAAGCTTATTGGCATTGCTTTCAAGGCATGGGCTAAGCAGCCACATTTTAATAAAACTACTGTATAGCCTTTAAACTGAACCTTCATACCAAACTTTGTTTTATCGTTTCTGTCTACTTTCAGATCAGATAAATACCGATATCGATTTTATCGCCAAGTCCTAATTGAGCAGTACTT
The DNA here is from genome assembly GCA_903798205.1 of Danio tinwini. Lineage (NCBI taxonomy): Eukaryota > Metazoa > Chordata > Actinopteri > Cypriniformes > Danionidae > Danio > Danio tinwini. The sequence continues at coordinate 3,657,263 of CAIGQZ010004625.1, read as the reverse complement.
GGGTTAAAAACGGAGTCAAATCAAAAACGCTGTACAGCAAGTTGAATTACAAAATTTAAGTCAACTTTTATTCTTTTTTTTTTCTTTTTTTTTACAGTGAACAAAGTCAATACAAAATACACAAACATGGGCAAAATTTCAATGGGCGGTATGAATAAAGTGAAATAGGCAGCACATTTACAGCGAACATTTGGAATTCACTTTAATTGTGTCCTTCATGTAAATTCAGATAATTCAACATGAACTTCACTTGAAGTAAAGAAAAAAGTATCTGAGTAAACTAGAGCCAGTGACACAGCACTCTGCGTTTGGTGTCTGTGGACCCAGGATTACACTGTAAGCTGCTCAGCTAATATTTACATCTGTAATATTTTTATTGTTTGCAAATTCAGGTGGATTTTAGAATTGAATCTGCATCTCATTTCGGAGGACGCTACTTCTGTGGAGGTCACATTTCTGACCATGGCCGCATACATGAAGGCAGCCTTATAATAAAATACTTTTTTTTTTCACTAAGTAAACTCTGGGTGCCAAAATATAATTGGGAGAACTGGCATTTTAGAGAGACTAAAAATAAACATCTGATATTCCAACACAGAACGCACCTTTTCAAATGAGAATAACTGACTGTATTATGCCTTATTCAGACTAGCAGCGACTTTGTTGCTGCCTGTCGCTCTGGGTGGTGACCTGCTGCAAACGCAGGTTGTGTAGGTACATACAGCATGAACACAACCGACCTCTGAGCGAGCTGAGAGAGGATCACGTGAGCACCTGGTCGCCAACAGTCGTTGTCGCTCGCAAAGATGGAGGTCGCCGGAAGTTGCTAGCTCTCCTTTGGAATGAACAGTTGCTTTGTCACTGTGAGTCGCTTGTAGTGTGAATAAGGCTCTATTGTTATTCAAATAAACAATTTTGTTCACTTAGCATGCTTCTTAAATATCTGCAAGCTTTGTTTATATGCTTTAGAAGAGTCAAAATCTTAAATACAGCACTTTTAAAATTATGGGAACGAATGGTTGACCTCTACCAACATACCAATAGCTTATTTTATACTTATGGAGATTTTAACATGTGAAATTGCTTGCGAAGCAATTCCTGCAAAGATTTTTTTTTCTAACTGTGAAACAACAGCCAGGTTCAGTGTTGGCAACTTGTAGGGGAACTAAGTGTTGCAGGAATGATTTAAAGTGCATGTACGAGCTGTGTGAACGCTGGCCTCTCAAGAGTCTGCAATTTTGTGAAGCCGCTTCAGTGTAGGTCAGGCAGAAATGTGCATCAAAGTGGCCACTAAGGGGGCAGTTGCGGGAAACCTTTCTGAAAGCTAAAAATATGAGCATTCAGAGGATTACAAGTCCACATAAAGTGCGTCATTTGGGACAGGGTCGTTTTATGGCATTGCATACTGTGCTGACATCAAAATCCATGTCGTGCATACTCTAGTGAACATAATATGCTGTGAAAGTGAACCCAAAGAGAAACAAACAAATGAGCACATGTGGACGTACTGTGCATATGTAAAAGGGCTTGGTGATACATCAAACTGCACTGCGACTGTCCCGTCAAAGGAAAGTGCTACCGGAGGGTGGGCTTCCTTTCCCTGCTGCACAAGAGCACACTGGGAGGCCGAATTAATGCAAGGCTGCAGCACCACTACAAAGGGAAGAGATTTGTCAATGCTGTGTAATTTGCCTAATCTTGATATAAGAGTGTGTTCTTCAATGCAAAGCATGGGCTTTAACTTTGTTGAAAAGCAAACGCCAGAGAAATGAGTTTCATCATAACGTCTCTAACTTGCATGGCATGCAGCTGTTTTTTAGGATTATTAATGAGAGCGAAATGATTGACATGCAGCATCTGTCTTGACAGATGACTTTTAATGATATTGTAGCACAATGAATCAATTTGAGCAGGCAAATCATCCAGCCCTTGAGGTAATCAGCGAATGATAACAGGTGAATAACGCAGATAAAAGTCTTTCCTCAGGTAACAATTTTTTAGTTTGACTATTAAAATCATTTAAAAGTTCTATACTATTAGTTTGGTAGACATTTTTAATTCTTTGTGGGTCTTTGCCAGCCTTGGTCATAATACATGTTAAAGGTGCTCTATGTAAGTTTTTGACTCTTCTAAAGCATACAAAATATGTGGGCTGATATTTAGGAAACATCCCAAGTGAACATATTTGTTTAACTGAAAAACAATGCTGAACTCAGATATTCTGCTTTGAAAATGAACACTGTCTTTGTTTAGGTAAATTTCACCTGCACAATGCCAGTTTAGCCAATTATATTTCAGCACCCCGGGCTGCCTTGTTGGAAAACAGCTTATTTCATTTATTTGTTCATTCAGAAAGGCTCTAAAAGCATGCGTCCGTGACCGAAATGGACAGTGTCAGACGTCAAAATGAGACAGATTCAGTTCCACATGAGGTTATTAATTAGCAAATGATATAAATATTACGAATGTAAACATTAGGTGAGCAGGTTACATTGTAACCGCGTGTCCTAACAACACGCTTTGAGCAGTTTGGGTTTTTGCACCAGACGAAACACGACAGAAATTTAAATACAGCCATTCAGAAGCATATAATATGCACTCACTCACGAAACTGTAAGGTTTATAATCTATTCAAACTCACATTGTTAGAATTTAGCACTGAATGAAGCACACAAGGTTTACCTGATGTGATCACTGTCACAGGTTTCACATGTTCAGCTGTGAGAAAGAGAAGCCGTTTCTAATATATCAATTTGAAGTTTTGATTAGAACCCAAACACCTTTTAATATGGAAAATATTCCTTCTAATTGCTTGTCATTGCTTTTATTTACTTTTTATCACTCGCTCCTGTACTCAATCTGGCAACCCGCGCTTGCGTTTATTTTGATCTAGGAGTGCAATACCTAGTTCAACCACTGGGTGTCAAACTTGCATACTGCACCTTTAATGATCAAAGTTTTATGTTGCAAGGTCACCAGTTTGAGACACATCTGAACAATTCAATAATTTTCAAAGCTGGATGCTTTCCATGGGAATTAACATAAAAAATATAGGACTTGATGGGAATATATGGGAATTAACTGGTATAAGAGGTAATAAACTGGGAATTTACATACACCCAAAGTGCTTCACAATCATGGGGGGGGGGTGGATCTCTCCACACCACCACCAGTGTGCAGCATCCACTTGCGCTTGCCACACACCAGCTATTGGTGGAGTGGAGAGACAGTGGTGAAGTCAATTCGGTGATTGGGGATGATTTGGAAGCTATGATGGGTAAGGGCTAATGAAAGACATTACACCCCTACTGTGGCGAGGGGGCGTGGCCGAGAGCCGTGGGAGCGAAACGAGGCCCGCCACAGATGAGATGCACCTGTGGCGCGCACCTGCCTTCAATCCCACGGAAGGAGCTCTGGACTATAAGAGGAGGAACGATGGCAGAGGACAGAGAGAGAGGACCGGGCCCGGACATGTTTTGTTTTACTTTTGCTTTCAGTTCGCCTCCTTCTTCGCGTAACTTTATTACACCTACCCTTTACATGGGATTTTTTATGACCACAGTAAGTCAGGACCTCAGTTTAATGCACACTGACAGTATAGTGTCCCATTTACTTTACTGGGGCTTAAGGACTCACACAGACCACAGGTTAAGTGCCCCCTGCTGGCCTCACTAACACCACTTCCAACAGCAACCTAGTTTTTCCATGTGGTCTCCCATCCAGGTACTGACTAGGCTTAGCCCTTTTTAGCTTCAGTAAGTAACCGGTCTTGGGCTGCAGGGTGTTATGGCTGTGACCCAATCAAAAATACAGATAGCCCATTACAGGGAATGTAGTTGTATACAGATTATATAAATCTTGCAGGATAATCTTGGTTAACTTGAGACAACCACATTTAATGCAATATCAGTTAAACACATTACTATTTTTGATTTTTTTTGTAAGAAGTCTCAAACTCATCAAGCCAAAACAAAACAGTAATATTATTAAATAATATTATCACAGTTATGTTTTATGTTTTAATACACTTGCTGAATTTTCCCTCAATCTCACCAGTCTCAAATCATTAATCTCGGAAACAGTCTATTCATTCATTCATTCATTTTTTTTCAGCTTAGTCCCTTTATTAATCAGGGGTCGCCACAACGGAATGAACCGCCAACTTATCCAGCATACGTTTTACACAGCGGATGCCCTTTCAGCCACAAACCATCACTGGGAAACACCCATACACTCTCACATTCACACTCAGTTTATTCAATTGACGTAAACTGCATGTCTTTGGACAGTGGGGAAAACCGAAGCACCCGGAGGAAACCCACATGAACACAGGGACAACCTGCAAACTCTAAACAGAAATGCCAACTGACCCAGCCAGGTTAATTCAGTAATATTAATTTCCTCAATTTTCTCATTCATTCACATGCATTTGCATAAATTCCTGTAAATTCCCATACACTCCTGATACATTTTCCTTTGCAACGCTAGCCAGGAGTTATTTCTGGTAAACATGGGCCAACTGAGTAGGTTAAACTGGCCATTGAAGCAAAAGTATATCACGGAAATGAGATTACAAAAGTTGTATCAAGGGCATCTGACGTAAAAGAAGAAAAAAAAGTACCAGATCTAACTTGACAAATGGGAGCAGCCAAGAACAGGGGCTTACATAAAAGACGAAAGAAAATGGTTGAATGAAAGAAAGATTATACAGACATCAAAACTAGAGTTTTGACTGCCTTTTTGTGTTATTTAAGTATACTGCGCTACTCACTAAGTGCAACTGCAGTCTGAACAGCACTATGGCTTGATGTACTATTCTCTACTTTCTATAGGCAACCACTAAACTTTCGATTCTCCAACAGGTTGATGGTGTTGTCTGGAGATTACAGTGATCCGTCTATTCAGGTTTTATGTTGGCCATGCACTTAGGAAGTTTTTCTCAATGCCTGCAAAAACTTTGAGGGGAAAAAAAAGGATGGGAACTATGCAGGTCTTCAATAGATCTGATGAAGACAACAGACTCTAACTTAATGTGATAACACCACCTTAAAATAGATGTTAGTCCAGCCTTGCTCAAGCAGCTGATAAAAGATTAAAACCACCCACCGCAGAATGGTAAATACTATATTTAAAATGACTACGATTCATAAGTTTCATAATTAGCAGCTATTAATTAATTGCTCAGGTTATTCGCAGGCTGAAATAATTCCTCCCTTGAGAGTCCCTCGAAAGCGAGCGGAGAGGAGGTGGGATGGATCTCCAAGGCAACTATCGCCAAATACTGCAGCAGATCAAATCCAAACAGTCTGGTGCAACTCGCCGATGCGAATTTCACTTCAAAGAGATTGTGATTGATAGTAGGTAAACAGGTGTGTAAAGGGCTACAACGGTTGTTTAGATGCTCGCTGTAAGCCTGGCTCCCATGGGAACTCACAGGCGGAGACTCACAGCTGGCACGCTAGCGTTTCCAGCAACAGCTGGGAGTGGCTCAAGAGGCCAGCCACATTAAGCAGGAAGCTGGTCTTTAATTATGAGTGGCTGCTTTGGCTGCCTGTCCAAGTGTAAAGAACAATAAGAGACTCCTGAGGAAAAAAGACAAACCCCGTGTGCAAGCCATAGCACCAATTCTACAACTTAGTTATGCAGGTTTCCTTTCATATATTCAGTTTTATTTTTATTGGAAAAAAGCATTGCAACTACTGGCAGAACATTCAACCTCTGCACCAGTTTCAGTCTTTGTGAGATACCTCATAGGTAGGTGAGTCAGTCTGTGACAACACGTCTCCACTTTTCACCTTGTACACTAAGTTTCTCCCAACACACATCACTCCAGTACCACATTGCACGTCTCTCCCTCAGGCTGCTTGACCTCCTTTAGAAACAAAATAGCTGGCACACAAAGGGACCAGAGCCGGATAGTCTCCTTTCCTGTCAGTGCACAAAGACTGCCAGCTTGCCTGCAAACAGAGCCCTCCGCTAGAGTTGGCATGTGTGCTGGTGGTGCCCATTACTATGCTGTGCTAATAATATGCTTGAAAGGAATAGCTATGGGCAACGCGGTCTCCATGGATTTCATCTGGGTCATGGCACAGATCGAGAAATCTACAAATGGAAGCCACCAACCTGGACCTTCAAAGTCTTGACCTATGTGGACTGTCGGACACACGGCGCCTGGTTTTCCGGAACCTCGTTTTGCCAGTTATATCAAAAGGGATCTGGGCTCACTGTCAAGGCTCCAGCAGATCCATGGTCTGTCAATCTCCCAGTAGGATGAAACTTTGATGAAGAGCTAACATGGCAGGGCTTCTACAAATTTAGATAGGCCAGATTTGCATCAGTTTATGCCCTTGATTGAGCATTTGAGTCTCTGGGCCCTGTAAGTGAGAATTGGTGTCCTCTACTTGACAAGCCTTAACTGCATGGTAGTTTTTTCTCACCAGATCATCAACCCCAAACTTTCTTGTTCCCAGTGTTTAAAATTGCAGACTTGGTTCTGTGAACTTATAAAAAAAAGTCATTCAAAATATATACAACTCCATATACTTTGAAAAAAGTGCAAAATATAGGTTTAATGCAAATGGGGAAGCAATATTTGGTACCGTATTTAACCATAAAAATTTCATAGCAATAACCTAATGTTCAATATTGACAAAATTATCCCCTATACAGCGACATGTATACATTTTTTTTTCAGACAGTATAAATACATCTAGCTTACAACTCGATTATAACTCCACCAATCCTGCAAACCACTTTCCCTTTGAAGGTCACAGATCTGTATTTATTGATTATCTAGGTATTTCAAAGATAAAGGTTAAAAATGAAAGTAATGATGGTGGACTGCTTGCTGTTTTTCAGTAAACTTCACAAACACAGTTGTAAAAGAATCGGAGGGAGTCTGTGTACACGGCCATGCTTCTCGGCGGGTGAGCAGTAACAGCCCTAGAAACTCCCTGCTGGGCTAATGGTTCTACCAATTCTCAGACAAATTCTGACATGTTGGAATTAATCACTGCCAGTCTCTGGAGAGGGCTCAAATGACTTCAGTAGTGACCAATATGCTTCCTTTCATCCTGATGTACTGACAAGTAATTGCCCTAGTACTCGCATTTAATTTAAAGGCTCTCCTCAGGAATCACAAAGCTGAGTATATCCATAAATTGACAATCCACAATTGAGTAACCTGCATTTAGTTCTGCATTTAGCACTTGGAGTGGCCTTAGAAAAACGGTGGTATACATCTTGTGAGTGTTATCTTATATTAGGCGTGTGTTTGTTTGTTTGTTTGGATTAATTTTGGTAGAATTTTTATATAATTTGCACTTCTTGTGTCTACTACCTCTTGTTGAATCGCTGATTTCCTCCCTAATTGTAAGTCACTTTGGACAAAAGCATCTGCTGACTAAATGTAAATGTTGTTTTAAAGGAAAACACAGGCTCGTTGTGAAAACGTAACCTTGTCTACATTTCTGGAAGCCTCAAAATATGTACCCAGAGGTACATCTGGCTCAATTTAATCTGTAAAACGAATGCTACAGGGCAGTATGACGCTGCTGACAGCTTCTGTTCCTTTTTGCAATACCGCTGACCGCTTACCTCCACACCTCCATTTTTCCAGTGTTAACAGTTTGCCTAGTAGTTCCCCACGTACGCCGACGGACTTGGGATGCAGAGTGGAGTACCAGGTAAAACAAAAGCAAAATAAATAAATACATAAATAAGTGTCTGTGCTGATAAACTAGTGGTAAAATGCGCTGACATTTAGCACTGAGGGTCTCACAGCACCCCGAGTTCGATTCCCAACTCAAGGTACTTTGCCAAACCTTCCCCCCTCTCTCTGCTCTCCAGGTATACTTGTCTGAACTCCATTGTCCTTTATGGTAAAGCTGAAAATGTTTTCTTTTTCTAGATTGCTTTTGAAAACACTATCAGTTGGGTTTAGGGAAGCGGTAGGTGAGTCAGTCAGTCGATCAGTCAGTCAGTCGATAGCAAGCTGGCCTGGCCGGCTGAAGTGTATATTGCAACCTCTGGTGGATTTACGTGAGAAGAGGAGACTGAAAAAAAAATCATCAAAAAGTGTCCACAGCATCCTCTGGTGGATTAGCAAAAACAAAAACTGCAAGCAGACGTCCCTCCGGTTACGTATTTCGCTGTCCCCAGAAATGTAAACCTGGGTACCTATGCGCTATGAGCCTGGGGTTGCCAAAAGCCCAATCAAAATACACATATTGTCAAGGAAAAGTCACAACAAAACTTCCTAGGTCAACCAAAATAAAACATCTAGATGCCTCTTAACTACTAAATGTGAGATACGCCTGACACTAAGAGGAAAAGTTTAATCGAGAAGAGAAAGAAGGTGTGACATCTGCAACAAACAAAATTGAATTGCTTTGAGTTTGGCACTGGGACTCAAGAATGAACAAGTTGCAACAGAGTCAAGCAAATGCTGGATGGTATCCAGAGCAATCACTGATGGCTGCCACCTGTCCAGCACCTTCCTCTTGTGTCCTCTCCTCTTTAAACAAAACAAAGCCCCCCGGCATTTGAATGGCAGCTTCAAAAAACAGAACCTTTGTAGATGAATGGAGCAGTGAGGGAATTGGCCTGCCAACCAGGCTCATGCATTCATCAATCTTATCCGCACAGGAAATCAAACAGATGATGCACAATATTAGGCATCAGAAACCCCAGCTCTCAAAGTAACACATTTCGGCTTCACAAAACAGACGGCCCATTGTAAATGGATTCATTAACTGCACATAACAATACCTGACACAATGCTACAACTAATATAAATGACCATGATACACCGCAGGAAGTCTCTCTAAATATATTGCAAAGGATGGAACATGATTGTGCGGGAAAACCAACATGATATTAGACAAAGTATGTTGATGTTATGTACTACACGATTTAAAATGTAGGTGCGCTTCACAATGTTTGATTTTTAAGAAACTTGCATTAGCGCTTCCCCTACTGTAATACAAAACATAAAGGTACAGTAAAAACTCAATGGCAGGGAAGGGGTTTCCCTGCCATTTTAAAAATCATTCAAAATCATTCAAAATCTTCTAAATCATTTATCGATTTGACGCACACCGTAATACCAGTTATACATGTAAAGCAAATATAATGTCCTTCAATTCGGTTATGTCCAGCGGCCGTCATCCATGAACCAATCTCCATCAATTTAAGTTGCTTGCTGTTCTGTTGTTCCATTGCTCCGCTTGTTAGATGTTTGTTCCCACTTTCTTTTGCTGTCTGAAGCACGTCAAATGCACAAAACACCCAATTTGCGCCGTTATTCATTCGCTTTGCACCATGGGATATCTAATTGCATCTTTAAATTGACTTCACGTGTAAGTCACATGTGCACATGGATTGTGCAAATCTGATACCGGTATCCTAAAAGTTTATCCAAAACCTAAAACCCAAGGGGAGAAATGTCAGCGTGGATCAAGCTGTGTGAGGGGCGCTAAAAGAGCGCGGTTAGGCTGGTTTTGTTTTCAATATTCCTGACACATTCAGTGATAGACGGCAATAACTCACACACCTCTTACCCTAAAAAGATCTAAACTGTGTTTCCTACAAAAATACAAAGCAGGTTATGTTTCACAGCTGTCTTTTTCTTTTTTTTCTGCTCAATATTATGAGCACTGCTCCGTTTATGCCCTTGCAATAGTTGTAAGAGCGAGCACAACCCAGTCAAATTTCCATCTGTTTCAAGCTACAAATACTTGGAATTACATATCAACAGAACAAACAGAGATATGATCCCAAACTGAGCACTTTCAATCAATATGCTTCACCCGCAGCTGTTTTTCAGTAATTTATAACCCTCATGTCCATGTCAGAGCTACAATTTACTGATGTTTTAGTCTGTCTTTTTTGGAGATTTAGTCCATGCATGTTTCCTCGTCGGTTAGTAACACTATATTCCATTGCACAACAATAGTCTATCTGGCTTTTTGGCTAAAAAAAGAGAAAAAGAGAGATTATTTTTGAATGTCACCTATCCAGCTGTGCATAAACTAAGCTGTTGAATGGTCAGCGTATGAGGCGACTAGGCTAACCTAGCTTCAATTTTGATTAAATTATTCTCGAATCGGTTGCATAATATGTCGTGAATATACACCACTTGCAATGCATACTGCAGTCCTTTTTTGTCTGGCTTTCTCAGAAATCCCACCTGTTCGCCAAAAATTACTAATAATGTCACTGAGTATGTCTGACACTGGCGCATACATATTATAATAGACATGGCAGGCACGAAAGCTTGACTTGATTATTTGCATTTTGTTGCAATTGTTTTGTTTTTAAATTAAGAATTTTCCAGGATCGGCAAAAAAATGTAGTCTTTTGTTGATTTTGCGTTGGATTCAGCGATCGCAAAAATCACAAAAAACTTGGAGGTCTGATTTGTGAGAATTTGAAGTTGCTGAGACTTATTTCAGTATGTTGTTGTACTTCCAACTGAAAAAAGAAAATCAAGTAGGGGCTTTCTTTTTGCGCATCATTCACTTGTAGCAAACTAACAGTAAGATGAGCATGTTTAAGAATGTTGTAGCTGAAGCCTTCAACGCGACATCAACAGAAAAGGACCACCACTCCAAACATGGAAGCAAATGGTCAGGCTTTGATTTGAAGGCTTTGATTGAAGATTACACAAACAAACATTTATTATTTCATTGGATTAACTAGCACGGATTAATCGTTCACCTAAAGAATAACAATGTGTGCTAGCCCATTAATCTTTGTAAATTTTGATGTCACACAGACTTTAAACATCCCAAACTCTTAATCTGGACTGAAGATATCAGTGGGTTGAAAGGCTCTGCTTTAAAAAAAAAAAAAAAAAAACACGAAGAGGATTCCAGGAGTGATGGTGTTAAACAAACTGTCGGCGCTTGACACTACCGCTGCATGCTAAGAAGGTTGTCAAAGCAACCCACAGCTGCTAAATGGAGTATTAGCTTTTCAATTCAGACTAATCAGCTTTACAGAGGTGATATCTGAGGTGTCGGGCCAATATTCCTATAGCATCCACTCTGTGGGTTGTGTTAGCAAACAAATTCGAGAGCTCACCAAATGATGCATATGGCAAATCCCATACACTTAGAACTAAACGCAGTTAAGCATATGCAAATATGGTGGCTAGAGGTCTTTCGCAATGTTTTTCAGAATGACTGCCATCAAATAAGTGCAGATCAGAGTTATCTGTCATGCTTTACGCTGCCATGGATCCTTCTCCAGAGAGCATGGGGATAAATCTGATGCGCCTCACAAACCTCCGTCTAATGGCTCTTTCTAGTCTTTTTCTCATCCTCGTAGTCTTTTATTCTTGTAGTGGTATTAAGCTACTCCCAGATAAAAGCCTGCCGAAGAGCCGATCAATACCTATAGTCTCCATGTTTGCTTTGAAATTCTGACACTCTCCAATAGTTTTCATCTTCCCCTGGGGTGTTAGCCATGCAAATTAGCTGCGGGGGGGAAAAAAAAGCACCTTAAATCAATAAAAAACTGAATTCAACTATGTATAAGCAGTGGCTCATGAATATCAAGAAAAAAGTAGGACTGAAGAAGTGATTCAAACGCAATCTGGTGAAACTCGATGAATAATGAAAACGCAAACTTAAAAATGCATTGTTTTGTTAACGGTCGAATCAATATGTCATATTCTATTGCATAAATCTTAGCCAACTTTAGGCCTAGATGTTATTTCCCCGGAGACTTTGTTAAATATGAGTATTAAAGTTAGGGTCAGTATAAACTGCCTTTAGTTTCAGGATTAATGACTTTAATCAACAAGTCTAAATAACGCAGTTGTGGTGTCAGTATATGCACTGAAGGAGAAAATAACATCTACATAACCTGCAGCTCCGAACGCATACCGTGAACTAATTCTAATGAAGTAAATAACTGAATGATTATGCAATCACTGTTTATGACTTTATTTAAATGATGACTACAAAGTGGAATTGCAAATTTATGGTAATCGTATATTCTTGATATAGCACTCGCCATGTGACAAGTGGGGTCTGTGCTATAGAGTTTAGCCTCCGGCAGCTAACACTGAAACTTCAACAAAGTTTTTTTTCCACTGCATTTCAAATCAAAAGAGCACATATTTATAGTCCCAGCAGCAGACGGTGTTTAATAATTTAAAGGAACAGTTCACTCAAATATGAAAAATATTTACTTACACGGTGTTATCAAACTCATACGCTTGGAAGCTTGAATCTGCTATGAAATACAAAAATAAAAATGAAGTTGGGAAATGGCGATCTTATGATTCTGACCTTCTTTTGAGTTTCAATTTTGTAATGCTCACTTTCCTTCACAAAATGGAGAGTTTATATTTCAAGTTTGTAATTTACCCAGGCCCGGATTAAGAACTCAGAGGCCCCTGGGCACAATGTCTTGTAGGGCTCCTACAAGGCCGCACCCCTATAGTTGAATTAAAAAATAAGATCATATATAATATTTTTAAAATAAAGTTAATCTATCATTTTTTGCCCACATTTTTTTAAATAAATGACATAGTACATATATTTAGTCAACAAAGATTTACCTGATTTTAAAAGCATTTAAAGCACACTTTGATAAAAATACTAATAAAACTAGTGAAAATGAATGGTTTTTAATATACTTGTTCAAGTTCACTGAAGCAGTACTAAACATTTATTTTTAAGGGTATTTTAATGTATAACTTCTACAAACTTATAATGCATATGATTTGGATATAACACCTCTCTAATCCAGTTCTATGAATATGAGTCATCCATAATACACACACTGATTAATGATTCCTACAGTCTCCCTCGTGATGAAGAAGAGTAGGCAAAAAGCACTTGATTAAAAAGCTGAAAGTATCTGAAATCACACACACTATACCCGTTCTCTCCTGTCTCTCTCCTCTTGAGGGGCTTTTTCTGTCTCTCTCTGTCTCTCTCTCCATGAGGTCGGAGAATATGGGTGAAGCAGGGCATCTAACATTGTAAATACAGATTAATTATATTAAGACGTCACTAACATTTAACACCAGGTAGAAAAAAACTGTTTATAGAATATTTATTATTATCTTTATTAAATACCTTGTGACTCATTTTATATACTTTATTTAAATGTTTAAACAAAAACATTTCCTTTCTATTGAAAATAAATGTATTTCCAATCTGATATGTAATGGGGGAAAAAAGAAAAACGTGTTCATCAGACGCTGGATACGAACCGTGTTCATGATCGATTGCCTCAAAACACGTTTCCATGTGCTTTATGAGCTATGCCACTCCCCCCTGCTGTCCACTGCGCTCTTTAGTTATGTTGTCTCTGTCGATCAAACGGCGCTGACGGGAGCACACAACTAGCTTAATACAATGAGATGCGCTATTTGCACTTAGCCTAAATAGACACTCCAAAATCAGCATTTTTTTCCTCCCTCGCAGGGGCCCCAAGTGCACAGGGGCCCCTGGGCCTGTGCCCATAATGCTTATTGGTTAATCCGGCCCTGAATTTACCTTCTCACAATTCTCAACTGTGAGTTTATTATTTGAAGTTTGAGGGGAGGAAACACTGAATTAAAGACATAAATGCAGAATTAAGAAAGAAAAAAAAAGTCAAAACATTACAAAAATTGGAACTGTGAGAAATAAACTCAGAATTGTGAGGAAAATAGCAGAACTGTGAGATTTAATCTCAAAACTGTGAGAGAAAAAAAATATGTTTCTTGCAATTTGGGCTAAACTTTCAATTCAATTCATCTTTATTTCTATAGCAAAGTTCTAGTAAATTGAAACTGTGTCAGACCCGTTTTCAGAGTCAAATTTCAGTTTAGTTCAGTTCAGTGTGGTTTAATTTTTACTGCTGAAAGTCCAAACACTGAAGAACAAATCCATCGATGTGTGTAACCCCACCGGTTCTACACTACCCAACACACTCCGAGCTGGGATCGAACCAGCGATGATTAATATGATAGTCGGTTGGTCTAACAAGGAGGCTAAAGACCATGGCCCCTAGCATCTGTCGCTAGAGCATCTTTAGATTCAGAGGAGTGAGGTTTACCTGCACAGCACTTTACTAACTGACCTCCACTACACTCACCCACCTAAACTTCACTCCCATCTGGGTCACGACACAAATGTAACCCCGCCGGTCCTACACTACCCAACCAGCTACGAGCAGGGATTGAACTGGCAATTCTTTGTATGATAGTCAGTTGGTCTAAAAAGAAGGCTAAAGACCATGGCCACAAGCAATTGTCGCTAGAGCACCTTTAGAGGTCAGAGGAGTGAGGTTTACCTGCACAGCCCTTCAATAGCTGGCACACTCACCCCCATAAACCTCACTCCCATACAGGTCACGGCACCAATGTAACCTCGCCGGTCCCACACCCCACAACCCGCTCTAAGATTCTTTGTATGATAGTTGAAGGCTAAAGAGCATGGCCCCTAGCGCCTGTCACTAAAGCACCTTTAGAGGTCAGAGGAGTAAGGTGGCCTCCGCTACATGTGCAGCTCTACAAACTAGGAATTGCCAGAAATAAAGCCAGAAGAAGAGGAAGAGGAAGAAGTCGGCCTTCTGTAATCATGACCATCAAGGATTAAGAGTTATTCAGAAGGAATTGAATGGACTATTAATAGATGCTAGTAAAAAACATAAATAATGCTTGGAGAATAAGCTATATATGTCTAAGAGTGGGTTTGTTCTCATTTACACCAGAGATAGTATTTTTTTTTTTTTACGGAGGATACGTCTTTTTGGAGTTAACAAGAAGCTCATAATGTTGTTTTATAAAGCAGTTCTTGAACGCATTGTTAGATATGGTATCACAGTGTGGTTTGGCAACCTAAGTGTGGTTGATGCATCTCTTAGACAGGATGGAAAATAGTTGGCCACGATGAATATTTTAATCCTCAAGTTTTATATGAGAATTGTGTCCTCAACCAGGTGGAAAGCATTGTGAATGATCCAACTCATTTTTTGTTTCCACATTATGAACTACTTTCCTCTGGTAGAAGATATAGAGGCCCAAAGTGTAGGTTGAATCGTTATAAGAAAGTGGGTTCATTTAACAAGAGTCTATCTTAATTAGCATTATAAATTATGTAACTGCTGTATTTTTTTGTATAGTTTTTATTGCCTGTTTTTATAGAATGTCTGCAGCAATATGGTGATGTCCATAACAAATTTCCTGTTATGAACAATAAAGTTACTACTACTACTACAAGAACTGTGATATATAAACTCAAAATTGTGAAGGAAACAAGTCAGAATTTCAGCAAATAAACTCTGAAATTAAGAAACAGCCACAATTGCAATATATAAACTCCAGTTGTGAGGGGGAAATTATTAAAGGTATAAACATTGCACTTTGAGAAATGGTCTCAAACTTGGAAAAAGCAGGACATAAACTTGTATTTACAAAAACGATATAACAAAATGTTAAAAAAAAATGTAAGTCTTATACTTTACTCTAACAGCTTTTTGTATTATTCTGCAGAGAAAACAAGCTTCCATTGAAAAAGTGTATACTTTTTTATATATAATAAAACACACTCATTCTTTAAATAATGTCCAATTTGAGTTCCATTAGAAATAACATCATACAGCACATGATGTTATTTCCAATAGAGCTCAAATAGGATCACATTTAAAGGGGACCTATTATGTCCCTTTTTTAAAGACGTGAAATAAGTCTCTGATGTCCCTAGAGTGTGTATGTGAAGTTTCAGCTCAAAAATACTGCACAAATATTATTTTACAACTCTTTGAATCTGCCTCTTTTAGACTTTTATCGAAATTTCGCCATTTTGGTGAGTGCCGCTTTTAAATTGAAATGAGATGGGATCAAAAGAGGGCGGAGCCACAAATGCCTATGTATCAGCATAGTGGCAGATTCAAAACCAAGCCTAATGTTGTATGCTAATGAGGCAGAGATGGTTAGTAATGGGCAGGGCTTTTCCCCACTGATGACATGTCAAAGGGAGAATGTCAATCCAAGTGTTTCTGCAGACTGTTTTAATCAAGTGTGATTATAAAAAAAAAATAATTAATACATTTTTACCATTAGAAGCTGGTTATATTCACATACATTTACATGTTTAAACCCCTTATAAAAGTGATTTTTGCATATTAGGTCCCCTTTATCAGCAAAAGACCACACAGAGTGCAGCTCCTGTCAGCTAAGAACAGGAAACTGAGGCTACAATTCACACAGGCTCACCAAAATTGAACATTAGAAGATTGGAAAAACATTGCTTGGTCTGGTGACTCTTGATTATTGCTGCAACATTCAGATGGTAGGGTCAGAATTTGCTGTCAACAACATGAAAGCATGGATCCATCCTGCCTTGTATTAACAGTTTAGGCTGGTGGTGGTGGTGTAATGGTGTGGTGGATATTTTCTTGGCACATTTTGGGCCCGTTAGTTCCAAATGAGCATCATGTCAATGCCACAGCCTACTGAGTATTGTTGCTGATCATGTCCATCCCTTATGACCAAAGCGTACCCATCTTCTGATGGCTACTTCCAGCAGGATAATGCACCATGTCATAAAACGCGAATCATCTCAGACTGGTTTCTTGAACATGACAATGATGCTATTATGTTTACAAGCCTTTTTGCACTATATACTGTTTTACATCTGCATAACTCTGGTTTGCACTCAATGCCATATGCTGTTAACTGTAATTGTATTGCTCACAAAATTTAAATGTTTACGTATATTTTT
>CAIGQZ010004625.1:3609671-3624722 GCA_903798205.1 Danio tinwini | reverse complement strand
ATCTATCTATCTATCTATCTATCTATCTATCTATCTATCTATCTATCTATCTATCTATCTATCTATCTATCTATCTATCTATCTATCTATCTATCTATCTATCTATCTATCTATCTATCCATAATTTCATCCATTTTTCTATCCATCATTCTATCCACCCATCATCCATAGTTCTATCCATGCATCATTCTATCCATCCATTGTTATATAATCCATCCATCGTTCTATCCATCCATGCATCATTATATCCATCGTTTGATCCATGTATCCATCATGCATCCATCTATCCATTGTTCTATCCATCCTTCCATCCATCCATCCAATCATTCTATCAATCCATCCATCTATCCATCCAGCCATCCATTCATCCATCCATCCAGATTTACTACTATTTCAAGTAATCTCCCAGCCCTAGCTTTTAGTGTTTTTTTCTGAACTGAAAATACATGATCCATCCATCTATCTATTGTTCCATACATATATCCATTGTTCTACTCATCATTCTACCCATCCATCCATCCATCTTTCTATTGTTCTATCAATCTATCATTCTATCAATCCAATCAATCCAGAGATTTACTATTTCAAGTAATCTCCCAGGCCTAGCTTTTAGTGCTTATTTCTGGACTTAAGAAAATACATGATCCATGTATCCATCCATCTATCCATCCATCTTTTTCAATTCATCTATCTATTGTTCTATCAATTGTTCTACCCATCATTCTACCCATCCATCCATGCATCTTTCTATAATTTTATCAATCTATCGCCCAATCAATCTAGAGATTTACTAGTGTTTTAAAAGTAATCTCCCAGCCCTAGCTTTTAGTGTGTTTATTTTCTGAACTTAGAGAAAATACATGAATAACAAAAATTGTATTCAAAAAACCCAATTGCCACCAAAGAACAACAACAAAATACACAGATATTAAGAATTGCATGTAAAAAAATATATAAATTAAAAAAAACATATGCAGTGTTATGGAACCAAACTGTATATGTATGGTAGCATTGTTGCCATATTAGAATGTCTGATTCTAATTTCCAATTTTGAGAATTAACACTGTTTTCCAAATACAGCAGGGGATTGGAGAAGTGGATTGCCAGAAAATTGAGGGCATAAAACCTAAAATGTATTCCAGCAAGAAAAGCTACATGAAAAATACATGTAAAACAGTATGATGATATTTCTTTCATTGTCATACATTGTTTAACATTCACAGACACTTTAAAATCAAATGTTTGGATCCAATACAATGACGAACATCCCAATTTAACTGCTTAAGTGCACTTTAGACAAAACTGATTAGGTTACTGAAGTGAACATACACACCAGGTGG
This sequence comes from Danio tinwini, assembly GCA_903798205.1. Classification (NCBI taxonomy): domain Eukaryota; kingdom Metazoa; phylum Chordata; class Actinopteri; order Cypriniformes; family Danionidae; genus Danio; species Danio tinwini. The sequence continues at coordinate 3,623,382 of CAIGQZ010004625.1, read as the reverse complement.
GGTTTGACTTTATCTGGCATGCATTTATCTGCCCAGGATTCACACAAGCACTCAATTTGCTAGCTTTCTGAGAAAAGCAAGCCTCTGTTTGCGCACATATTGTAGTCAACAGCATCTTCTTCCACCACAATGTTTGAGAAAACCTTAAAAGAGCATTAATTTCACAGCATAAGCTCACTTACATCAATGAAAACACCAGTTAAAAAAAATTAAAAGTGAAACTGAATGTATTAAACTGTGGTGGAAGAAAATACCAGAACAACAAAGCGCTTACCAACTTGAAGGAAATAAGAGTCAGTGAAAGGAGGTCTGTGTGAACTTAGAGAAAAAAGCTTCTACTGGTGCACCATTATTACACTAGTATTATTCATCATTCAAAATATTCAGAATATGCATTAATATGTCAGGGTATCAATATTGTTGTCAACCCTATTGTGCGGTGTAAGAAATAACAGAACCCTAGGTACCCAGTGGTGTCAGATCTAGCAAAAAGCATAAGAAAAAGCCTGTAGTAGTCTCATAACCAAATGCTTCATGTTAGAAATAAATAACCTACATGTCAAAATAATGCAGCCCGCCTCCGCCTACTTTAGTAACACCATAAACTGGATTGCATAATACATTTAACAAGCCACGCTTATAAAAAAGTGGACATGGCAACTCTCCAAGAGTGTGCTTTTAAAGTAGAAAAGTACACCAAACATAAAAGATGAGCAAATGTAGCAATGGTCAACACGGTGTCAAATCATTGCATTTCTGAGAGTTACAACTCTAACAAAATCATAATATCTTTCATAATTATCTCCATGTTTAAATGTGCTAGGCAGAATATCCCCAACAAATATTGTATACATATAATAAACAAACTACAGTTTTAAATATACACAATAAAGCAAAAACTAAATTGAAATACTTTTTATGCACTATAAAATGCTTTAAACTCTCTTAAAATCACACAGTCACAAAGCCTTAAAGTCGATGGAGATGATAAACTTTCACTCTAGTATTAAATTGTGCAGTGTTTCCACAAATCTTGTGTTAAACCTGTGGTTTCTGGTCATCTGTAATCCCAACTCGACATTACATATCTTGCGATGTGACTATTGGATGCACACATTGTAATACGATGCTAAAACAATATATTGTGCAGCCCTAGCTAGGACTTAACATTACCATTAGGAGTTTTGTACTAGGTAACTGGTTGATTAAAAAATATAAATTTCCAAACATGTTTGTATACACAAACTGGCCACATTAATAGGTGCATCTGTCCAACTGCTTGTTAACGCAAGTTTCTAATCAGCCAATCACATGGCAGCAACTCAGCATTTAGGCATGTAGACATGGTCAAGACGATCTGCTGCAGTTCAAACCGAGCATCAGAATGGGGAAGAAAGGTGATTTAAATGACTTTGAACGTGGCTGGTGTTGGTGCAAGACAAGCTGGTTTGAGTAATTTAGAAACTGCTGATCTACTGGGATTTTCACACACAACCATCTCTAAGGTTTACAGAGAATGGTCTGAAAAAGAGATAATATCCAGTGAGCGGCAGTTCTGTGGGTGCAGAGGAGAATGGCCAGACTGGTTCGAGCTTATAGAAAAGCAACAGCAACTCAAATAACCACTCGTTACAACTGAGGATGCAGAAGAGCATCTTAACACATCAAACCTTGAGGCAGATGGGCTACAGCAGCAGAAGACCACACCGGGTGCCACTCTTGTCAGCTAAGAACAGCAAACTAAGGCAAAATTGGACAATAGAAGACTAGAAAAACGTTGCCTGGTCTGATGAGTCTCGATTTCTATTGTGACATAGAATTCTACGGATGGTGGGGTCAGAATTTGGCGTCAACAACATGAAAACATGGATCCATCCTGCCTTGTATCAATGTTTCAGGCTGCTGGTGGTGTATTGGTGTGGGGGATATTTTCTTGGCATACTTTGGGCCCATTAGTACCAATTAAGCATCGTGTCTACACCACAGCCTACCTGAGTCTTTTTGCTGACCATGTTCATCGCTTTATGACCACATTGCTTCCATCTTCTGATGGCTACTTCCAGCAGGATAACGAGCCATGTCAAAGCGCAAATCATCTCAGGTTGATACTTTGAACATAACAATGAGTTCACTGTACTCAAATGGCCTCCACAGTCACCAGACTCAATCCAGTAGAGCACATTTGGGATGTAGTAGAATAGAAGATTTTCATCATGGATGTGCAGCCAACAAATCTGCAGCAACTGCGTGATGCCATCATGTCAATATGGACCAAAATCTCTGAGGAATATTTCCAGTACCTTGTTGAATCTATGCCACGAAGGATTAAGGCAGTTCTGAAGGCAAAAGTGGGTCCAACCCGGTACTATTAAGGTGTACCTAATAAAGTGGCCGGTGAGCGCACATCCAAAAGCTCCCAAAATTACTTTAGAAAACCAATGGGTGTTGAAGGTCAGGGTTTGCTACACCTCTAAATGCACAGACTGCTAAAGCTACAAAACTCATACATCAATCAAAAAAAAAAACAAAAAAAATCTTGAATGGCAAATGTTTACTGAAAGAGACGAACCCTAAAGAAGCAAATAAATCAAATGTTTCCTTTGGGATCGCGAAACGCAGATGGCCGTCGCATGAATACACGGTGATTGAATCCGCAGACGCAGCACATGCACTTCGGAGCGGAATAGAAAGAAAAACACATATCCTTATCTGACTCGTCGCTCATTGAACATCCACCTCCCCTGAGAAGCCTTTGAGTCAGGAGCAACCAAAAGCCATTACACAGTCGCACTACAGCTAGATGAAAACAGGGCTTACTGCGCCAGGCTTTTGACAACAGCACAAAGCCTGAAAGTGTTTATATTCCCGTTTTTAGTAGACCTGTGTAGGAAGGAGCTGCATTTGACTGCGTTTCACAGGCGGAAGCTGAAAGTGCAGACAATACCCACGCAAAAATCATATCAGGGCTTTTCACTTGCCTTATACATAAATATGCGAAATCTAGTTTATTAGACTATGTACACTGCAATATTTATACGTTAATTTGATTTTTGTCCATATTTTCTTTTTCTCTTTTGATTTATTTATGCTTTTGAATTGCATTATGAGACCTTGACCTCTACTCCAATAACTATTGATGTCAAAAAGTTTGGCTTTTATTGACATTTATAATAGTTTGAAATGATTGTGATGTTTTGTTTTGCTGCGATATGAAAATAATCCCACCAGATGATTTGAAGAGCTCTATTTGGAAAGATTTCCTCCATTTAGATGGACTGGGATGATCAAGTATAATTAATTTGTCTGTTTATTAATGAGTCTCTGCCACAGAAACTTTACAGTCCTGTTATATCTGAAGAAATGCCTTGGAGACCTGGGGAGGAAAATACACTCTATATACACTCTGTAATATCTACTAAAATATAATAAATTACATATAATAAATTACAAGCTTGTTTAAATTAATAATTACAAATAAATAAACAGTGCTTTATGGATTTATGTGAGTTTAACAATATTCAAGTACAGAATTGTGAACAATCAAATGCAAAATAACACTATCAATGTACCGTCATAATATATTTAACTTTTAATCTTTAATAAATAATCTAAACCTGCAGTATGGCTATATTGCAGATACACACACTGCAGTATCAATGCTCCTAATGATATATTGTTCAGCCCTAATATATTGTCTGGATTGGTGTTAAAAATTTAAGTAAAAAAGCCGCGTAATAAACAGCCAGTACTTTTTTCTGTTATTTTAGTCACTTGTTAAACTCCAGAGTTGAATTTTCAACATCCAAAGCCAGCAGAGGACAGATTGAGGTTACAAAATGCAATTCAGACTCTTAAATAAACCGACCTGTGAATATCAGAATTTGAAAACGGTTAACATTTTTTCTTAAAATGTAAAATCAAATACTAGCAAAGTGAATACTGCAGAGTAACTAGAAGAGCAAAACTATGTTGGTTTGATGTTCTTGCTTGAGCTTAGTTGGCATATTACAAATTAGTTAACATTATATACTTTGTAAATGTTAAATGAAGATATAAATTCAGAAATGTTTATATTGATTGGGCTAGCAACCATAAATTTTGACAATATAATAATGTTTTAAATTTGAGTCATGTTTTGATCAGTTAAAAAAAATAAATGAATAAATGGTGCCAATAGCCTAAAGCCTCATTCACACTACTCGCAGCGGTAAAGCAACGAGCGACCGTTCATTTCAATGGAGAGTGAACGACTTCCAGCAACCTTAGTCTATGCAAGCAAAATTTACTGTTGGCGACTAGTTGGTCGTGTGGAGCGATGCAACAAAGTTTAAAATTTTTTTAGCCTCATTCCACTACGAGCAACTCGCAGCACCGACAAGCGACCATTCAGTCCAATGGATCATGAGCAATTTACACTGTTGGTGACCATGTGGGAGTATCAAGCTCTTTCTTGCTCAAAAAGCTGAGAATCCTTCAACTTAATGCAAATGTAGGATGACTTTCTTGAGCAACAGCCAATAAGGGCACCAGTAAAGCTCACATGGTCCTCTCTTAGCTTGCTCAAAGGCCAGTTGTTTTCTCCGTGTTGTAGACCTACACAGACCTGCATTTTCATCCGTTAGCCACTCAGAGCGACAGGCAGCTACAAAGTCGCTGTTAGTGTAAATGAGTCATTCAACTTTATGCAAATGAAGAGCGACTTTCTTGAGTGACAGTCAATAAGAGCACCAGTAGAGCTCACGTGGTCCTCTCTTGTGTTCTCTGTGCTGTAGACTAGAGGTCTGCACGTGACTATTTTTTAATGCAAGGTTTTTTTTCTGTACCCAACCGCTCCCACCATATATTCAGCCTTTTTTCACCGGCTGCCCACCCTGCCCCGTTTCTACCCAACCCGAACATTCCCACAAAATTTATGGTTTCCAAAATCTCACGTTTAAATTGGATACTATCAAAAGAGAGAGATAACAGATAAAACTGTAGGTTGTGCAAGGATTATAGGCTAAACGTCAGTTTTGTTTGCCCCTTTGTGATGAGACATGAGTGCTGCCTTAAACCTGAGATTCCAGTCTTGTGATTGCTAAAGGGCAAAACTTTGCGGTATTATCTCATTGCGCAAAGGCTATTTTTTTTCCATTTGCATCTATGATGCATGAAATAGACTTCCATACATCAGACTTGCCAGATGTGGGTTTCCTAACAGCAAACTGACTGTTTTCTAACGCAAGCTGAAGGATAGTGCATCTTCACTTTGCTCTCCCATATTGGTAAAGCCTGCCCTGAGGACGTTATGCAGATGATGCGCGCAGACTGTGCAAAAAAAAAAGCATGTGCAGAAAGCACTGGTCATGCAAGTGTAGCAGTCGTGAGCACTACCTGTACCTGTGCTCAATAAGAATGAGGAAATCACAGAATTGCTGTTGCGAAATAACGTCGGGACTCTGGTGCACTATATTGTTAGACCGTCTGCTCCTGTTCAAATTACACCAGAGTTACCGACCACTACTGCATTTTATTCAGAAATGTATTCCCGTGCTGCAAGAAATCGTGTCCCACTGTACCATGGGAATGCAGATTTCTACTGTAGACCTACACAGACCTGTGTTTGCAGCAGAGCAACAGGCAGATACAAAGTCGCTGCTAGTGTGAATGAGGCATTTTGGTTAAGCATGTCGAAAAATACCCGACACCAAGTTCAATTTCTGACTCAAGGTCCTTTTGATTATGATTTCCTGTCAATACGCTACACTGCTCTATCCATTCAAGGTTGAAAACCTCTAATAAATAATAAAAAAACTAACTATTACAATTCTAGCAGCTTTTAAACAACAATTTGAGTGAAAAAGACTGTTGTAAGTCAGAATTATTATACCTTCTGTGATTTATTTAATTTTTTTCAAATATTTCCCAAATGATGTTTAACAGAGCAAGGAATTTTTTCACAGTATTTCCTATATTTTTTCTTCTGAATAAAGTCTTATTTGTTTTATTTCGGCTAGAATAAAAACAGTTTAAATTTAGCATTTTAAGGTCAATATTATTAGCCCTCTTAAGCAATATATTTTTTCTATTGACTACGGAATAAACCATTGTTATAAAATGACTTGCCTAATTACCCTAAAGTACCCAGTTAACCTAGTAAAGCTTTTAAATTGCACTTTAAGCTGAATACTAGTTTCTTGAAAATATCTAGTCAAATATTATGCACTGTCATCATGGCAAAGATAAAAGAAATCAGTTATTAGAAATTAGTTATTAATATTCTTATGTTTAGAAAACAGAAATTGAGGAAAACATATGCAGAGAAGCTAATAATTCTGAGTTCAACTGTATGTTTAAATACATATCAAGCCTTGCCGCTTAAAAGCAGCATTGCGGACTAGCACCCTGCTTTTATATCCCTCGCAATCTCCACTTCAACACTTTCCTTCTACTTCACCTTTCTGCACATTCTGCTTATTTGTTTTCTCTGAAAGCCTAACCATGGCATTTCTAACCCTGCTATTTCATCCCAGCATCTAAAGAGCCATCAATGCTGAACGGGTTGGTGGCAGGGCTGGTTGACATGGCCACCCCTGGGCGTCAAGTTGCACAAATTAATTGCATACGGATAAAAGTGTACGTTACGTAAATCCTTTATCAGCAAAGCATAATAATGACAAAAAAGCAAAGGTCTGACAGATGCCATCGCCACTGAGCTTCAAGCGCTGCTTTTCAAGCGTGCGTGTGCTGATAGGTTATTAAGAAGCATTTTCAAATCCTAATTAGGGAGCAGATATGTCACAATAAGGCAACCCAAGCAACCCTTTGGGAAAAGTGCAGCCGGGACAAAGGTCAAAACTGATTTAATGAAGTCAAAGTGCTTTTAAGGGGTCAATCTTAAATTAAATTCATGATCCAAGCACGATTTTGTATGTGTGTGTGTGTATTTCAATAAACAGAATCCACCAAACACACACACACACACACACACACACACACACACACACACACACACACACACACACAATTCAACAAATTAAAAGACCTGACCCCAACAAAACATTGTTAAATGAACCAACTCATAAGTGCCAGCAACAAAGATACTCCTCTGGGATCCTGTAAAAACATGCATTAATTATGCACATCTTGACATTTTCAAATATGTGGTATATTAAAGAGACATAGAGCGTATTTTTCTCCCCAGAGCCTCAAAAATGACATGATGTAAAGGTCTCCAAGGCATCTCTTTGGATATAACAGGACTGTAAAGTTTCTGTGGCAGAGACTCATTAATAAACGGACAGATTAATAAACTATTTTGGACGTGCAATTAATATGTGCGCCACGGGGGAGGGGAGATGAGTCGGGGTTTGTTCATCACATCACGTATATTAACAAAGCATTCCGGGAACCTGCCATCTAATCAAAGTACTCTCCACTGAGCTGTTACCAGTGATGTTGGGACATGAAATCCATCGCTACACAACCTCTGTGCACAAGTTGTGCTGAATTGCTATTTCCTAATCTCTGAGGATGTTGATCTATGGTTGGTATGCACCGAATATGTCCTTTTCACAATTGCCAAGTGCACAAAACAAGATCATCATGTACTTTTACTAAGCTATTCGTGAGCAACTCGAAGATAACCTCTTATTTATTATTCTTCTTCTTCATGCTCATTGTGCTTATACTACAAACACAAAGGAGGGTGATTTATTCCAATTTTTTTCAAAGATAAGAGACATCAAAAAGTGAACAGTTATTGATTTGCAGAGTGAAATTTAAAAATTGAGTCTGAAACCTGCAGTCTGTTCAGGTTTGGGTTTTTGCATTCTGATCTAGAGCAGGTTTTTGTTGTGTTCTAAATTAAGTTTTGCACTGACTGGAATGTCTAATCTGAATAGTGCAATTTGCTGTGGATTATTTGAGCTGAACATAAATAACTATTGGGGTTTGATCTGAATGGTGTTTTGAATTGTTTCCAAATTGTTAAAGTAGTCCGATCTGAAGTTATTAATCTGAATTGAATTGTGTTTTTGCAATCTGAACGTAGTTTCACAATCTGACATGAATCAGGTATTTGGAATTGATTTCCTATGCAGTTTTTGTATCTGATTTAAACAAATATTTTACAAAATTTTGTCTGAATAGAGGTTTTGAAATCTGATTTGAATTCACTTTAAAAAGGTATGAATGCAGACTTTGAAATCGGATTTGGTTTAAATGATTTCTAAATTCTAATAGCATCTGCAAGACAATAAAATTACACACCTACAGAAGAGTGGGTTCAGATTTAAGATTTAGTCTGAATTGAGTTATGTTTTTAAGGTCTGATCTGAATTAAGAATAAAAATGTAATATGGATGGAATCTAAACTAATCAGAATATCTGATCTGATCAATGCAATTTGCTGTAAATGAATTTAAGCCGGACATTAATAGTTATTGGGGTTTGATCTGAATGATGTTTTGAATCTAATCTGAATTGGTATTGTAGTCGGATCTGAATTCAGTTATTAATTTGAATTGAATTGTGTTTTTGCAATCTGAACTTTGAGTTTAATTAATTAATAGTTTTAAAAATTAAATCAGATTTGAGGTTTTGAATTCAATTTAAAATGGTATGAATGCAGTCTTTGAAATTGGATTTGGTTTAAATGACTTCTGTATTCTCATACTATTTTGAAATTCATCATAGCATCTGCAATTTGCTGTGAATGAATTTCAGCTGGATATAAGAGTTATTGGGGTTTGATCTGAAATGGTATTGCGGTCTTTGACTGAATAAAGATATTAATCTGAACAGAATTGTATGTTTGCAATCTGAATGTAGTTTCACAATCTTATATGAATCAGGTATTTGGAATCGATTTTCAATATGTTTAAAATCTAATTTAAATAAATAGGTTTAAAATCTGATCAAATTGAATTGAGGTTTTGAAATCAGATTTTAAATTCAATTTAAAATGGTATGAATGCAGTCTTTGAAATCGAATTTGCTTTAAATGAGTTCTAAATTCTGTGTTCTCATACTATTTTGAATCGGTCAAAGCATCTGCAACACAACAAAATAACAAGAACTACAGAAGAGTGGGTTCAGATTTAAGATTTAGTCTGAATTGAGTTATGTTTTTGAGGTCTGATCTGAATTGAGATTAAAAATCGAATATGTTTTTAATCTAAACTAATCAGAATATATGATCTGAATTGTTTTATGCAATTTGCCGTCAATGAATTTGAGCTGGATATAAGAGTTATTGGGGTTTGATCTGAATGATCTTTTGAATCTAATCTGAATTTGTATTGTAGTCTGATCTGAAATAAGTTAGTAGTAATTTTGCAAACTGAATGTAGTTTCACAATCTGATATGAATCAGGTATTTGCCATTGATTTTTTTAGAAGTGTGTGGGTTCTAATTTGAACAAATAGTTTTACCTGAATAGACCTGAATTGAGGTCTTGAAATCTGAATTTGGAATTAAATTTTTTAAAAATGGTATGAATGCGGTCTTGAAAGAGCATCAATGAGTTCTAAATTCTAGTCTCATACTATATTGAAATCTGTCATAGCATCAGCAAGACATTAGAATAAAAAGAACTACAAAGGAATGGGCTTCAGATTTAAGCTATGGCACAAGAGATCAATACAGTTAAACGAACATCTTACCATGGAGCCATTGAGCACTAAGTGATTGTTTCACACGGATCTACTGATTGCACCTCTTCAACACTAAAGCACTTCTTCTCACCCTAATGTATCAGCCTTACATCCCCAGCTTGATGATCTGATGACCATTACTGCTGCAGTGGAGCAAATCTAGGGTGGTTGGAACAAAAAGAGACATTGATTTGGTTGAGAAACAACCAGAGAATGACTAACAAGACTATCAAGTAATGATGACAAACTAGGAATGAAGATAACAGCCTAATCTACAAGAGGGAGACGTCATGATAATCACTTTTTGCCAATTGTTTATATAAAATAATCATGTAAACCAAGAAAAATAGAAGATTATGTGTCAAAATATGAAATAACTTTGGAATGTCAGATGGGAAAAAAGATCAGTGATCCACAAACCTTCAAAGACCGTCCAGTGTTGTTGAGAAACAGAAGATGGCTCAATAATGCTCATCTCGCCTGAATCATGCAGCGAAACCGGCCAGTAATTGGCTATTTTCAGACTACTACATCAGGTGTCTGCCTTCCCTCAGGAATTTCCCATGGATTTTTTAGAATAGTGGTTTTCGATTTATGAGTAAAATAAGACTGCAAACCTCATGTGGGAACTTTTAAACTATGGTTTGTTTGTGTGCCTGTGTTCTTTCATGTTTTATGTGAAATGTTTCTACATAATGACGACAACTACTAATAGAAGACTCTGGATTTGCATTATTGATGTATCAGACAACACCAAGTCTGATTATGGCTCATTTTAAATCATGAATATACAGTAGACTAAAGACAACAGCAGATATACAATTATCTAATTTGATGGAGAGGCAGATTGGGTAACATTTTATTTCATAAGGCACCTTGAGAACATTAAGTATTTATATAATCATGACATGGCACATCATACATTTAAATGAGAATTGGAATAACTGTCACCAAGTGTCATTTGCTGAAAAATGTCAATCTGTCAAAATAATCTTATAACAATCAATTTTATAACATTTAATGACAAATTGTATGTATACCACTGCACAATAAAACTATTAATACCGCTGTTTTACAATTTATGACAGTTATAATGGCTTAATGACAATTATGCTGATTACAGATTCATGACAAGTTTTGTTTTCTTGATGATGTCAAATTGTGATGATAAAGACAGGTGATGTATTTGTCGAATTGTCATGAAAAAAGACATCTCAAACAATGTCATCTTTGCATTTTAAATGACATGACAAGCAAAAGACACTTAATGACAGTTATCGTAAGCATGCTTAAAATCCCATTCATATTCATTGCGTCATGCTATGATTATTAAGGTTTCATGACAGTCTTATGAACACCCTCGTCAAGTAAAGTGTTACAGTTCATACAGATCAAACCTGCTAACTGAGCATTGACTTTAATCTTTCTCAAATGATGTTTAACAGAGCAAGAAAATTTTCATAGTATGCCCGATAATATTTTTTCTTCTGGAAAAAGTCTTTTGTTTTATTTTGGCTAGAACAAATGCAGTTTAAATTTTTTAAACCCATTTTAAGGTCAAAATTATTAGCCCCTTTAAGCTATATATTTTTTCGACTGTCTACAGAACAAACCATCATTATAAAATAACTTGTCTAATTACCCTAACCTGCCTAGTTAACCTAATTAACCTAGTTAAGCCTTTTAATGTCACTTTAAGCTGAATAGAAGTGTCTTGAAAAATATCTAGTAAAATATTATTTACTGTCATCATAACATAGATAAAATAAATCAGTTATTAGAAATTAGTTATTAAAACTATTATGTTTAGAAATGTTTAAAAAACTTCTATCCATTTAACAGAAATTGGGGGAAAATGGGAGGCTAATAATTCATGGGGTAATAATTCTGACATCAACTATATATATATATATATATATATATATATTTAATATATATAATTGCCTATGATAATGTCATGATTACTGAGTTACATGATTACTGAATGCTGAGTTCTATAATTAAAATTCACTGTTCCCTGCATTCACAAATCAAACACAATTTATATAGTCTGAGGTATGCCCCAAAAAATAGACTATTTACTAACCAACTAACACTCCAAAAATTATGTTTGCTGTTTGTTCAAGCTGCTTATTTAAAATGAGCCAAAACAACACAATTCTCTTTTTATTTTGGAACAACCTAATTGTTTTATTTTTAATCCACTTAAATATGTAAAAACTAACAAGCTAACATGTGTTCTTCATGTTGCCCCAATACAAATCGATTGTGTGGAACCCAGGATTTGTTTTCTGAAGAAAATAGTCATTCTAAGCTTGATAAACACATACGAGCATACAGCAGTGCTATCTGGACAACACAGGCTAGTTTGAATTAATATAGCTGCATTTTGCACGCATAGGTTTTGTGTTTTTTGTTTTTTTTTACCATTGCATTCTTCAGGTTTATGTATTATCAGTACATGTTAAATCATAAGCAAGGTTTATTTTTCCCATGGCATGTAATAGATATAATGGTGTTAGTGAGACCAGCAGGGGGTACTCAACCGGCTGTCTGAGTGGGTCCTAACGCCCCGGTACATTGATGGGGATTCTATACAGCGCAGTGAGCGCCGTCTTTTGGATGAGAAGTTAAATCAAGGTCATGACTCTCTGTAGTCATTAAAAATCCCAGGTATATGAGTAGGGGTTTAACCCCGGCATCCTGGCCAAATTTGCCTACTGACCTCTCTCTACCATGGCCTCCTAACCATCCCCATATCATAATTGGCTTCCTCACTCTGTTTCCTCTCCACCAATCAGCTGGTGTGTGGTGTGCGGTCAGGTGCAATATTGGCTGCTGTCACGTCATGAAGAGATTCCTTATTGTGGAAAGCGCTTTGAGTGTCCAGGAAAGCACTATATAAATGTATTAATTATTATTAAGATGAATCATTATTATTATTATTACTTTTACAATGTATGATGTGTTTAACTGAATGATTACATTACATACTGGTGGCTTTAGTGCATTTAAGTATCCATAACAGGCTTAAACAAGCCAAGGCCAGCATAAAAACATAACAAAAAAAGTATTGTTTAATAATTATTATTAGTATATAAATAAATACAATTAATATATTAACAAAGCAATATCACACACTGCAACAACTTGATGTGTCAAGGCCCTTTTTAAAGCACAACCTGTTAGCAACCTCATATTCGAAGTTTAAACTTATTTTACAAAGAAATGAAAGTCATTTTGACCTTGAAATGTTGATAAGTTAATGACCTAATTAATTCCTGAAACTGGAAGTTCCTGTGGGAGTCTATGGCGAAAAATTAGCCTTCCGGGTGACTAAAAAACCTGACATCGTAACCGAACAGCCCACCAGCAGGAGTTGTAATAATCAAGCTTTAACGCAGCACTCTTCCTAATGAAATCATATCTAAATCCCATTCACATGAGTCCAATACATTATGCATCGCCACAGTGAGCATAACTAGCTGTGCAAAAGCAGTTGAGATCATTAGCATCGCGGTCTTCCCACACACAATAATTGATCTCAGTGACAGGATTTTCACAGAAAGCCACAATGAATGTGCATAAAAAACACTCTTGGTTACAGCAGAAAGCAAGAAGAGACCTGTTCGGTGTGGCTTAGTTAGCGTAGCCCATTTTGCTAGTTTTCAAACACATTAACGCATCTGTCAAAAAGACTTCAAGATTGCAAGCTAAATGCTAATCAGTACAAGCATGTTATGATGGTGCCTATGAACTTTTCACACAAACCACATGAAGAGCCCTACTGGGAAGTCTATATATAAACATGAAGAGAATATGTGCTGCTAGCTTAGGCTATACCCGGCGTTCTGTGTACATTTAATTACTGAGAGTGGTTGCTGTGAAAATGCTTTACAGGACAAACAGTTTATCAAAGCATGATTTACTGAATTGGGTTTGCTCCAGGGGCATGTTCAAGCATGTGTGCAGGATTCACTTCTGCTTGATCTTAATAAACCGCTACTAATCTGTACATGCTAGCGCTGGAGCTAAATAAGCTTTCAGGAAAACGCTGACAGTAATCAAACATATT
>CAIGQZ010004625.1:3562008-3596789 GCA_903798205.1 Danio tinwini | reverse complement strand
ACACACACACACACACACACACACACACACACACACACTTAAAATCAATCTAATTTAATTCCAAGATAAATATATACTATATTTTAAAGACTAGTTAAAAAATAAAGAGACCCCTTGGACATTTTCAATAAATAAATAATTTATTAAAAAAGAGAAAATTCCAATTCGCTTAAATAACAAAAGAGGTGGTATTTTCAGACGTGTAATGACTCAAAATGAGAATAAATTCTGTTCATAAGAAACCCACTTTTTTATTTCACTAACATACTGTAGTGTATTGTGCATCGCTAATCTTACTGTTCATTCACACCAAAGGCAGAGAGACCTTCAGAGTTTGCTCAGGCCGCCCTGACGACAATGCCGTCTGCCCTCACTGCTCCACCAGCAAGAGCATCAAAATTCACTACATTGATCTCATATTTAAAGGGGCCATTGCAGCATATCAGCAAATTCCTCACATTCCCACAAAACATGCTTTCTAGCATGAAAATATTGCACGCCTTATCACATTCATTAATTAAGTCGTTGTGTGGCTTTGCTCCACTTATCCAATATGTCCATATTGTATGTCTGAAGTATTCTGAAGTAGCAATACTGTTTTGTACTACACATTATACTGTCATTTATATAAATAAATAAATAAATAAATAAACATTAATGCACATCAGTAACTCGTCAGTAACTTTTTTTGTTACTGTAAAAAAACATTGTAATTATTAGAAATCAGGCAACTTCAATATTCAAACCCCTGTGATCGGAACATACACAGGACTGTGTTCTCTGGAATCCTCTCGAGCTGTGGACTGCAACACTCCGATTGCTTGCTGTCGAACTGTGTCATAGCTCACTACCTAGAAGTTGACTTAATTTCAACTCTCCTTGACACCCACACCGGCAAAGATGCGCCACGTCACTCCTCACCACTTATCACCACCGGCTCCCATTGAAAATGAATGACTTCAGGCTACTTAGAAGTTTTCGGTATGAATGCATAGTTACTCTTAAAGGTATAGGTCACCCAAACATTTGTTAAAAATTTCACTTGTTCAAACCTTTTTGAGTTGAAAAAAAAAATTACGGATCACAGGTTAAATAATGAGGTCATTTTCCTTTTTGGGAAATAAATATCAACATATGCAATGATATTGAAGACTTTATATTAAACATACGGCAAAGAACAGCTTCATGAACTGTACTTTATGAGCACAAATGGATTTGGTTATGCTCGATGGCAAAAAAACAAAAAACAAAGATGTTACTGAAATCCCACATTTCAGGGAAGCAGATACAAATTCACTGTAAGGGACAGTGTGTACCATTTTGCTCAAACACACAGCTGTGGAATTAATTCACAAAACTGCAAATTTCCATGATTAATTAGTCAGGAAGTAATTGGTTAGTCTAAAAAAGTATGGTGCTCGTGTTTGCAAAGCATGCATCGTGCCCACCAGCCCCCAATCAGACAGTTAATGCAGTTCTTCTCAAAAAAAAAAAAAAAAGTAAAAAATTAAAAGCTTTCATTGTAAAAAGCTAGTAAAGTCCTCATAAGAAATGTTCAGTACACAGCAGCACAAAACTACTAAAGCGCATCCCTTGAGCAGGATGATATGCACTGATATAATCTCGGAGCATGGACTCATGGGATTTCCCTTGCTCAGCATTCAAAAGTTCAGAGCTGTAAGATCAGAAATATCGCTGGTGCACAACATCTAGTTCAGAACATCTAAGAGTCTTGAAACTCTTTACTAAAGCAGTTAGGATTAAGTTAAGTTATGTTATGTTATGTTATTTTATGTTATGTTATTTTGTTATGTTATGTTATGTTGTTATGTTATGTTAGGCATGCCTGTATACTTAATATAAATGACAAACTGTGTACTCAATATAGTGACCTTTAACAGTCATATGAAAATGTAGTGTTTTACTAAATGAATGCAGTAAAAATAAAACCCTAGAGGCAATAAAACACCAACAAATTTAATTTCTCCCCACACAAATGTTGATTACATGCCAGATATCAATTAATGAAGACTTCACTTTAACATGCAAAGGCGCAATACAAATGCAGTGAACACACTTGGTAACTCAACCAGAGCATTCGCCACTTTTAATGTGAACCACTCAAGTTTAAATGAAACAAGATAAACACCAAGCTAAAATATTGTAAAGTAGCATAGTTGCTTTAGCAAATGCCCATTTTTGAGTAGGTGGTGTGTTATTGTTTAAACACTAACAAAGATTAACCTAAAAAAATTTAAACAAACAATATTTTATTGGACATTTCACTAATTGTTAGCATGCTAAAATATTCTTTGAGATTCAAAATTGCCATATTATGATTTTTAGCATCTATTTAAAATGCACCACTGCTAAAATTATTAAAGGCACCTATCTGACCTCTTTTACAAGATGTAAGATAAGCCTTTGATGTCTCCACAATGTGTCTGCAAAGTTTCAGCTTAAAATACCCATCAGATTATTTATTATAGCCTCCAGAATCTGCTCGTTTTGGCGTTTGAGTTCAGTGTAGATGCTTTTGTTGCCTGTGGCTTTAAATGCAAATGAGCTGCTTCACCCCGCCCACAGCTCTGACGTGCAAGTCTGCTTCTCATGCGTTATGTCAGATAAACAGCAGTCAGTGATAAAGACAGATGAAGCTGAAATAAGGTCCCTAGTCAAAAATGCCAAGTAAGTTTATTTCAGGTATTTGTGGTGGAGTTTATTCAAGCCTTTGTGAAACGATGAGTCACACACAAACGCGTTTGCAGTACACACACACACACACACACACACATGCACGTTTACTGACACCATGTGGCCTTGGTGATTATAGTGGTTAAGAATTACAGCAATTTTACAGTCTTTATTACAAACATGCAGTTTTAAAAACATTTTAAGTGAAGTTTATTTATAAACTAATTTCAAGAGGATCACATGCTTATGATTGTTTGCAGCTGGCCCCGCATTATTCAATTTATGATTCACCAATCAGACGGTTTCTAAGCCACTATAAATACCCTAAGTTCCATACAACAGCCAACTTCGTTTTGAGGAATCCCCCCTTCCTAGATGGGTGGCACGGTGGCCCAGTGGTTAGTACTGTTGCCTCACAGCAAGAATGTCAGTGGTTCTAGTCCTTACCAAGCCAGCCTGAAGTTTATGTGCAGAGTTCACACGGTCTCCCTGTGCTCACGTGGGTTTCCCCCGGGTTCCCCGGTTTCCTCCCACCGTCCAAAAACATGCAACTTAAGATAATTGACTAATCCAAATCAGCACCATAGACATGCTCCTAGTAATTAGTCATCTCTTAATAGCAATCTCTATCTGTTCATTAGCTACTACAGTAGGGAAGTTCTCGAGATCTACCGGAGCTCAAACTCCCCTCTCGCCTTGCAAACGGGAGGGAGCCCCGGGCTCTAGGATCTTACAAGCTCAGGGCTCTCTCTCGGGACAGCATGCCAAACAAGCTTTATAATCAATCATCAGCTAAAGTGTGAACTCTTGAAACTTATAAAATGAATTATTAAGGTGCAGCTGATCACAAAGAGTTGGAACAGATCTTTTAATCTCAGTTTCTTTGCAAAAAATGTTCTATACATGTTTTTATGGAGACATGGTACCTGCCAATCAATTCGGTGGGCGGGGAAAAACCACACTCCTACGTCACGTTGCTTTGAACCTCAAAATCACTGGGATTTAGATCCTATTTTAACGTCAGTAAATTTTTTTAAAGAGACTTGTGTTTCTATCACTCCGATATGACTGTGGACGCACTTTACCTGCACACAGTTCTGTCCAAATTAACGCAGTTCTGTCTGTTAACTCCAAAATCTTACAAATCATCAAGCTTGTTTTTTCCTTGTTTAGGCGAATAGTCTAGTAGACAATTGGGGGCTTTCCTAAATTAAACTGAAGGGAAAATTTAGTTTTTTTTGATGAAGTTGGATCATTTATACAACTAGGGCTGTGCAATTAATCAAAATCAAATTGCAATTTGAAACTTTGGGATTAGCTAATAGCAAGAGGGTGCAATATAAAATATATGTATTATTTAATTTTTCACGCACAGAGCAAATGCGTTGACTACCGACTGTGTGGGACAGTCTTACTAGCCAATTGAGAGGGCACACTTTCGTTCTGCCCAATCAGAATTGCACAACTGAACTATGCGGAACGCCCACAATAAAAAACAAACAGGGAAGCACAGTTGAGTGGGATGATGGCGTTTGCAGTTCAGAAGCATTACTAGACGGTTTAATATCAAAGAAACACAGGACATTGGTAATATGTGAATATTTAGGTTTCAAAGTCACAGACACCGAACAAAAACAGGTAATTTGTAAGAATTGTTGCCAATGCATGAGGAAATACAACAACCAGCACCTAAAAAAGCACCAGAGGTGGCTGTATGAGTGCCTTGCTAAAAAATCAACAAAGTGTTGCCAGTGACACTCAATCTAGTAGCAAGCAACAGCAAAGTACAATTCCAGAGTTGTTTTAGTCATGTTAGTTTGCTAAGTGTTCTGTATTTTTATAATTATTATTTTTTGGTGTTTATATAATAGGCTACACTATCTTCCTAATTTGTGTTCAACTTGTTTACAGAAAGGTACAGTCATTTTATTTGTTTACTGTTCGCTCTAGAGAAAAATGAGTGTTTCTTTCTGAATATTTAAAAACAAATTGAAATAAATGTTTAATTAAGTTAATGTCTTTTGAGTTCCTTTTTTAACCAACACTCACTGCATTTTAGCAGCTACGATACAGATTCCTGAGCTAAAGCTTGACTACAAAATTAAATCGCAAATCAAAAAAAAAAAAAAAGTCAATAAATAAATCGCAATATCTGTCAAAAAACGCAATTCGATATTTTCGCACAACCAAATCACGCAGCCCTAGATACAACTTTTTAAAAACACTTCAGAATCATCTTGCAGCATTGTTGGGTAGCACTGCAATACAGTAGACATTACCACACATGTACTGTACACATTGTTAATTCTCATCTAAAATTGCACTTAATCCAGTCCCTGCTATCAAGTGTTTCTCAACCATGTTCCTGGAGGCCCACCAACACTGCATGTTTTAGATGTCTCCTTTTGCTTTCACACCCATTACAGGTCTTTCAGTCTTTGGTAATGAGCGGATTAATCGGAGTCAGGAGTGTTTGGTTAAGGAGACATGGAAAATGTGCAGTGTTGGCGGTCCTTCAGGAAACGTGGTTGAGAAACACTGCTGTTATCAAGCAGCTACAAGTTCAGTAGACTATAAGAGGCATAAACAGACATAAACTGATCAACTTAACATAAACTCCTCTCTCACATGCATCACGCTAAAGGTATTATCCCCAACAGCCTCTACAATGGTTTTATTTCTCACTAATTAGCCAAGCTTAACCCTTAAATGTTGTCTGTATACTGGGAGTCATCTGAAAGGCTAACTGTTAGTTAGAGTTTAGGATTAATTGTTCAGTAACAAAAATGTTGAGTAAAGAAGTTTCTTGTGAATAATCGGGTCAAGCAACTTGAGAAGGCCATTAACCTCGAGGTAAGTGTCCCAATCTTTTACCACAGGCACACAGGGCACCCCTGTGGCGTGGGGGGCCCCCTCAAGGCTTTATGAGCCAATTATAGTTAAACTTCTCTATCTAGAACCATTTTTCTCTGCATAGGAGTCACATCAAGCTGTGTGAATCCATTTGCTTATACTGATTTTATATTGTACCACAGAGTAAGCAATAATGCATTCACAAACAATCACAACTGCTGCAAAAAAAAGATATAGTTGCTGATTATTGAGATTTAAAGATACAACATAAACAGCAGGAGTAATATGCTTCATTCAGACTTGCTGCAGCACACCATACAAGTATGCTGTAAATGAAAGAAAGCCAGACTTTTAAACATAAAATATTGCAGCACAGAATATGGGATGCAGTATGTTGCATAATGAGCAATTTCAGCAATCTCATGAGATCATTACAAATCACAATGTGTGACATTTGTCTAATCATCTTGAGTACAATGCATGAAGACTGTACAATGGCGTATACCTATGAAGTTTTACACTGTAAAACATATTTAGTTTACAGTAGTTTATGATACATGGGTTTCTTCCATTCATGTTTTCAAATTGTATTATAACACCTAGATTTTTGCTTTGAGAACATCTGATGTTGAAATGCATCTGAAATTTTAGTTTTAAAGAATTTTGAAGTCTTTTCTGACATTTTTTATACATAAATTATTATAAAACCAAAAAATATACACCAAAAACACTGAGTTGAAACCGAATTTGGGTAAAACGTCTCCAAACTCAACCACTGGGTCAATTTTTTTTTTATCTTATCCAACGTTATTAGTAAGATCAGCTGTTTCCTTGTTGTCAAATTTGTGTTGAGCTTATATAATCAATATATTGCAAAAAAATTCTTAAATGTCAATAAAAGTCATTTGTTAAACTGCGTAGTTACATTTTAATAAAAATGTGTAGAGCTCAATGTCCCATAATGCAACTTGACATTACAACCTGACAGAGAAAAAAAAAACTTTAAAACATTTCAACATCAAATGTTCTCAAACAAAAATCAAGGTGTTATAATACAATTTGAAAACATGAATGAAAGAAACCCATGAATCAAAAACTACTGTTAATTAAACTAATATTTTTTACAGCGTAAAACTCTATAGGTTTCTCTATTGTAGTCTTCATACATTGTAATCAAGATGATTAGATCAATGTCACACATAGGGATTTGCAATGATCTCATGAGATTGCTGAAATTGCTCAGTGTAGAAGGCTCCATTATGCAACATTCTGCATCCCATATTCTGTAGACTGAAAACACCCATGATGTGCAATTGTTAGCTAACATATATTTGTACAGTTTAAGCCATAATGCAAATTAATATTATATTTAAACATCATCAGCATGTACTTACAGTAAGCAAATATTCAAATACAAATTGCAACCAGCTATAGAATCCGTATGGAACACTCCAGCTTTTTTTGAAAATTGGCACATTTTACAACTCTGCTAGAGTTAAATAGTTGAGTTTTAAACATCTTTATCCAGAATCTCTGGGTCTGCAGGAGGACTTTAAGTTAGCTTAGCATGGATTAATGAAATCTTGCTTCAGTACCATCGCTGAAGCAGGCACAGTAATGTTCAGATTTACAGTAGATATGAATTCGATATTATGATTCTGAACTATTTTCAGATGCTGCGTAATGTCATTGCACCTGCTGCAGCCATGGTACGGCAGCAAAGCTCCTTGATTATTAGATCAAAATGAGAATATGGTCTTCTACATATCTGCCTAGAAAATAGCAACTTTTCATTTCCGTCAGTCTCAGTACAAGATGTAAATACAGAAGAGTCAAGGTTTAATAGGACAATTATTGCAACTCTTTGGCCATTTTTGAATGAGATGTCATTAATCTGATTCAATGATCTAGGCTAAGCTAAAATACTCACACTAAATAGATTAGACAATGCCAAAACTGCTTAACTCAAGAGGGAGTTGTAAAACGATTTTTTAACTAAATAAATAAAAATGGAGCATTCCCCTGAAGCAAGACCCCTGAAGTAACCAATGCACAAGAACACTCCGAAAGACTGTTATCTTAAATATCTAACACTATCAGAAAAATACAAAAATGGGAGACAATCTTAGGTTGCAAGGAAGAAAATGTTATGTACAGTGCTGTAAGACCACCATTTAGTACCAAAGACATCATTACATGGATAAAACAATGGGTGGTTTAGTGTGATAGTTTACAAGGGCTTTTATTTGTAATTTTTAACTCTTACAGCAATAATACAAGGCATTATTTCAGTCCTAAAGTGTCGAAATAGAGTCAGTTCCCCTCCATGAAAGGGTTAAAACACGTGCCCTCCGTGTGCGCTTTAGACACTCATCAAAGACTAACCGGACGCAGCTACTCCTATAGTAAAATCTGCTTTAACTGGCATAACCTCGAAGAGAAACAAACTTAGCTCATCCTCTCGGAGTATTAGCGCAGAATATATTATCGTTATAGTGGCTGCAGTGGAAACTGCGCTGTTGCGAAGACGCGTTCAACAGATGGGCGACTGCTCTTCCTCACGGCTGCAGACCTGCACGGACAAATCTAGCTTTGATTAATTAGCATAAAGCATGGCCGGGAATGTTAATTGACAGACAGCTGCATTGGCTTATCGACTAAACGATCATCAGTTTGTTGGTTATTGACGGAAACCCCAATTCTATTTTAAGTTGCGGCGTAAAAGGCAACTACAGCGGGCGCCAAATCACAGTTGTATCACCTTCAAATAACATTACAGTTGCGCCGTGGATGTAGAGACGGGCTTGAAACGTCGACATGATCATAATGTGACCAAATGTCAGTCAGAAAATCAGTAGGAAAATGTGCCTTAAAAATCACGTTTTCTTCTCATAGTTTCTCGCATTCAAACAAGCCTTCTGATTGATCAGTGTAACTCAGTGGTTTACTGATATAAAATCTATTTTCTCTGAGTTAATGGTCGAAGAACGCATGGAAAAGGCAAGAAAAACGCATTCTGGATTGAGGTTTTGTTCTAAATGATGCTGAACAACACTGCACAAGACTCTGCAGGGAAAAACGAGTTGGTTTAAATGACACAAAGCATCACATATTTCAACTTAAAGGATCATGAAGCAGTGGATTCATAAAGTGGTCGGTTTATCTCCGACTGCAGCGCTTGTCTTTAAAACATTCAAACGCACCGACAGCGAGGCAACGCGTTGTATTTTGTGGATGTTTAAATATATATATGGAAAACATACCTTGTCTCTGTCAGCAGTAGTTATTCTATATTCCCCGATTTGTTCCGTAGATGCAAATGCAGTTTGCCATCCATGACACGACTCAGTTTGAGAGACTGAATGAATATCTTTCACCACAATCTACCCTCGCAAAAAAAACGAACCCAAGCTATTTTCGGAGAATGAGAGAATAAAAACCAAAAAGGTAGATTGCTAAAGAAGACTGGAATAAAAAGGGGATAATAAACCTAATCAAACATAACATCAAAAAAGAACAAAAATTATTAGGGAAATAAAAAATGAATAAAAAAGAAATGCGGTAGAAAACGAACTGACTTGAGTTCACAAACTGAGGGCTCCGGTAATTCCACGCTGCGTCTCTGTATTCCAAACGAACTGAGTGCGCTCTGCAACGGGGAACGCCGATCTATCCGTTTATTCCCAATCTGCTGCGGTTTTACTTCCAGGACTTTAACTTGCAGTAGCATCACTTACAGCCGAGCGTCCGTGTGAATATACATTTGCTTGGCTCCTTTTCGGCTTCGACAGAACCCTCTCCATGCACTGGCATCCGTGGTACCGGGAAAAGAAGCGCCGCACTCAGTCAGGCGTCTGGATGCCCGCATTCACTGTAGCAGCGAGGAGGATAGAAGCGCGTGCACGCTCTTCTTTCTCAAGGGACTAGGACGCGCGCGCTGCTTACCTACGTCAGCCGGCGCGTGCTCCAAATAGAACGCTGGGGAAGTTCGTTCCGAATTCTTCCCATTTGGCGATTCGGTTTCGCAGTTCCCATTATGACATCATGATAAATCGAATTCGGTTTCCTTTTTGTTACCCCACAACTGTGATACATCCAAATATGATGTGAGAAGGTGACTCCAAAATGAACATCAAAACATATGTTGTGGTAAATTGCATGCACCACGGTTTATTCACGGTCTGTTTCGCCGGTCCAATCGTTTCTGAAGGTATGCATGGAGTGCTTGACAAACTGTGTTAGGCTATCAAAAAGACACCAACCATATGATTAAATGTGTTGAAGCATTAAAAATATTAAGGCAGCACTTTGCAAGTTACAAAACTCAGCACTCTGGCATGGAATGATACAGCCTTTTATGTCCATGAAGTAAGTTCAGTTGCTGCATCTGTCAGCATAAATTGGTCTGTAATAACCAGTATTTCTTTAGCAAAACCAGACTCTTTCATTTTAAACTGAATATTTTATGAGCTTAGTGGGATCCGAATTTGAATTCAGAGTTAGGCCACTGTTTATTTGCCTGATTTAATGGACTGTCCGGCACAGGATAAGGCACCAATTGTAGAAAAAGGGAGACATTGAAAAGGAATAGGACATAAAGAGTATTATTTAAAAAAAAAAAAAAGTGAAGACCTGTGCACATTAAGAGTCAGGTCACATTAACTGCCCAACTTGCTTAAACATTATTCTCTTGAAGTCATAAAAAATTAACCTTGTGGGGTTTTGACTGCCTTACAAATATGTTTTGGCATTATTTGAGCTAAAGCTGCTATCAGAGGCCTTTATTTTAATGAACTACATAAAAAAGGAAATAAAATAAGTATTTATGTATTTATTTTTTTGATTGACTGGGGTGGTACCTTTTCAAAGGATACACATTTGTACTTAAAGGGTCCATATTGGTACTTCAAAAGCATATATTTGTATCTAAACATTTTAAGTGGTACACTTTTGTACTTTTTTGGAACTAATATGTACAGTACCCTTAAGGTATTAATATGAACATTTTAGGTATTGTGTACCTTTTGCAAAGGTACCACCCCAGTGACAGCTCTCATACCTTCATGGAGTGTATGGCTTTTTATAGGAACACGTCTTAATATATACATACTGTACAGCCAGCAATTTTTTTGTCTTTAAAATTAGTTTTGGGTTCATTTTAAGAGTATGCATGTTAACAAAAAAAAGTTTTATTATGAGAAGTAGCAAACTAGTTTTGCAACCAATACAATTTAGCTTACAGCACATCTCATTCATTCATGCAAAATACAGTAATTTGACAGTAGTTTCCTTTTTACAGTAATTGTCTTACAAGTTATTTAATATAGGATCTGTACTACTTAATTCTATACATAAAATAATTATTTTTTTCATGTACACACATCCACACACACACAAACACACACACACACACACACACACACACACACACACACACACACACACACACACACACACACACGAGTTGAGTATTAGTAGACTGTCTGCTTAATATCTGTTGATACTGCTCCTTTAACAGACATTTAACTGACTATATGAAACTTTGCAAGTACATGTCAACTTACACTAACCCTAACCCCAACCTAACAGTCCATAGTCTAATGAGAAATATACAATGCAATCTCACAACAATTTGTAACTTTTTGATTTAGTGGCTAAATCGTATGAAATCGTACGATCTAATTCGTACAAAAAGGTACGATTTGCTCATCACCCAATTACGGTTGGGGTTAGGGGTGGGGTTAGGTGCCACGCCTCCTTTTTAAACTCGTACGAATTAGCCACTAAACTGACAAAAGGTACTTATGTTTCCTCGTGAGATCAGGTTGGAATTATATGGCATGTAGATGCAATGTAACTTAAATTCAACAAAATATGCTAAAGGGACCTTCATAATAAAGCGATACCAGAATGTTTGTAGACCAGTAAAATGCAGGGTTTTTTTTGATCTTATGTTGTTTGAGATTTGAATACATTCATTAACATTCAATTCAAAAGTCCCTATATCTTGAATAAAAAAAATAATCTTATTATTGTCAGATATCAGGGTCTGGTGATCTTAAAATGGCCAACTTGGATCACACGCAGTTTGTCACTGAATTTGTGAGAAATTTGAAGAAATTGTAAAAATGTTCTTAACACAGAACCATCTTATCAAAAAAAAAATCATAAATGTAAAAATTCTTAGGCTGAAGATTTGTGAATTGATAAGCCATTTGTTTTCCAAAGCTAGATATTGTTCATTGTCAATTCACTTTTCCTTTTACATTCATCCACTGAACAAAAATACTGTACACAGATATAAAATAAGTAAATAATCAACATGTATTACATAAAAAAATAAAAACAATGACCTCTAGTATAGCATCTTTGATACATGCAGTTTCTTTAAAATTGCAATAGGTGATTGTCTTCAGAAACGTTTTTTGTTGTGCTGGTTGAAAGTCTCTTTACATTCCAATAGTAATGATTAAAGTAAATGATCTAAATGTATTTATATGTATTTTTTATATTCTGAGTAAGGCATAAAACTAAAAAAAAAATGTTCATCCAATTAAATATTTTTCGGGCAGACAATTCCCATAATTCTGATAAGTAGCCCAAACTTTCTGTCAACAAATGTAGATTTGTACATCTGTGTTCACCTCTGTTTACACAGATCCACCTTTTGCGCCAATTGTAAAATCAAATGCTGAATCAAAACTGTTTAAAACCCTGAATCAATATTAGAGTTACTTTTGCACACTGGAGGAAGGATGACACCATGGCTGAAGTATTTCTTTTAGACAGGTAATGTTATGTTTTAAAAGTATTGTAGTCATGCAAAGCTTATGTAGATTGTGTTGTTTTATGAATGGGTTATATGCACAGAAGTGTTGTTCAGCCACTGAAATCTTCCAGTGAAAGATTGACGTGTCTATTTTTAATTTCCTAAGTGACCTTTTACAGCATCCATAATGTAGATTTTTATTTAGTTTAACAACAAAACAGAAGTAAATAACGTTATTCTGCATTGTCTGCTTTACTAAGGTGAATTTGATTTTATATTGACATTAGTTAATTTTTAAATAATGACAACCTGTGATGCACTCCCTATATTGTTTACCATGCTACTCTAAATATTCATTCGGAAATAGCATGTAAGTATGGCTTATGGCTTTTTTCCACTGACTGGTACAGTACGGTATGGTACAGGTCGGTACGGGTCACCTTTATCTGGCTTGCATTTCCACTGCTAAACGAGTACCAATGGTACTCTTTTGGTGGGCGTGGTGTACGACAGAAAGCTGCAGTTGATGGCATTTTCGCTCGAGAAAATGTCTAAAGTAAAGCTGTGCGGGTAGCTCACATATGAGAAGCACTTCTCACAAAACAGATGCTTTACACACATAATTACTTCTGTATAAATGTTTATTACTAACTTTTCTATGAACATGAGTTGATTATAACTGCAGATCAATGCGAAATTGGCTACGTCTGCAATTATATAAAATAAATAAATAAATGCAATATGAACACATACAGACCCTTACAGTCTCCAATATGTTACCACTTACAGAAAAACTACACACAGCATACATTTAGTCCTTATTTAGGTTCAAAACAACACAAAATAGAGCCCATAGTCAGAGCAAACCTCTCATGATTAAATATGTCTGTAATCTTCAGCAGCACGTGTAGCCTCTTGTTAGAAAGTACTTCCCTTATTTCCAGTTAATAGTCCAAAAGGTGATAATAGTTAAACATGGCAGTTTGTTCACGTTTGCTGAAAAAATAATGCGTTTCTTTTTTTCCGGCTTCTCCTTTTGTTTTTTGGCGCGTCACTCTCGCGTTTGTCAGTTTCTGACAAGATCAGGTTTCAAAAGCACGTCAGTAATCAAGTGCACGTTATCATCAGCTCAAGAAGTTTGTTATCTCAAATATAGTCGCGCGGCGAGCTCAAACAAGAAAGCGAAACCGCTCGCGCTTCAGACTGGCTCGTAAAAAACTACAGGGCACAGGGTAAAATCTGCTCTTCTTTTTGGCTTTGTGACTGTTCATCAAGACGACGACAAGGCTCGTTTGAGCCCGGGTCGAACAGGGCTCATTATTATATGTATATATAATTAAGCTGTAATCTCTTGGCTGTGTATTAAAACATGGCGTCTTCTTTGTTTTCATTCTGGCTTGTTGCCTGAGCTCGTGACGTATTTCTGTAAACCAATAGCATTCAGCTGCGAGCCTAACTCCGACTTTTGGTACCCTTTCTAGTGTTTGATACCCTTTCAAAGGGGTGATGAAAAAGGTGTACAGTGCGGTTCGGTTCGGTACGCCTTTTGACAGTGGAAACGGCCATAAAAGCATACCGAACCGTATCGTTCCGTACCATACCACTTAGTGGAAACGGGCCATTAGTAGTAAGTGTAATTGCTGCATGCCGCCAGCCAACCACTAAGCATACAGTAGTCACTTTAGGAAAAAGCATGTGAGACAGTGACCAGCGATCCCTGCCTGCATTAAATATTGCACATTATGACAAGTTTTGCTTGCTCCACAACTGAAAACGTGCTGCATACAATACAGTTTTTCATTCAGAATTGTAGTATTATAAAGTACTGTATAGTTTTCTAACTGGCGAATGACAAACTAGTGGGTTGACTACGGTCATCTTTAATGTGCACACTCGGGTTTCAGGAGGCGTGGCTTTGGACGGCAAGTGAGGGATTGTGTTTCAAAGATATTATGCTAACCAGTTAGCATTTTGGCAGATCACCTACTGCACCTTTAACTCAAATAGTGTCCTATTTTTTAAGCTATTTTTTTGGTATTTTTTAAGGTTATGAGAAAGTAATATTTCAGCTGAGCAATTAGCTGCATGTGTGCACCAACATCAACATGACGTGACAACACCAAAGTAATGTGTTAAAATGTGCAAAGAGCAAACAAATTCTAGTCATCTAGTGTAGTGTACTTGGAAAAAAAAAGATTGGCTCTTAAACGTGTAAAAAGAACTTCATGTCCTATTCCATTGCAATTTCTTTCTTTTTTTGGTATAGATAAATAGTTTATTTATCACTTACCCACACTGTGCCTGGTATTACTTTTATATTTCATTTGATTAGGCAAATAAAGAGTAACTGGTGATTTTAGCCAAAGCAGATGTTAAATGTTTATTGGATTCGGTTTAACAAGCACATGGTCCCTTTACTTCCAAATGCTACCACCAGTATAAAGCTCAAGTCAAGCCTGAAATGTAACTAAGAAACAGTTCCAATAACATTTGAATAGACATTTACATTTTACTTTTCTTGATCTTTCTTTGCATTTAATCTTAGTGTATATTACTCAATGAAATCTCACATATTGCATATTGCAGCCAGCGACCATTTCCAGATCTTTTCATAAGCTTTCCCTTCTTTATAAGACTCAATTATCTTTATTTTCTGATTTTCAGACGGCTGCTTCAAGGAGCCCGTGGCTGGTGAATGTAAACACTCTGCATGAGAGGTTTGAAGAGTCAGGGAATTGTTGTATAAGCTCTGGATCTGTCATCACCTGATTTAGATCAAGGCCTTACAAGTTCAGAGAATTAACTTTGGAGACCTTAAAATAAAAATACCAGAAGTGGATCAACTGGGCGTGCCAATACTTTTGCACATTAGCTGTCCTTATCAAATCAGAGAACTGTGTCGAGTTGAAATGTATTTGCTGGGGTTATGTAAGCTTCTTTGCACTAAGAGCATTGATGGAACATGTTGTTTCATCAAGATTGCCCAAATATAACTTAGCAGATATGTTTCTAAAAGCTAGCCGGCAGCTAGCTCTCTGCAACTCTCACATGATCGCCCACTGAAGCCAAGCAGGGCTGCGCCCGGTCAGTACCTCGGTGGGAGACCACATGGGAAAGCTAGGTTGCTGCTGTTAGTGAGGCTAGCAAGAAGTGTTCAACCTGCGGTCTATGTGGATCCTAATGCCCCAGTATATTGACGGAGACTCTATACTGCTCAGTTAACATCATCTTTTGAACCGAGGTCTGTTAAAAAACCCAGGATGTCCTTAGGTTTAACCAATGACCTCCGTCCATCATGGCCTTCTAACCATCCCATATTATAATTGGCTTCATCACTGTGTGTGGTCTGGCGCAATATGGCTGCCGTCGCGTCATCCAGGAGAATGCTGCACACTGGTGGTGGATGAGAAGATTCCCCCTAAAAATGTGTAAACCGCTATGAGTGTATAGAAAAGTGCTATATAAATGTATAGAATTAATATGATTATTGTTATTATTATTATTATTATTATTATTATTCATTTATTCATTTTCTTTTCGGCTTAGTCCCTTTATTAATCTGGGGTCACCACAGCGGAATTAACCACCAACTTATCCAGCACGATTTTACACAGCGGATGCCATTCCAGCCGCAACCCATCTCTGGGAAATATTATTATTATTATTATTATTATTATTATTATTATTATTATTATTATTATTATTATTATTATTAAAACCTATGGTGGCAAATTTTAAGGGGTGGCAAATTTTCAGTATATTTACGAAATATTTCAAGAAAGTTTTCACTGGAACTTCCTCTTGGATATGTTGGACATTTTCCAATTTGGAACGTTGCCAGGAATTTATTGGAATTAATTAGAAGTTTGGGAAAATGCTAATAAACTTTCTCATGTATAAGCATAAATATAAACATTTTGTTTGATGTAGTTGTAAGCAGACATGTATGCAAACCTACACAGATTTTAAAAGTCTGTATCTGTAAGCTGGCATACACGCAAGCTACTATACTGTAGGTCTAAAGAAATTACTTGTTTTCTTTTATTTAATTGCAAGTGGAACTTTAAGTCTTTCGAGAGTGAACTGTATCCACTAATGAGATGGTTGGCACTGTTCTTTTGAACAAGAAAAGAATTAAAGGACTAAAAGCGTGTAAACACTTATTACATATAAAAAGTAAAAAAAATGGAATAATTTGGAATGGTAAACGTTTTTGTCAACTCATGCAAATGTAAAGAAATTGGCAAAATGAATGAATGCTCCTTAGTCAGTCAGCATGCTTGCTAAAATAAAATAATATAATATATAGGTTGGGCACATACACTCACCGGCCACTTTATTAGGTACATCTTAATACTACCAGGTTGGACTGGCAAAACATTCAGAACTGCCTTAATCCTTTGTGGCATAGATTCAACAAGGTACTGGAAACATTCCTCAGAGATTTTGGTCTATATTGACATGATAGCCTCATGCGGTTGCTGCAGATTTGTCGGCTGTACAGCCATGATGCGAATCTCCTGTTCCTCCACTTCCCAAAAGTGCCCTATTGGATTGACATCTGGTGACTGTGGAGGCCATTTGAGTACAGTGAACTCATTGTCATGTTCAAGAAACCAGTCTGAAATGATTTGCACTTTATGAAGTAGCCATCAGAAGATGGGTATACTCTGATCATAAAGGGATGGACATGGTCAGCAGCAATACTCAGGTAGGCTGTGGTGTTGACATGACACTTAATTGGTACTAATGAGCCCAAAGTGAGGTTCTGTTGCCTTTCTATCAGCTCAAACCAAACTGGCCATTCTCCTCTGACCTCTGGCATTAACAAATCATTTGCGCCAACAGAACTGCTGCTCACTGGATATTATCTCTTTTTCAGACTATTCTCTGTAAACCCTAGAGATGGTTGTGCATGAAAATCTCAGTAGATCAGCAGTTTCTGAAATACTCAGACCAGCTCATCAGGCACCAACAACCATGCCACGTTTAAAGTCACTTAAATCACCTTTCTTCCCCCATTCTGATGTTCAGTTTGAACTGCAGCAGATCATCTTGAGCATGTCTACATGCCTAAATGCATTGAGTTGCTGCCATGTGTTTGGCTGATTAGAAATTTGCGCTAACGAGCAGTTGGACAGGTGTGCCTAATAAAGTGGCCAGTGGGAGTACTTTTGTTTCAATGTTTTGAAAAGAAATCTCTTATGCTCAAAATTAAAGATGGGGAAAAAACAGTAATATTGTGAAATACTTGTACAAATTTTGTCATTGTTAAAGTATGTGTAATATTGGGAGAACATGTTTTGGTATTTGCTTGAACTAGCAATATTTATCAAAATATTTACCCAAGTAATATCAAAACGTACTTGAATCTTCAAATGTTTGGACACGAATGCAGAAAAGTGGCTTCACATTTTTAGAGTAGACTAAAATTGCTTTAAATATGATTGTTAAGACACAGATTTAACCTAACTATATACATATACATATACACTCCATGGTTAATCTAAAAAATTATTTAAAATTCCCAGTATATTCCTCTTAATTCCCATATATTCCTGTTAATTCTCATGACAAGTTTCCACCTTTGACAATTTCCAGAATTCTGCAAATCTACTAAAAACACAGAGGTGTACATATTTTTACAGTTGTAACCTCCAAAAATCCAAATTAACATAACATCATGTCTACTAGTATTTTATTTAAGGAAGACACTGGTCCTTGAATCACAGTATGTCCTAAATTGTTTTTATTTCTGATTATTTAAAAAGGGCCACACAGTCTACACCAGCATTAATGTCACTTATGTGTTTCTAAAATGTAAAACTGACTTATTGTTTGCGCTTCTCTTGTCACAGCATTTTGTTCGAGATCTGTAGCATCTGACAACTTGATGTTACTATGTAAATCACTTAAGAGGCTTCTTGTTTGGAGTTCACAATAAGCACAGTTGATGTGAGCAGCAGAACCTTCTGGTGCATGAAAAGCGAGATTTCTCCCTGGCCTTGACTATTCTGTTTGCTTCTGTTTTGTGCCAGAAAGAAGAACAGAGGACTGAGAACACAAAGCACCGATTATTGGACTGATGGAACGGGACATAAATACAGTTGTTTCTTTAATTGACACTGTGGTAATTCTCCTTTGCTCGCTGTAATTTGACATGTCTGCCATGTGAATTTTACTAAACACTTTACTAATTTTCTTTTTTTTGTAACTAGCCACTAAACAGTGGATGGCATGGTTACAAACAGGGATGCATAATATATATTGGGTCCATATTGGTGGAGCTGATGGGTTTTGTGTGAAGCCCAATTTAACAATTGGGATAAAATAAAAATAAAAAGCTATTTGCCTCTATAATTCACACAATTGCATGCAGTTTCTGTAAGAATTGCAAGACATAAATTGGCAATGGTGAGTTTGTACACTGTTAAAATCGCAGGGTTCCACACAATTCATTCATGTTGTCCCAACACAAATTAATTAAGTTAAATTAACACTTTAGACAAATTTATTTGCATTGAACATAAAACATTAAGTTGTCCCAATAAAATCAAGAATTGTGTTGTTTCAGCTCATTTTAAATAAGTAGCTTGATAATAATGATAATAATAATAATTTTTTGAGTGTACGTTGAAATTGCAAGATGCTTGCATTTTTTATTATCTCCAAGATTGTTCTATATTTTACTTTGTTTTATTTCAGTTTATATTTACCAGTAAATATTTAATTGTGCATATTCAATTTTAAAAAATTACATTTTAATTACTTACATTTTATTTACCTTTGTGGCTTTATCATCTCACTGAAAAGAAACTATAAACTATAAAAGAAACTATAAAATCACATCAATAATACTGCATTTAAATACATAAATTAGAAAATAAATAAGAATAATTTTTCCTTTGGAAAATTTATTTTATTTTATTTTAGTAAAAAAAAAAAAAATTTAGTTTGGGATAGTAATCCATGCTTTTATGACCACTCGGTTAGATTACTGTAATGCACTGTATTTGAGGAGATGTGGGTCAGCTATTGCCTGTTTGCAAATGGTACAAAATGCTGTTGCACGCCTGTTAACTGGTACTCACAAATATGACCACATTTCCTACGTGTTAACTTCGCTTCATTGGTTGCCAGTGAATTTTAGAATAACTTAAATTCTTTATTTGTTTTTAAATTCCTAAATGGTCAACCCCACCTTATATCTCTGAGCTGATACACCACTATAAGCTCACTCGTTCTCTCAGATTCTCTCTTAAAACTAATTTGTTTTCATTGGCCTTTGATACCTGATCTTACTAAGTAGTTATTTTAACTGACATGCCTTTTTAGGTGGTTTAGCTATATTTAATCTTTTATTTTATATACTATTATGCTTATTTTGTTGTATATTTCAGTACAGCACTTTGGCTCACTTCAGTGTTTTTTAAAGTGCTCTATAAATTCAGTTTGACTTGATTTGACTTGAATGGTAATACTTTAATATTGCTGTGAAATTGAATTTGTAATTTTTTACTTAATATTTAAATAGTTGTATATTAGCAATATCATACTCATAGCAGTGCGATATGGCTGTATATCGGCACTTGTGGAAGGTGCACGAGGCCACAGGCCGAGTGCCTTAGTGTCCCACCATTACATACAGCCATATCGCACTGCTACGAGTGTGATATTGCTTTTATACAACAGTTCAACGGCATAAT
This sequence comes from Danio tinwini, assembly GCA_903798205.1. Taxonomy (NCBI): domain Eukaryota; kingdom Metazoa; phylum Chordata; class Actinopteri; order Cypriniformes; family Danionidae; genus Danio; species Danio tinwini. The sequence goes on along the minus strand of CAIGQZ010004625.1, from coordinate 3,576,767 downwards.
CGTGTATATAAAAAAGAAAATCAAACATGGAAAAAAAAATAAAAATCAGTCTTAAAAATACTTTTCCATGAATAACTACTTACTTCCGCCATTCATTCGCATCTGTAACTGACAGTCAGATCAGCAGAAACTGTTGCTACTTCACCAATGTCACTTTAGAGCTAGTATTTGAATAAGTCTCTAGCATAATGTCTAAAGTGTTGATCACAATAATTAACCCTGAAAAAGCCAAAGCAAACAATACCAGAAACACTACCTGACTAGGATTTGTTCAGCTGTAGTTTGAAATTACATTAAGTTTTTCTCCTCTGGCTTATTATGCAGTCTCTGTTGCCATCTTGGGGTGGAACGTCAACCGTCTTGCTCTGCTCAGTATGACAAGCTGATGGATGCCGACGCACTGTCTCAGAAATGATAAATATTATACTTATTATAATTATACTGATAAATAACCTGGATAGTTGCAATCTAAACAACTACATTCTCGCTTAAAAAGCCTCAAAAGTACTTTATGTTGTCCAACAGTTGCTATATTTGTCAATCTGTAGTGTTTATTGCTCTGCTGTCACTCTATGTGGGTGGAGTAATACACAAGGGTGAGGAGGCTGTACGAGTGCTGTTATTGCAGAATATTGCACGACTATCAGCCAATCAGATTTGAGAACCAGACAGAGCTGTTGTATATACAGTATGTATGCATATATACTGCATATATTTCTATTATAGTATGTGTGTATATATACAGCTATTTAAATTATAGTATATATATATATATATATAGTATGTTATTAATTGGGCTTGTGGATAAACTATTGATGATTTTTTTCCTTTTAGAAATTTAGTATATAAGAAGTCTTACAATATTATTTCAAAGTTCATCTCCACATATTTAATCACATACATAGCAAACCTTTAAAATAGATTTTTTATTTTTATTTGTTTTTATAAAGCAATTCTCTTTAAACACTGCTCCCCCAATCTCCCCTTGCACGCTCACAGACGCACACATCTGTGACACACTGCTAAACCAAGCTTTTAAAACAGCGCAAGTTGAAATCACATGCTTTTTATCTCACATCTGTTCACATTTTTTACTTACTATTTTATCTGTGCATTTCTTCTCATTTCACACGTCTCTCCCCGAGCATTCCTTCCCGACCTATAATTTGGTGCTCTTTCTTTTTTAATTTAGAAATGTCAGAATTTGGTCCAGGTAGTGGGTTGTGACCAAATGTAAAAATGAAAAATGGCCTCCCAGTGGAAAAATCATAAGCCATTACAAAAATGCCACTTATTCATGACTTGGACTCACCTCGCCATGTTGCGCTGCATCTTTTTTTCAGTCCGAGTGTCTGCGTGTTTATTTCCCTCATTCATGCATACAAATGCAATCCATCCGAATGCTTTGTCAGAGCAGCAGCCCATGGGTTATCAACACTGATTACAAACGACAATTATGATGATTTTCCCTTGCAGCATGATTTCATTCACTGAAGGGAGGTGAAGTCATCTTAATGGCTACCTGAGTAAATAAAGTCGCCCTCAACATTTTGACCCTTTCCGCAAAAGCCATAAATCACCGCTGCAATGCACTGGTGAGCAAACACAAAGACCGAATGGAAGAAACTGAGGGCATTTTCAACTTTATGCATATTTATGTTTGTGCAAATCGTCACCATTGCTGTGTGTTGCACTCACGCCACGCACAGTAAACGACGTGCAAGGCCTTTTCCACATAGGAGGCACGATTACCCTTGTGTCAAGCTGTTTGTAATTACCAGCTTCATTTGAGAACATGGGGAGGACTGATTGCCTAAATCCTGGTGACAAAGTACATCAAAAGAAAGGTTATAATGACTGTAAACACTTTGCCTGGGGTTTTGAATTATATACTGTGACTTTTGCGCCTGAATTGCAACAGAAAACATGACCATTTGCAGCACCGGAAATGCACGTTAGAGTAAATGCTAATGTTTTGACTAAAAGTGTACACTTGTTTACGTGTTGTGGATATTCATTTACAATGGCATGAAGACCTAAAAATGTGAACTTTTGAAAAGTATTTGGAAAAAGACTAGAAGACCGAACTCTATGTGTGCAGTGTGTCATGTTTCTTTACAAAGGAAAATTGCTTGATATGCATAATAAACTATTGTTAGTTGCTTTTGGGAATCATTTTGACAACACTGCTACAGTAGATATAGTTTATATACACTACCTGACAAAAGTCTTGTCGCCTATCCAAGTTTTAGGAACAACAAATAATAATTTGACTTCTAGTTGATCATTTGATATCAGAAGTGGCATATATGAAAGGCATAGCTGAAGTATGAGAAGGAGGGCTATCCTGCAGAAGATTGTGCCCTCTCCTGTGGTTTGTAATGTAATGGGCAGCACAAATGTCTTGATACCTCAGGCTGTTGATGTTGCCATCCACTCTGCAGATCTCTTGTACGCCCCCATACTGAATGTAACCCCAAACCATGATTTTTCCTTCACCAAACTTGACTGATTTCTATAAAAATCTTGGGTCGATGCGGGTTCTAATAGGTCTTCTACAGTATTTGTGATGATTGGGATGCAGTTCAACAAATAATTCATCGGAAAAATCTTTGCCAAACTAGAAGTCAAGTTATTATTTGTTGCTCTTACAAATGGGATTGACGACAAGACTTTTGTCAGGTAGTGTATATACACTGTTAAATATTGCTGCCTTATTATTATTTTTTGTTTAGTTAAATGAAATGAATTTTTTTTTACTATTTTTGCATAACTTATAAAATGTAGTAACTTAAAAAAAAGGTAACTTAAAAAAAGTAACTTAAAAATAATTGTAGTCATGACTTTTTGTCATCATCTCTTTAAAGTGTATAGACCTGTAGTACACCACATGTTGTTGTGGCTGTCTACACTGTGCACATAACACACATAATGTCACCATTTTCACTAAATTCTAGTGATGGGAGAAACAAAGCATTTCAAAGCTTTAAAACAATTGAATTAATTCACTTGACAATCTGCTGGTCAAAACCATGTAAATGCAACAAAAAAAACTAAACAGTAAAACAGATTTTCTTTTTATTTTAAACATATTGCAACTTTACAATTTAGGGTATGACTTACTGTAAAAAAGCACTTAGATTAACATCTAATATCATTTTATAGTAAGTGTATGTACATTTTCAAGGCTTATATATTGTTTGTTCCATGATGGGCTCTGCTAAACAGGCCAACAAGAGACTATTAACTAATATTATTATTCATTTACATTTTACAAATGCCTGACTAGCATATCTATTAGTTACAATGATCCAAGGTCAGGTAAAAAAAAACAATGAAACATGTTCATTGATTCAAATCTGAGTGATTTGATCACTCACCAATGGAGAACCATTGAATTTTTTAAATGTTTTGTAACATTTATGACATAACAAAGCCCTTTTTTAGTGAAGTGTTCAGTTTTTCTACTTACTAAGTCTGCCATGTAAATAGCAAATGCGCTATGGCGCGACACAAAGGGAATGGGAGATGAGACTCTGATTGGTTTATGCTCAAAACACACCCATAACTCATTAAGAGAATAAGTTCAACCCTGTTAGACCATGCGCCGTGGCGCAAAGAAGATTTTTCCATCCTTAAAATAGCAAAAGTGGATTCTGACACGCCCTTAATGCTTTTGTGCCCTGCGCTTTGGACTTTGTGCCTAAATCGTTAAAATAGGGCCCATGATGTTGCTGTTATAAAGTTGCGCTTTAAAACCTATTTGCATTTTCAGGCTCACAAAACGAATTAATAAATGGTAAAATGCCAAAAATTTGGTATCATATAAGCACCCTTAGGAAGGAAAAGACAAAGAAAAACTTATTTTGGTCAAGCTTGTTTTTTGTTTAGAGCATAGCATCATGGAGTTTGATACCACAATCTGCTAGAGAATGTGTATATTTTAAATCATGTACACTACCTAACAAAAGTCTTGCTGTCGATTCCAGTTGTAAGAGCAACATTTGGAAAAGTAGCAAAACATAGATTTTTCTGATGAATCATCTGTTGAACTGCATCCCAATCATCACAAATACTGCAGAAGACCTATTGGAACCTTTAGGTTTGATGAAGGATAAATCATGGTTTAGGGTAACAGTCATTTTGGGGGTGTGCGAGTGATCTGTAGAGTGGATAGATACATCAACAGCCTGAGGTATCAAGACATTTGTGCTGCCCGTTACATTACAAACCACAAGAGAGGGCAAATTCTTCAGCAGAATAGTCCTCCTTCTCATACTTCAGCCTCCACTTCAAAGTTCCTGAAAGCAAAGTAGTTCAAGGTGCCCCAGGATTGGCCAGCCCAGTCACCAGACATGAACATTATTGAGCATGTCTGGGTTAAGATGAAGGAGGAGGCATTGAAGATGAATCCAAATAATCTTGCCAATCTTTTGTCCGGTAGTGTAAGTATAATTTTATGAAATTGCTTCTTAATAATCAATATTGTGAGGACTAGGCTTTTTGATATTTTATGTTGTGGTTGTTTTTATTGTTGTGGTCTTTTATTTGAGTATTGTTTATACTGTAGTTTAAATTTGTATTTTTGGTAGTATAGGCCTTTAACATCTGGCAAAGGTTCCCCCAATGAAAACTTGGTCTTTGGGCCAATTTGGGTACATTTATGTTCTTGGGAAATGTACACTGCTGCTTGTTGTGAAAAATAAATAAAAGAAAATAAATAAAAGAAAATAGCAAAAGTGTCACTGAAGATCTCGGAAAAGGGGACAGGTCCCATCAGAAGAGAAGTCTTTTATGTCTGAAAAGAAAATCTGGAAACACCAGATAAACACATATTTGCGCTGGTGCTGTCCAGCTTTATTTTTCCTTCAGCAGACCAGCAAGACAGACTTCAGACTAAGCAGACCTTGGAGCAAACGCTGTCTCTCAGGACACACCTGTTCCAGATCCAAGAAGATTGAGACGAGGAAGTGAGAAAACCTGTACAGACCGTCAAACGTAGCTGTCACATCCAATAAAAGCTCCAGCTTCCATGCCTAGCTACTCTACCGAGAGAAAAGAAAGGGGGGAAAAGGTGTCTTTCACTAACCTCCATCTGTATTCAGCCTCACACCACGTCCCCTGTTAAATGTCAGATTAGAGGGTGGAACAATACAGGTTCAGGCCATCAGACACTTTTTAACTGCTATCAAAATTAAAGTTGGCTTTAGTTATATGTGAAACAGCATCGCGCTCAAACAATTTCAATGAAAAGGTGCAGAAAACAACCTCCAAAACACTTTGTCCTAACAAGCCATTACTCAATAAAGCAGTAATTCTCCCCTTAAATAGTAAACACACATAAAACACATAAAATGTTTGTTCTTTTAGCATTTCCATGTGAGGAAAGGTGCTTTTTTGATATGTTCCAAAAGCATTTTTTTGCTAGGGATTTTAATGTGATTGCACTCACAGCTCATTATGCAGTTTTTCTGAACAAGATTTCAATTTAAATCAGATTCATTTGTTCTGGAAATTTCCATTTCTGTGGTCTGGCAGTCCAGTTGTTCCAAAATAGACCCATGATGACCAAAGTATGGAAGTGACATCTATAATTAAAACAATAGCTACTACCAAATAAAAAATGTGTTCTAAGAATGCAACATTACCTTATGTAACCCATCAGCCCTACCGCACTCAACCTGGTCTGAGCTGGGATTGAACTGCGATTCTTTGTATGGGAGCCAGTTGCTCTAAAATGAAAAGGCTAAAGACTATGGCCAGTAGAATCTGTCACAAGAGAACCTTTAGAGGTCAGAGGATTGAGGTTTATCTGCATAGCATATCGCTAGCTGGCCTTGGTTACACTCACCCCCTTAATCCTGGCCCACACTGTGCGATTTGTAATAAATGCTAAATGATTATAGTATGACACACTGTATGAACATGATTACTATGTCACAATGTAAGATCTCAGCTGTCATAATATCAGACTGAATGACAATCAAGATGGACTGTGGGGGAAACCGGAGCACCCGGAGGAAAGGCACGCCAACATGAGGAGTACATGCAAACTCCTCACAGAAATGCTAACTTGACCAGCCGGGATTCAAACCAGTGACCTTCTTGCTGTGAGGCGACGATGCTAGCTACTGAGTCAAAAAATAGTCATATGAAAAGTCGCAACATAATTTACATTTAGCAAATATGTAGACTAAGGCATTTATTTCCAATGATCCTAGGCTGAAATAAAAAGATTCAACTTTTAGTGCTTGTCTAAGGAGTTTATGCAACAGCCCAAATTATGGATTGACTTGCAGACTACCAGATTGCCTTCAAAAAATGAATCCAATTGCTACATCTATATTGCGATTTCATTTGTTTACTTTGGTGTTCTCATCGCCACACTTTTGACTGGATCCGGTCAGGTAGTCAGGTTAGTGGCTCCTGCATGAAACGAAGCAGAATAAAACACGTGTTTGACTTGGAACGGAATCAAATCAGCCGGGCCACTTATCACATTACCGGCCTCTCTCTTGTCCTTGGAGCCATGGATTTGCGCTCCATCAAAGAGCTCATACAGAATGAGTTTGCCTTTATAAATAGTGAAACACACCCACACCTCCTCCCCTTCCCCAGATACATCCTCCACAGTCTGAACCCCTAAACTCCCTCCGCCTTCTTCTCCTTCTTTTTTTTTTCTCTCTCTCTCTCTTCTTTTAGCGCTCTGGCAGGTCATTTGCAATGCTAAGCATCAGTTGGCAGTCGTGTTGGAGAGGGTAAGAGAAAATGGGCAGAGTCTTCCCCAACATCAGGCTAATCATTTTATCTCTGCTTTTCATTGCAGCATAATAAGTGTTTTACGGGGGGATTAGTGGAATAATGTATACATGAGCTGTTGTTTTTGTATCTCCAGACCCCTGCACTTCATTCCGCCACTGTTCCACTAGCTTATGTAATTTAGCTAACAAAAGGGGTCAGGCAGAGAGGAGGATGAGGAGGAGAATATCAACGAGGCCACCAACCGCACAGTCATGGTAACCTTCTCTCTCTCTCTCTCTCTCGTTCGCACTTTGGACCGGGTGAGATCTGGAATTGGACAAGTGAAATAAAGTGAGAAGAAAAAGCATGCTGAGTGCAAATCTTTCTTTTTAACTCATGCATTGAATGTTTGTTTATAACAGACTACTTTTCTGCGCTTCAATGATTCGAAATGACCTTGAGGTGCTTCCAAACGTACGTAAAGTATGGGGTTTACAGTGAATTGAACAAAATGTTGGGTAATAGAAAGGAAAAGTTTATTTAAAAGTGAAATTTGTGTAATCAAAAATGACAAAACTACCATTTTAATTATTTGTTTGTGCTTGTGATGAACAGATCTGAGTCAGGGTAGCAACTTTTTAGTTTTTTTGGCATTTTTGGATGTGAAGTAAAGTGTGTTCAATGAATTGTACTGATGTTTAAAAACATGGAAGTTGTTCAAGTGACAAATTATCTTTCCAAAACACATTGTTTTTGTTTTCGGCTCAAAATATGCAAAAGCTTTGGAGTTTTGCAAATAATTGAGCACCACTGCAAAAAAATAAATAAATAAAGTTATGATTGAAATTAGTAATGAAAGTGAGTTTCATGTTTTTGAAAATTATGATTTAAAAAAGTTGTTGCTTTCTTTTTAATGTCATTTAAAATTGTCAGTGTTTATTTCTTAATTTTTTACATTTTTGTTATATAAATGAACTACTAAATAAAAAAAAATATATATATATTTTAATACGTTTTTGTAAATAATTTTTTTTTTTCTTTTTAAAAAATGTACTTGAATTGATTAGTTATGGATCTGAGTAGAAATTTATGAATTAGTTTTTTTTTTTTCTATTTAAGTGTAATTATACACTGTAAAACCCAAAAAGTTAAGGTAACTCAAACCATTAAAAGGAACCGATTGCAACAAACCATTTAAGTTCAAATACTTATCCTGATGAGTACTGTGTACTTAATCCATTTGAGTAAACAAAGCAATTTGAGCACAGTAAATCCCAATAAATGAAGAGAACTCAAACTAACTGAGTACTGTAAAACCTAGTAAGTTAAGGCAACTCCAACCATTTGAGGAAACTGATTGCAACAAACCATTTGAATAAAAAAAACTAATCTATATGAGTAGTGTGAACTTACCCCATTTAAGTTGAAGTGATGAGGTATTTAATTAACTCAAAGACTTCAAAACTCTTTTCGAATGAGTAGAATTAACTTTCAGTATATTTTGAGTTAACTACACTCATTTCAATTGATAAAGTTGACTGTTGGGTTTTACAGTGTAATAAATAAAGGTCTCTTATTTTTTTAGCTATGCATTAAATGCATCTTGGATGTTTCTTTTTATTTATTTGTTTTATGTTTTTAATTTCATTCATTTGTTCGTTCATTTTCCTTCGACTTAATCTCTATTTCAGAGGTCGCCACAGCAGAATGAACCACCAACTATTCCTATTATATGTTTTACCCAGTACTGGGAAACACCCATACACACTCATATAAAAACACACACTCTTACACATACGGCCAATTTACCCATCAGACAAACATCGTCATAAGACGTTAATATTAGGTTAGATTTAGGTCGCCAGCATCTAAGGACACTGTTATTTTGCGGTCCAATAATGATTTGAAATTACATTGATATTTTGTTGATTTTAGGTTGTGTTGGAAAGTGACCAAAATCCAACGTCAATCCAACATCTTAAACCAACATTATATTGACGAAAATACTGACATTTATTTGTCAGGTTTGGCCACCGAAGGGCATGTTCGCATGTTTCCTCCGGGTGCTCCAGTTTCCCCCACAAGTCCAAAGACATGCGCTATAGGTGAATTGGGTAAGATAAAATTGTCCGTAGTGTATGTGTGTATGTCCTGGTCCTCCAGGTTGGGGGTTGAGCTTTGGGCTAACGACCCACCTCGTAAAAACTAGATGTTACGAAACACCAACATGGTGCAGCTAACTATCAACTTCGACATAAACAGCCCTGGGAGTAAGTAACTAAATAAGTATGGCCAACAAAATCCAACATCTGTTAGACATCATAGTGGTAATGTCCACACAACGTCTAGCTGAAACATCATTAGACGATGATATTTGGTTGTTTTTAGGTTGAGTTGGAAAGTAACCAAAATGCAACGTCTGTTCGATGTTAGACATTGACATTGGCCTGATGTTTGGTTCTGACCTCAACTCGATTTTCATTCCCACACAAAATGCAACGTCCCATGACATTGGGGTACAAAGTCAATCTGACATCATGTTGACGTCCTGTGCCTGCTGGGTAGTTTATTCAATTCACATATACCGCACGTTTTTAGACTGTAGGGGAAACCGAAGCACCCAGAGAAAACCCACACGAAACACGGGGGGAGAATATGCAAACTCCACACAAAAATGGGACTCGAACAAGTGACCTTCTTGTTGTGAGGCGACAGTGCTAACCACTGAGCCACCATGCTGCCCTATGTTTTTATTCATATTTTTAAAATAAATATCATCTCAGTTTGGGGTGAACTGTTCCTTTTAGGCAATGCACTATAAGTGATGTTAGTATTCTTATCCTCCACCAGAAAAGAACTCTTTTTCTATAGCAATATATTTACCTGTCAGTCAGAAGCAATGGAAGATTGGCATCTGTTTTGAACCTTTCCGCTTCCGCCAGCAATGAAAAGCTTGCTCTTGCTCTCTCATCTTGCTTTTTTTATTTATTTATTTTGCTGTACCCTCTTATTGCTTTAAGGATGTTTTGACATCTTTTATACCCTCTGAATCCTATATACATACATACATACATACATAAGGACTCCCTACTATGAATGCACAAAATAACAGACAGACGGAAATCACCCTAATTGACTTCTGATTGGATAAACAATGAATCTGAAGCCTGACACGTTTCATTTTTACCATTTACTGTACAGAGACTTGACTTCTATCTGAGCAAATAGGATGTTAAAAGAACAGCACTTTTTTGGGAAAATAACTCCCCTATAGAGTTGAACAGTTGAGTTTTGCTAATTTTTTATCTATTCAGCTGATCTTTACGGTGGCTGAGAGAGCTTAATAAGCTGCAATTTAAGAAAACACGCGCAATTACAAAAAATGGCAGCACATTAAGAAAAGATCATCTATTTGACAGCACATATGCTGCAAATCCTCACAGCGCATAAACATAAAAAAATTCGCTGCATTTTCACATAACACAAGCAATTTACAAAATCGCACTGCATTTTCTCACAACACTTTCAAAAACATCGGAACACAATGGAAATGTTTCAAGGGGACCCTAAAACATGACGGACGTCGCTGTGCCATGACTATGGCTGATTCTCAATATGCGTTCTTCAGCGATCTTGTGTCCTCGTGTTCTCGTGTAACTTCATCATCGACTGCCAAAGTTTAGCTCCAATACTCAAGACCGCAAGAACAGAGGACGTGCAGAACTTCCCGATGTGTTCTTGATAATGAGGATGCATGGATTAGTGATGCACGGAAGCCGGTTATATCCGCAGGTGCTGCAAATAATCTACGGGTCGGGCGGGTCGAATAATAAAAAAAACATTATGATTAATTGCGGGTGGATGTAGCAGGTCGTAGCAGTTGACCAGCAAAAAAGCAGAGAGTGGACTTCGCAGAATGTGAGGATGAGACGCCCAAAATAATGGATGAAGTGCAAGAGTAGTCATCAGAGGAAAATCTGCTATCGATCTGGGAGAAACAAGATCGCTTATTTACATGACTGCAGCGCCTTGCAAGGAGAAGCTTGTGCATTCCTGCAACAAGCGGTGCGCGTGAACGCTCATTTAGTGCAGCTGACCCTGTTTTGGAGGCAAGGTGGAATCGCTCGAATCCAGGCACAGTAGATGCTATTCTGTTTTTTCACACTGCAAAGAAAAAGGCCAAGTAAACAAAACATAGCTGCTGTTTAGACTGAAGTGGCATCGTTTTTGTTATCTTTTTCCTGTATATGTAAAAGCTGAATCTGCTGTTAATAACGAACAATTCACGATGACCTATCATCATGCTTAAAACAAAGAATTTGAATTATTAAAGTGTTGATCGGGTGCGGATATATATATATATATATATATATATATATATATACAATATATGTAAAATAATATGTGCGGAGGGGTAGATTATTAGTATGAAGCAGCGGATTTGGTCAACATTTGACCAAATCCACGCATCTATAACGTGAATGCAGACTTGAGCACCAAACTTGCTCTAGAAGTCTCAGAAGTCATTGCACCTGGAGGTGGGAAGTGCAGCATTTTCTATAGATTTATTATTAAAGTTCAGAGATATAACTTCTGACATTTAGATATAAATTCATCTCAGGAGTTTCCCTAAATGAAACGATGGATATAAACATTATCATAAAAACCTTAATAAATGAATAAACACATTAAGTTTATTTGCTGAAATTCCTATTAAAATCGTTTTATTTGTATTGTGCAACGTATATTTGTAAAGTCGTTATGCAGAGTATATATTGTGAAAACAAGAAATTGCTGTATGAATGCTGTAATGTTTAAATAATTTTTGGTTAAAGATGCGTGAAGGTCACGTGAGCATCAGGAAGAACGCAGCATCTCATTTCTCACAGGACGCATTCTCTGTTCTCGCAGTCTCCTGAGTTCGTTCTTCCGAGGTGACCTAGCAAGACCGGTCTTCACAAGAACGCAAGTTTGTTCTCTGTGTTTTGGAATTGAGAAACAGCCTATTGCTCAGTAAAGTTGTAGGTGATCTTTGAAAGGTGAGTTTTTTGTTTGTTTATTTTAACATCCTGATTTCATTGTCTTTTGTATTTTATTAGCATAAATAACCATAACCTACTGTAAATAGCCGGGTTTGTGTTGTGTTGTGCTATTTGAAAGTGTTGTGAGAAAATGCAGCGTGCTTCATTAATTGGTTGCGTTGTGAGAAAATGCAGCGTGTTTTAATAATTGGTTGTGTTATGAGAAAATACAGAGCGTTTTTTTTTTGTGTTTGCATAGTGACGATTTGTAGTACGTGTGCTGTCAAACAGATGAAGATCTTTTCTCAATTTGCTGCTTTTTTTTGTAATTGCATGTGTTTTCTTAAATTGCAGCACGTTAAGCTCTCTCAGCCACCGTAGATCTTTGGGTCTGGTGGGAGCACTTTTAGCTTAGCTTAGCATAGATCATTGAATCAGATTAGACCATTAGCATCTCGCCCAAACATGACCAAAGTTTTAGTAGTTTTCTTGTGTAAAGCTTGACTTTTCTGTAGTTATATCATGGACAAAGACCGACAATAAGGCTAGGAACTACACTCTCATTTTGGTGTAATAATCAAAGATGTTTGCTGCTGTACCATGGCTGCAGCAGGTGCAATAATATTATGATATCCTAGCCATATCACCCTAGAAAACAGCAACTTTTCATTTTCCGTCAGTCTTAGTACGCAATGTAACTACACAAAAGTCAAGCTTTAAATAAGAACATTATCAAAATTTTTTGATTGAGATGCTAATGGTCTAATCCGATTCAATGGTTTATGCTAAGCTAAGCTAAAAGTGCTCCCACCACACTCAGAGATCAGCTGAATGGGTTCAAAAAAAAGAACTCTGGGGGAGTTGTAAAATAAACATGTGGAGTGCCCCTTAACACATTTTCTTCTGCTGATTGTAAACATTGGACAAAGACTGAAAGCTGTAGCACGTGCCCAAAAAAAGTATTTTAAATGCATTTCAACAAGTTCCATGTGTGAAAGGCCTTACGATTGAGACTTAGTGGTTTAATAGCCTCGTCTGGCGCATTGACACGACTCAATCAATTATTGATAAACGCATGAGTGAGAAGAAAGGCCGTATTGATCCGATCCTTGTCTGATCAAAAACAACACGCTCTTTCACCCTAGGTATTACAGAGGTTTCCATGTCAATCGTGTATATGTTTGCGCTCAGCATATTAACAGGAAAGCACCATTCGAAGCATAGGGGATAAATTTATGAGCTCCGATTATCCCTTTATTATAGTAAGTTACAATGAATAATTGTTTGTAATCAGCATCTCGGGTTCATGCGAACAGAATCAGGCTCTGCTCGTACATCACCAGCCATGTGTTTCAAGAGCCGAGAGTAAACTCCGGGGGAAAAAAGGCTTTTCTTTAGTCTTATTTGTCAGACGAATTTACTCAGATAGATTTATTACCAACGTGCAATTAATCACACTGTGATAATGGTGACCAAAGCAAATGATTAATAGCGTCACTTAAAAACGGCAGATCATTGGAGTCGATATCTCCCGTGCGGCAGCGCTGTGACCTGCTGCCTGGCTAAGATGTTTGTTAAAAGAAGGTTCCATAATGCTAATTTACTGTGTAAACTCGCAGTGCCTTTTATTTATCCACAATACTGTGAGAGCAGATGCTTTGTGAAGTTACCTCATCACATTTATTTCACTTGGCTGAGCTGCAGCCTGAAATCATTTCCCTTTGGCTGGGCAAGATGTTCTGCTTTGGTGAACGGGTCAGAATGGTGTACGCCTACTGGAATACTAGCGTTGTGGTCTTCACAATTACCAAGTTGTCAGGGGAATATTTTTTTTTGTTGTTGCTAAAGACAGGGCAAGATGTCCTGCTTGTCTCCCACCCAATAAAACGTGGCTCTCGTGAGGCCGCGACTCATTAGCACTTTTCACCTGAGGCTTATAAGGTTGCATTGATTCTGTGACATCACTGATTAAAATCAATGCACCACTGCCCGTGTCCCTGACTGGTGCTCGAGTGCCCTGAGGTGGTCCTGGAGCAGGAACTCTTTTATCGTGTATTTCTTCCCACTGCGCTTAGGGGAGCTATTGGTTGTTGTTGTTGTACTCTTTCATACATATCAGGGTTCATTTTAGTATTTTTCCCCATGACAATAATGTAAAGATTTTTCTTTGAATTGTTATCTGAAGTTTTGTGAACAGGGGTGGTCACTGGTTTGAGTCCTGGCTGGGCCAGTTGGCATTTCTGCGTGGAGTTTGCATGTTCTTCCCATGTTTGTGTGGGTTTCCTCCAGGTGCTTCAGTTTCCCCCACAGTCCAAAGACATGCGCTGTAGGTAAATTGAATAAATTAAATTGACCTTATAGTGTGTGTATGGGTGTTTCTCAGTACTGATTTGCAGCTGGAAGGGCATCCGCTGCGTAAAACATATGCTGGAATAGTTGGCGGTTCATTACGCTGTGACAACCCCTGACTATTAAAGGAACTAAGCCGAAAAGAAAATGAATGAATGAATGATTGAGTTTGCGGTTCAGTCCGCTGTGGCGACCTCTGATAAATCAGAGAATAAGGCACAGGCAGGTCAAGGTGAAAATGAACGAATAAATGAGTTTTCTGAACAGACAACACAGTTGTAAAAATAGTTTCTCAGGGAAGTGAAAATAAAATTAAAATAAAGCACATTATAATGCATGAAAGGCAGTAAAGAAACACTATATGCCTGCAGCATTCACACTTTCAAAAACAATGATTGAAAAGTCATGACAACAACATGTTTTTTATGTTACTTTAATCTGAATTTGTTAATTAGGTTTTTAACTTTTTAAATTTACACAAAGTTTAACTTAATATTTCAAGTCAGTTTGACTGATGTAAGTTTAGATAACTAGAAAAGTCCATTTAATTAAACATTACTTGGCTGCAAAAAATAAATAAATAAATAAATAATTACATAAATAAATAAACAAAATAAATAAATAAATAAATAAATAAATACATTAAAA
>CAIGQZ010004625.1:3544915-3557008 GCA_903798205.1 Danio tinwini | reverse complement strand
TGTGTGTGTGTGTGTGTGTGTGTGTGTGTGTGTGTGTGTGTGTGTGTGTGTGTGTGTGTGTGCGTGTGTGTGTGTGTGAAGCCATGAAAAGATAAAAGGGACTTCAGTGCAACCTCTGCAGTGATGGGTTCACAATCATTGATTCAGAATGTAAAAAAAAAAGTCGACTTTGAAACGTGTGCATTTTATGGCTTTGAAACTGATGCAGGTCAAAAGGCGCAGGCAAATGGCATGCTAATCAAGTGCGCAGAGGAAAAGAGGTTTTATCTGAGGCTCAGACTCTGCTGGATGGATGTAGCTTTATCTGGGTCACCTAAAGCCAATGTTAAATCCACTCTGGCTTACCCCTCAGCCCGAGAGTGAGTTTGAATAAGCCAAGGAGGCAGCGTGTTCACAGATGTTGAAAGACCATGACCAAGTCACTCCCAGTTACAGTACAGTACTCACAATCTGCATTCAATTGTATGAGACGAGCAAAAGAAGCAGTTCAAAGGTAAACATCAGGTGAAAACACATTATTAAATGTGTATTTATAAAATTGATAGATGCTAGATTTGGGCGGCAAGGTGGCTCAGTGGTTAGCACTGTCCCCTCACAGTGACTCCTGGTTGCTGTTGTGTGCCACTGACTGTGCGTGTGCTTGTGTGAACACCTGCACTACCCTGCCTCTGATTGGCAAACAATGGAAATGTACTCTATCTAAGGATGTTTTCACACCTGATTTATTTAGTTCGGTTGAATCGCATTAGAGTTTGTTTTCCCTCTTAGTGCGGTTTGTTTGGGCAGGTGTGAACAAGCAATCATGCTCAAGTGTGCACCAAAAGCGGACTAAAAAAGTGCAACGAGACCTTGAAGAATAAACCCTTGAGCGGTTCGTTTGTGGTGAGAACATGATGCGAACTAGAACAGACCCAACCGCAAAAATTACTGTGCCTTTTTGAACTAATCCAGCTGCCATAGTCCGCACTGTGCTTTATGGGATGTGGAGGAAAAATATTTGTTGACAGCACTTTACCAACATTTTAAACAGAGAGAGAGATAGAGGGGGAAAACATTACCTGATGGATTGTTGGTAATATTTCCAGAAGATAATCATGTTGCAGTTTAGATAAATTAATCCACGCTACCACCTGAAGTGACTTGTGATGCGCCTTCGCCATTTGCAATGCATTTAAACATTGTTTTCCAGCCACAGCCGTGCTTCATTCTCAAAATGTATAACGTTAGTTTGTCTAAAGTATGTATACAAACTTTATAGTATACTATGACCAGGCATACAATCAGTCAGGACAGTCGTCCGTCTATTTTGTGACATTTTGTGTCTGCCGGTTAGTTTACTTGCGGGAGTTTCATTGGCATATTCCCACAGGTTAAATCTGACCAATCGAAAAGCAGCTTCAAAAATACGTTCAATAACTTCTGGCCAATGAGGGATGTGGATTTTGTCACATGACTGCATTTTGGTTCTTTTCAAATGCTTCAGACCAAAGCAATCAGTGTGGTGTAAAAAACGACCCCAAAACAGCAGAAAAAACAATGCTACAATGTATTATTTGTTGTCCTTGGTCTGGACCAAATTAACCGATCCACAGAAGTGAAAGCACCCTAAGCCAATCATCACGTTCTCAGTTACATCACGTTCACAGACACACCAATCATCATTGGTTATGTGTCCCGCACCAGCCCCAAACTCACACACACATCTCAAAGAAAGAAAGGTCTTATGGCTGAGAGAGACGCTGTTCACATGAAATCTGCTTCTCAATCATAGTAACGCGCATTTTATTGTCAGTAATGGCAACAGCACTGTAATCAGAATCAGTGTTATTGCCAAGTGTGCTTCACACACACAAGGAATTTGTTTTGGCAACAGAAGCTTCCAGTGTACATAAAGTGACGAGTGACAACACAAAATTAAATACAAGAAAGAAAAGGCAATAAACATTAAACAGAGATGCAGTTAGTCAAAAAGATCTGGATGTTGAGTTGTATGTACAGATATGCTGTAAATATACAGGTTATAAGGTGCTGTGTACATGTGGTTATGAGAAAGTATTGCACGTTTATTGCACAGTAGGGGACTATTTAACTGTTCATGAGGTAGATGGCCTGAGGAAAGAAACTTTTCCTGTGTCTGGCTGTTTTTGTGCTTGGTGCTCTGTAGCGCCGACTAGACGGTAACAGTTCAAACAGGTTGTGTGCTGGGTGCGAGGCGTCCAGAGTGATTTTACGAGCCCTTTTACTCACTCTGGAAGAGTACAGTTCTTGAAGTGTAGGAAGGGTAGTGCCAGTGATTCGTTCAGCAGTCCGGACTATTCGCTGTAGTCTACGGAGGTCGGTTTTGGCAGCTGAGCTGAATAATGGGGGAATGAGTCATTTATTTGATTACTCGTTACTGAAAAAAGTATCGCTGTTAGTAATGTGTTGATATTTATAGCACTGATATTCCCATCACTGGGCAAAACCTGTAACTCTTGGTAAGACATATCTTTTGTCATCCATCGCAGCATCCAGCCATAGTTTCTAGCATGATTTCAGTCCCTGGGTGATTAACTGTAGCTGAAGTCTCCTCTGAAGTCACTCACGACTCTTGTTCATACACAGTGACCTTTAGCATGCGGTGGGTTAGGGGTCAAGTGTGAGAATGATTTGAACAAACAGTGCGAAAACAGCAAGTCTGTACCCTGGAGGCTTACCTCTGTTCTTTATCTCACACAGAGAACAGCTCTGCTTCTGTGACAGTCAGGCGACAGTAGGTCACGCAGAGCTGTCCTTATGGAAGGTTTGTGTGTGTGCGCGCATGTGTGAGAGTTTGTTTGATGTCAGAAGGTGGACGAGCAGTTGTACGGGCCCTGTTACTGTTATAATGGTGGATGTTCAACATGGTGCCATTTAATGATGTGTGCTAACAGTGTGAGAGAAGAGATGGGTTAACCATCAGTACACTCAAAAAAATTACTTGTTCAAAGTACGTATTTAAAATGAGTTGAAACAACACAATTATTTTTTTGGAGGGACAACTTAATTGTTTTTTGTTCAATTTACTTAAATCTGTAAGATATGATTAAGTTATCTTAAGAGATGTGTTCTAGAAGGACATGAGGGAACTGTGTGAAACCCAGCATTTGTTTTTACAGTGTATTCATGCTCCTTACACTTTTAAAGGGATAATTCACCAATTAAAATGATCATTCGCTATATCTAAAGGATTGTTTGGCTGAATTATTTAGGGTAACCAGAGCCGGGAACACATCCTGAACAGCATTATACTTTGAAAGACATCTACTCTTATGTTAGACTGTTTTTCATTATCCCAAGGTCTCTATAATCCTAGACCTGGCAGTATCCTAAGCTGAGGCTGTGGCGGTCATGGAGGAGTGGAGAGCATGAGACTGATTCTTGAAAGACCCCAGTTGCAAACAGTCTGCACATTGATCTCGTGAGCCAGCCTGAACAGCTGCCGATGTCCTATTCACACTAGCAGATTCTCCATGAAAGACGTCCTGCGTTTTCCAGCCTCCGGCGGCTAGACTGCAGCTCTGCACAAGAAATTTGGCCAAAGGAGAAATGGTTGTGCCCAACTGAGCCTTTTCTCCTTCACTTTTGTCAACTGGGGAAGTTTTGTTGCTCGCTACTGACTTGCTTGGTTTTGGGACTTGTAGAGCTGCGCATCGATGGATTTGCTCTTCAGTGTTTGGACTATCAGCAGTGAAATTTAAACCACACTGAACTGAACTAAACTGAACTTCAACTCTGAAACCTGGACTGACACAGTTTCAATTGACTAAAACTTTTATGTTAAGCTGCTTTGACATAATCTACATTTTAAATTATTGAAATAAAGATACTCAGGCTGTCCAAGATATTGTGCCAAGTTTTTGGACTCATGGGTATTAATTTTGTTTTACCTGTATATTCTTTTTTTGACTCTAAAAGTGTCAGTGGACTTAGATATTTAAAAAAACACAACATGTTTGTCTTTGTCACTTCACAACGTTAATATTTTACCCAATAAAAAAATGGCATGATGTAAATCTTGAATAAGCTGAGGAGGAGTAAATGAACAACTAATGTTCAATTGTAAGTGAATTATCCCTTTAAAGCCTATAAAGTAAATCTCATGTTAATGCATATACTAGAGGTTGCTCATATTTAAAGGGATAGTTCACTCAAAAATGTAAAATCATCATTTACTCACCCTTTACTGTACTGTGCTGAAGAAGATATACTGAAGAATGCTGAAACCACTGACCCACTGACTTAGAGTAGGAAAAAAAAAAATATATAGAAGTTCATGATTACGGGTGTCACGCTAAAATTAAACAAAAACAAACGATGAATCCAGGTGCAAGTGTCTTTATGATGACCAAAGGTCATCAAGAAAAAGGTGCAAAACAGTCCAAAAATAAATAAAAGCAACCCAAACACCAGCGCAGGACATGAGTCGAACTAAGTTTCAAATAACTGCAGAGACTGAGTAGAATGATTCAGGATAGTCCAACAAAACGCCAATGAGAGTCCTGACAAAACACAGAGACACGATGAACAAACAATAACGAAATGATAACAGCCTGATCTCAAGAGGAAATATAAATATTTTATTTTTTGTTAGTTTAGTGGCAAATTCAGTGGTACAATTTTAAAAAGGAGGCGTGGCACCCAACCAAGGCGTGGGTTAACTATCCCTTTAGGTGTACTTTTACGTTGTACTTACAACCCTGGCTCATTCTGATTACATACCCCTATATACATTTCTGGAGAGTGTCAAATACATCCCAGGAGGTACGTTTTTTTGTTCAGTTTGTGTTTTCGCAAATCTGCCAGAGGCCGCTGTGTACGCTTTTTCAGATCTCAAATTTCTATTGCGAGTGCCATTTGCACCTGGTCTTCTCATGTTAACCCACAACACCACCCACCCATTTCCATAAGCCCAACCAATAGTTTTTTTTCAAAAGCACCAATTGACATTACCCCCCCCCCTTTTTCTCAAAACCCAAGCGACAGTGTTTTCAAAAGCAATCCAGAAAAAGGAAAGCCCTCACAGCAGCCTGATTTTTACCACATTTTCAGCTTTTACCACATTCTTACCCTGTTAATGTTTGTTTATTTTTTTGTCTTACCTGCTTTCTGGAACCGTTGTTCGCTGGACTCGAACCCCATCATCACGGTCATCTCCACTCTCAAAACCTCTGACATAGGCGGCAAACCACTAAATATTCCATTTATATATAGCTACTATATCATCTATATTTCCTAAAGATGTTTTCACAACAAAAATGATTAAACCAGTACATCTGGTTTGACAAATTGTAAAGTCTACCTTTGAACAAAGTTGTGGACTCCTAATTTCCATTAAATTGATGATTCAGCATTTTCCACAGCAACCTTTCTTTCAATATACCAAATAACTTTTAATCTCAAAGCGTAAGTAGGCATTTGAAGTGACATTAAACATGAAAACTCCCTTAGATCCTTGTCCTCATTGATGTTTAGATTGAGTATTAAGCTTCCTTGTGACCGGACTGACCCAACTTACCCACATCATACAGTGTCAGCGCCATCCTCAAGTCAATAAGTGAACACAGAGCCAACTTTTACAAGCCCAGCTGCTGAATGAATATAAATATGCTCATTTTTTATTTTATGCTGAACAGACTTTCTTTTTTCTTGCATATCCTAATCAAGCCTTAATCAAAATCCTGCTTGGAAAAGTGTTCTGAGATTCTGCTATTCACAATAAATGCAATTATTCATCCTGGGTTTGCTAAAGTGTATTAAAACCAGCGGTGAGTGTATTTATACCAGCAGTGTGTTCAGTAGGTGAATAAGTGTTGTCCTTTTGCAAACTCTGTAGGCCAGGGACTTCAAAATGCACATTTACAGTACTCCTGCTGGAGCAAATTCAGATAAGCTGTGCTTCGAAATGAAATGAAATGCTAATAAAAAGAGTTCTTGTAATATGTGTTACTAGCTTCCGACTTACATTATTCATCTATATTATTTCTATATTATAATGAAAGCATGTTTCTTGAGTTTCTGAACTCTTATGCCCCTTTTTTACAAGTTAAGTCTCTGATATCCCTAGACCAGGGGTGAGCAAACTCTGTTCTGGAGGGCCGGTGTCCTGCATAGTTTAGCTCCAACTCTAATCAAACACACCTGAACATGCTAATCAGTGTCTCCAGGATGACTAATTATCTATATGCAGGTGTCTTTGATCAGAGTTGGAGCTAAACTGTGCAGGACACCGGCCCTCTTGGACCGAGTTTGCCCATCCCTGCCCTAGACAGACCCCCTAGTTTTTCACGTTTTTTTAATTTTTTTATTCTTTAATTCCTAGAAATGTGCGGACAATTTTGCGATTAAATAATATAGATATAAATATCTTATTTACCATATTAGGTAGCCTTCAATGTTAGGTGTGCAATCTGACACAATGACAATGATGCAAATCATTAAAATACAGCTTCTTTATTTTGGTCTCTTGTCAAGACAAGATCTAAAACCGATCTAAAATGGTAAGGATTAAGTCAAAGGAAGGTTGTATAACTCTTATTTTTTATCCATAATCTTACTTTTTCTTTCTCAGATTTCATTCCCTGGAGCATCTTACATCATGTACCTCACTTAAGACATGCGTTACGGCTTCCCCTACCCTAATACACCTAAAACACAGATTGCCGTGAAACTCGTCAATGGCAGAGAAGCGGTGTCTCTTGTCAATGACAAGGAAAGAGTTAAGCGAAATTATTTAACGATTTGATGCACATCATAATACCAGCCTTTAGGGGTTTCAAAATTAATTGTTTCTTCGGTGCACCGCGATGCAGACGCGGACAATTCAGTATCGGTTCAGTAATAATCATAACCGGTTATTATGTACTGACGTCATTTATCTCATATGCGCTATGTTGCAGTAGCTTACTATGGCGAGGAAGGCGAGCGCGAGTATTTAAAACGCTCCAACTACTTAAAAAAGCAGAAACTCTGCACAATTTCACTGCGTGTGTGTTTGCTGGAAAGTCTTTCACTGACACTAACAGCAGAAGCCCCTATTTCACTGCGATTGAGAGAAACTCAATTACTCTCTCTCTCTCACTGTGGCCCATTTGACATGCTGGGCGTGACTTTTCCTCTCCTCTCGGCTGTTACAGCAATACTTCTGGATACAGACACGGGCACGTGTCTGCAGTCTTCTCCACTGAGTCTACAGGGAGTGCGTTATCGCCTCACAGCAAGAAGGTCGCTGGTTCGAGCCGCTGCTGAACCAGTTGACATTTCTATGTGAAGTTTGCATGTTCTCCTTTTGGTCAGTCTTTGGAGACTACGATGTTCATTTGTGCATCTTAAAACTCCTAAAACATTTTAAACTCCTAAAAACATTTATAATGACATCATCTTCAGCAGATATGGTGCAAAAACTCTAATGGTGGATGGCTGCTTCTCATTCAGAGCTGTCTATGCTAATGAGGGAGAGATCGTCACTTATGGGCGGGGCTTTCCCTCTCTGATGACATGTACAACGGGAGAATGTCAATCAAAGTGCTTCTGCAAACTGTGTGATTAACAAATTTAATTTAGTAATAATGACCATCAGAGGTTGGCTGTCGTTTCCACACAGCTGTGTTTAAACCCTTTATAAAAATGCTTTTTTGCATAATAGCTTTAAGTGAAGTGTTATCTGTGCTATCTGTTTGAGCTTTAAATTGTGTTGAAACTAAATAGTATGTACTTAAAATGGTTTATTTTAGCACTTGAATCAGAAACCAATAGCAAATATGACCATAAATATGTGGTTTTAACAATGTCCTCTATTTTTGTTTTATGACCATTCACTGCACTATTGCTGGAAAAGTCCTTAGAAATGTTTTTTTTTTTTTTGCATTATTGTTAAACATTATTGTGGTATTAGCGTAAGTATGCTAATGATTTTGTAAATAAGCAAGCACTTGTGCCTAATTTTTGTAGAAGGATGCATGTTTGCTCTTACCAGAATGATTTTGTATTTTCACAATTGTAGTTTGGTTTTGTTGTTGTTTGTTTGTTTTTTGGAAGAGATCAGAATATAAACAACTTATTTAACCGTTGTTCATTTATCATTTACAGTCATTTTTTTAAAGACAACTACATCGAATACAACTTTTATCAACCTACAAAAAAACCCACACACTACTGATAATAAATGCTTAATAAAGGGTTAAACATATTTGTTGTGTGTACATCTTTCTATTGGTTTTGTACATGAAGAGTAAAAAAAGGAGTCAGTTCCTGGAATTCCCCTGTTATACACAAATAAAGATCTACTATATTCGACACCTTTTCTGAACATTACAGCTATGGTGAGAAGTCTCAGTAGAATGTTGCATATAATTGTTGTATTGAATTCTACAGTATACAAGTAATGTGCAATTTAGAGAAACAAACATTTACAAAAATCTATGTTAGAAAAACAAATACTTCGATAAAGCCCAGTGAATGTGTTCACAGAGATTGCTTTCCCAATCACAAAAAAATAAAACTTAAAACAAAAGCACATCCCATTAACGTGTAACGCAGGTCCAGAATGAAGAGGTAAATCCAAGCAAAATAAGAAACAAAAATGTTCGCACACTGATATATGACTTTAATGATATATGAATTAAATTAAATTAGTATTTTATTTTATACATTTTTTTATTTAACTTTTTAATTTAGTTTTATGTTATTTTAAATTAAATTGTACTTTTTAATTAAATTTAATTAAGTTTTTTATTACATTTTTATTGAATTTAATTAAATTTAGTTTTATTTTATTTTAATTACATTTTATTTTTAATTGAACTTAATTGAATTTAGTTTTAATTTATCTTTATTTAATTAAATTTTTATTTAGTTTTATTTTATTTTAGATTCAATTTTATTTTTAACTGTATTGAATTTAGTTTTTTATATTAAATTTTTTTTTACTTAATTGAATTGAATTAATGTTTTATTTTATTTAATAAAATATATATTTTTAATTCCATTGAATTTAATTGAATTGAATTTAATTTAATCATTTTCTTTTTGGCTTAGTCCATTTCTTAATCTGGGGTCCCCACAGCGGAATGAACCGCCAACTTATCCAGCATGTGTTTTACACAGCGGATGCCCTTCCAGCCGCAACCCATCACTGGGAAACATCCACACTCACACACACACTCATACACTACAGTCAATTTTAGCATACCCAATTCACCTGTACATGGCTTTGGACTGTGGGGGAAACCGGAGCACCCGGAGGAAACCCACGCGAACACGGGGAGTAATTTAATTTCATTTCATTTGATGACGTGGTGGTGCAGTGGGTAGCGCTGTTGTCTCACAGCAAGAAGGTTGCTGGTTTGAGCCTCGGCTGGTTCAGTTAGCATTTCTGTGTGGAGTTTGCATGTTCTCCCCGTGTTGACATGGGTTTCCTCCGTGTTCTCCGGTTTTCCCCACAGTCCAAAGACATGCGCAATAGGTAAATTGGGTGTAGTGTATGTGTGTGAATGAGTGTGTATGGGTGTTTCCCAGTGATGAGTTGCAGCTGGAAGGGCATCTGCTGCATAAAACATAAAAAAAGAAAAGATAATAAATGAATTAAATTAAATTAAATTAAATTAAATTAAATTAAATTAAATTAAATTTAATTTAATTTAATTTAATTTAATTTCACAAAAAAACTAATTAAGGAGTGCAGAAGGCCATACCTTTGATTGGCTCGCAATGTCCACAATGGACTATCTTCTGAATTTCATAAAAAAATGTATTAATTAATTAAGGTCAAAAAAGAGGTGCTTCATTATGGGCCCGTTAGGAGAGCAGAAACAGATGGAGAAGAGGCAGCAGCAGCAGCGAGCATGAGGGAATCAGGAACAGGAGTGAACTGGAGCATGGTGAGAGGAGAAGAGCTTGAAACCAAATCCCATAACACGGCTGGAACAATGCAATGTGAAGAGAGCCAGGGGGAATTGCGCACGATGTCAATTTCCACAGAGCGTGTGCACTTTCACAGATTGCACGGATGTAAGAACGGGAATGCCGACAGAAGCCCCTCTCCATCCAAATCACCTGTGAATGCTTTACTTCAGTTCGCTGAAAAACAGCAGCCTTTTATTGATCTGAAACATCTGGAAGTGGGAGCGAGGGGTTTCCAGTCAGACCTGCATCTTAAGCCACGTCTATAAACATAATGTGGTGGCTTCGTACAACAAATCTGTAAGGGATTCTTTTCATTGAGGAGAGCGGGGCAAGATGTTCAGAGGGTTAGTATACAGTGCTTACAGTAGACGACTCGAACCAAATGGGGGAAAAAAAAGCCATTTCCTGCTGGCCTTCGTGGCTTAGCGGAGCTCAGTGAGAAGCAGATAAGCAGAAATGCCGATAAAGATGACTCCGCATGTTATTGAAATTCCCTGTTCTTGACCTTTTAGTTCAAAATGAAAAGAAATCTTTTAGTGAATTGGTTCTCGGTGTTCACATTTTTTTTCTTAAGTGTAAAGGACTGGCAAAAAAGGTACACATGACCTTAAATGGACATTCAGGGGTTGATCCGAGTTAAGCTCAATACATTTTGAAGAATTACAATTTCCATTTCTCCTTCATTTTACCTTATGATACACTCAAAGGCTGCTTGTTCAAACTAAGAGACACAATCCTTGAGGTTTTTTGGGGACAAATTAATTGTTTTATGTTCAATCCACACTGTAAAATAAATGTTATTTCAGGCGACCAAAAATGATTGCCAATGTGCTGTCTAATACTGACGTCAGCTGATATCTAATACCGACGTCATCTGGAGGAGATATTTGGTTGGTTTTAGGCTGGGGCATTAACTAACTAAAATACAACATTACTTTATCATCATGATTAGACATCCATACAATGTCAAAGTCTGACCTCAGTAGGCGTTTATCTTTAGTTGGTTTTATGCTGTGTTATTACCTAACTAAAATTTAACGTCACTTTAATGTCATGATGTGTTGTGCATACAATGTCGAAAGCTATTATCATTAGCCGTCGATCTTCGGTTGATTTCATGTTGTGTCGTGAACAGTGTTGTGCTAGTTACTGAAAAATAGTAACTAGTTACAGTTACATTGAAAATGAACTCAATCACTTTATCAATAAGTAATGCATTACTGGTAATGCTCTCATTAATGCCCTTATAACGTCACTTCAGCGCTGCATGGAGAATGCACTGTTGATCAGCTTCACAGTTTTAATTCATTTGCATTCTCACAACTAAAACACAAGGTAGACTTAAGAAAAAAAAATCTTTAAACACAAATTTTTATAAGACAGACCAGCAGCACAAAAATAAAACATATATCACAAGATGATAAACCAGCTGAATAATATATTCAGAAACAAAAAAGCAAAAACTAAAGTTACTTAGCATCATAAAAGTTGTTGCATTTAACCCTTAAACATGTTCCTTTACAGCTTAAGTATGAAAATAACGACAATATACAACAAACACAAGACCTTTATGAAGTAAATAATCTTAATATTAATACAGAATCAAAAACCTGGTGAAACTTAGCACCAAAGAACTGCTATTATAGACAACCATAAATGGAATGCATTTTAAACTAAACAAAAACATAACAGCTGCTCAAAAATAAAAACTATGAGCAAAATTTTCAAACTAACCACAAATTAAATGTGGTATGTCAGCATCTTATGGAAAGTAAGCTGTGTATGTTCAAAGTGCAAAATCTGCTGTTGTATAACAGCTATAAAAATATGTTTTATATGTTTAATATGTTATAAAATATGTTTAACAATACAAAAAAATCACAGCATTTTTCTGAGCAGTTTAATTCACAGAATTTCTACAAAGTATGTTGTATACTGTAAACTCACAGACTTTTTTCATCACATCCATAACAAGGTTTATTTTACTCATATAAAATATAAAAAATGTTTACAGATTGATATTTTTCTGCTTCCACAACTCTGTGGTCAGTTGTTTTTGGTAAATATAAACAGATGTTTCAACCTGATATTAATTCCTCTGTCAATTTATGTTTTGAGATTTTACTGCAAATGTCACATTCAAAACACATGAATTGCGCATATATATATATA
>CAIGQZ010004625.1:3521794-3536909 GCA_903798205.1 Danio tinwini | reverse complement strand
GTTAGTAAATGCATTAACTAATGACCCTTATTGTAAAGTGTTACCAAAATAAGTGCTCCAAACTATATTATTGCTATTAGGCCCAAATAGAAGGCCAAAATGAAGAGAAAAATATGCATTTATAAACAAAAATGTATTAGTGTGGACATGGCCAAAATCACCCTTGAAGCTGTCTAAACTGAGTTTAAAGCAATGCATATAACTAATCTAAAATTAAGTTTTGGATTAGAAAAAAATGACAAAATGTAAAAATATATTTTTATATTTATAGTCCACCGCATAAAACATAAGCCAGAGTAATTGACCCCTGATAAATCAGGGAATAATCTGAAGGAAAGTAAGTAATTTTTGGCATGAATCAATAATTTAGAAACCATAATGTTTCCCTCAAATATATCTGTGCAGCTTAAGACTGATTTTTGTGGTCCGGTAGACTTGATTCATTTACAGTTGATGGTTCAGTCATGCTTTCCTACAGTTTTGCGACGAATTCAGTCAAGCTCATTGGAGAATCTCTGTTGGGGATTGGCCTTTCTGTGCCTTTGAGTAAACCACTTAACCTCCCCTCAATAATTATGCCCTCACTTAAGACAAGTCATTATTTAAATGCTACTCACAGCAAAAAAAGGGGCCTGAATGGACTACAGGGGGCTAATTTGAGAAGAGGAGACATGTAAAATGAAAACTTCCCGGCGATCTGGGATGATTTTGTCGCAAATGAAGCAAACCCAACTGATGGACTGACTTCCCTTTAAGGCTTCTTTTATTTTATTTTTCCTAGAAAGGCCCGGAAAGGTTTGATGTGTAATGAATTGAGTTTGCTGGATTAATTGAATTGAGCTTTATGGCCACTAATCACTCCGACACAAAATAATGATGAGCTCAAAAAAAGGGGAATTCCCTCAGATTTGGCTTCCAGGTTCTGGCTCCATCGATAAATTAGCAGCTGAATGTGACTGAATGAAAAGTAGCTCCCAGGCCTGGAGAGGGAAAATGAATTAAAAGAGGTCTATACGTGTGTCTTTCCGCCTTAATGTCATTCCCCTCCAACTTCCCTCCATTCCTCCACTAATTTAATTCCGCTAAAATCCAATCAGAATCATTTGACATTAAAATCGAGTCTCAGAGGAAAAAGACGAAAGAGAGAGAGAGAGAACTGTGGAAAAGCCAGTGAAAAGAGGATAACGCTCTTTCCCTTTCATCCACAGCAGACTCTTTTCATTAGGACTCTACATTTCGGAGTGAATCGGCTTGGATGGAGCCCGTTTGACGGCCGCAAGGCCTGGAGTGTATGACAAGCCAACCTAATGAAAAGTCTCAGTCACAGTAGCAAGGCTGACACAGCGACCCTGCATATAATTACACCTTAAATAATACATGTCCACGCATACATTCTCATTGTAAGAGTCTCTCTTACAATGGCTGGCCTGAATATTCTTGATTTTTTTTTTCTCGGTTTGGTTATAGTTAGCTCAACAGCTCCTTCTTACTTGGTCTGTGATGAATAAGTTAAGCGCAATGACAGTGCCTGAGCGCTGCGAGGACGTAATCAGGTAGGCAGTCGTATCGTATTACTCACACTTTCACAGGAAAAATAATTTACACGTCCGGCATGTCATGCTAATGTGTGTGATTTACATCCCTCCTCCTGCTGAGTGTGGAGCTCATGAGTCAGTAACACACAGTTGTTCAGCGCAGACCTTTTTCACCACTATAAATTACAGATTCCAATGCAAACGTGTTGTGACCCACTTTTCAATTTTCTGCTTTTCTTCTTAGGGGCAATATTTTATTTGTAATTTCTCTGTCTAAATTAGACTTTCCAGTTGTTTTGGGGGCAAATATTTGTTCTCTCCTTCAAAATGAATTCCTTTTCTGTTTTGTGGAGATTTTTTTTTTCTTTTTGTGTGGCAATTGTCCTCTTTTTTTCCTGTTTAACAGCATGTCCTAACAACACGTGATGCGATAAGATTCAAGTGACATTGTCTGTCTGCACCAAAAGCGATACGACATGACAGAAACATTTAAATATCAATGGTAATTGGTATAGGCTTTTAATCTAATTAATACATATTAAATCTCTTTGACAGTGAGTACGTTTACATGGACATCAATAATTCAATTTTAATACGATTTATGCAATTATGAGTTCAGATTGCATGACTTTAGCCCCAATGTTGACTCTGACAGGTTTTGAGAAATCACTGACAAATGCCATTGTTGATTACAGTCAATGATAGAGCAGCATCCACTAATATGTGTATCTGCAGGCCAGCGGGAGGTTGGGGGAGAAGTTAAAATCGCTTATTTTCGGTTTATTTGGACCCAAGAAATGAAGGAAAAAGTAGTGAAAATTTGGCTGTAGCACCTGTGTCTTTTTGACGTGTCATTTGAGCATTACCACCAGGGGTGAACTGGCCATCTGGCAGACCGGGCAGTTTCCCGCTGGGTCAACGTACTTTTTGGGCCGGTGCACCATGTCAGAAGACAATTGCTTGTGATATCATGTACAGTAATTTTGTTTTTGATTGTCAGCATAATGCAGGTCTATAGTTATAGTAATATTTATACAATATAGTTGTATAAATATATAGTTATAATATACAGTACATGACCAAACTAATGTGCAACTTAAGCAAAACTAATACTACTTTTTTTTTTCAATTTGGCTTTAAAATTTGTGCCAAAATAAATATTTGTTGCATTTTTTTATGGTTTAAGTTCATTTGATTGAGTACATACCATCTTTAACCTATGTTTTGATGTTTCACTGCTGAGTTAAACTCTTTAATTTGTTAAGGGTCTCTAATAAATAGCTTTTATTATTTAACTATGTTTTGTTATTCAACATTAACTGTGTGCATCAGCAGGCAGCTTTTGTTATGCTCAGTATTTAATATAGACTCCCTTAAAACACACAGGCACACTCAAGATGGACTTCCGGTGGGGATAATAATTTTATTACAATAATAAATAATTATTATTTTTTAAGTTTTTAATTTGTCAACTCTCATTAATTCCTATATATGGCTTTTGTGCTTTTATAGAATAGGAGTTGATAAACATATTCAAGGGCGGGCACAAGACTCTGCACAAGACGTTTGGCCATAGGAGAAATGGTCGTGCCCAACTGAGCCTGGTTTCACTCGAGGTTTTTATTCTTCACTTACGCCAATTGGTGAAGTTTTTCCGCTGGTGAAGTTTTTTATCTGTAGAGCTGCGCATCAATGGATTTGCTCTTCAGTGTTTGGACTCTCAGTAGTGAATATTAAACCACACTAAACTGAGCTAAACTGAACCGAACTTAAACTCTGAAAACTGAACTGACACTGTTTCAATTGACTAT
Source organism: Danio tinwini (assembly GCA_903798205.1). Lineage (NCBI taxonomy): Eukaryota > Metazoa > Chordata > Actinopteri > Cypriniformes > Danionidae > Danio > Danio tinwini. Next base: position 3,533,563 of record CAIGQZ010004625.1, on the reverse strand, counting down.
AATCTTCTATGTGAAGCTGCTTTGACACAATCTACATTGTAAAAGCGCTCTACAAATAAAGATGAATGGAATTGAATTGAATACTCGCATCCAATATCCAGTATACGTACTTCCGGCTACATAATTTGCTATCTCCAGAAATGTATATAGGGGGATGTTATCAGAATAAGCCTATGTTTTTGGTATTTGGACCAGAACCAAGACAGAACTCTAAGTAAGAAAAGCATTTTCTTGCAGTGTCAATGGTAACATTACAAAAAGAAAAAAGAAATTGTATCTGTAAAGTACAGTTTCCGCATTTCTCAGGTCCTTTGCGAACATTACACCCTCATTGTGATCAATGGGTCATTTCACACAGCAGTTGATCATCGTGCAACACTTTCTCTGACTAATTGCTCTTTCTCCGTTTCTAAGGATCAAAGGTGCAGATGATTCTTTCACCACTGAGTAAAAAGCATCTGGCATCAAATCCCACTCATGTTTGCATTTTCCATTATCATTTGCATATTATTATTGATCATTATTTCTAAAACAAAGATAAACTGTGACTTTAATCTGCAAAGTCCTATGTAAACTAAAGTTGTAAGACTTTGCAGTGCAGCACTGGTTGCTCCTGTGGGAAAAACAGCTCTCGCTCAGCAATTATTGGGTGCCTGTCATCAGTGACTTAACAGAAGCATACGAAAAAAGTGACATGTAAATCAGCTTATCAGGGCTCAACTTTAAAACCAATCAACAGACTAGGCTAAGCAGGAAACTGCAGGAAAACTAGCACAGCACACCAGCATGTTGTTTTTGTTTGTTTGTATTTAGCTATTCATTCATTCATTTTCTTTTCGGCTTAGTCCCTTTATTAGTCCGTGGTCGCCACAGCGGAATGAATTGCCAACTCATCCAGCACATGTTTTATGCAGCGGATGCTCTTCCAGCCACAACCCATCTCTGGGAAACATCCATACACACTCATTCACACCCATACACTACGGACAGTCTAGTCTTTGGACTGTGGGGGAAACCGGAGTACCCGGAGGAAACCCACACGAACGCAGGGAGAACATGCAAACTCCACACAAAAACGCCAACTGGCCCAGCCTAGGCTCGAACCAGTGACCTTCTCGACAGCACTACCTACTGCGCCACTGCGTCATCCTGTATTTAGCAGAAAGTGAAATGTATTAATGAATTGAAGTTTATAAACTAATTTCGATTGATTGCAGCTGGTCACTCATTTACAATCATCGACAAACCAATAAGATGAATCCAAGCCTACAATAAGGCCCATTTTGTCTTTCTTCCCTCATCTTCGTTTTCTGAAGATTACCTGATCTTGGACCCCTTTTCATGCTAATAGACCAGCTCTGAGCTCAGGGTTCTCTCCCGGGACAGCTTGTCAAACCTGCAATTTGTATCAAGCAATAGCTAAGTGTGCTAACTCCTGAATGGTCTTTAAATTCGAGACCTGCATTTTTAAAAAGATATGGTATAAACAAGATGCTGTAAGACAATAAAAAATATGCTTATTAACAGTTTCCAGTAGCTCATGATTCAAGTGTACTTTCTGATTATTTATGCTTTTAAAATTAGACAATATTTGTCCCATGGTGCAATCGGAAAGTGTAAATACATGGAAAACACCCTTAAACCATAAGCAGAGTTTTTTCTGTGCGAATGCAATGCTCAAACATGTGTTTAGCACTTAAATATAGTATAATAATAGCAGCTAAATGTTTCTGGAAAAAATATTTAAAGTCTTTTATTTTCATAAACAGCGCGGATGTGAATGCATCTGAACGTTCTGACTGGCTGGAGTAGACGTCTCATGTCAGCGCGTTCTAATCTAACGTGCAATTTTCCTTCTGTGTTCACACAGAGCAGCATTCTGGCAAATAACTGGTAATGTTACAACTTCTTTTTCCAGAAGACTGCTGGAACGAATTTACCGCTACTTTCAAAAAGTCCTGTTCACACATGATCCCTTATGTGTAAAAAGGGGCTTTTGTTTCTCTCTCTAACTCACTTTCTGGCTGGCGGTGCTTCACGCACGCCAGGATTGCTCCGCATATGTGCGATTTTCATTGTTGTGTTTTTGTTAACTTTTGATTCTTTAGTATTCATAATGTTAACTACTTTGCTTAGTTTGATCTCATTTGTTTATTTTGATACATTGTTTATTTTTGTAGCAGGTAGTGGATATTAAATTTCATAGTCACATTTTGTTATTTATTTATTTATTTATTTATTTATTTAGTCAGTCAAAGCAGGGTGAATCAGACTTCAGCTACGGCCCCCACTACTGGAATCAGCTTCCAGAAATGATCAGATGTGCTCCAACATTAGGCACATTCAAATCAAGACTGAAAACACATCTGCCTTTACTGAATGAGCACAGTGCTACGTTCGATAGATCACACTATTATGTCTTTCTTTTTTTATTCTTTTATAACCTGTTTTAACACATTTTAACCTGTTTTTATCTGTTTTAATCACTTTTATAATTTTTATTCTCTTATACTTGTCTCTTTTATTCCTGTTTATGTAAAGCACTGTGAATTGCCCCAGTGTATGAAATGTGCTATATAAATAAACTTGCCTTGCCTTGCCTAGTTCAGCAAGGGAAGCAGTGGCCTGGAAGATTCCCCTGTTTTTATTATTTTTCATGGGAGCTAGGTAAGATCTATCCTGAAAGAAACAGCTGTAGTCAGGGAACTGTTTTTGTTCAGCTGCCCTACCTATCTACTGTTATTGTTATATATTTTTTTTATTTCGTCTTGTAAGGTTGATTTAAATTGTGATTAAATATATTGAAGGAGAAGTCAATTTGCCATATTCAAGCATCTGTGTCTTTCATATGTTCGGCCTTTGCCGTGAAGCTCTAAATTGAGCTCAGGTACATTCTGTTTCTACTGATCATTCTTGAGATGTTTCAGCAGCTTAATTGAAGTTCTCCTGTGGTAATTTCAGTTGATTGGACATGATTTGAAAAGGCATACACCTGCCTTTATAAAGTTCCAGGGTTGACAGTGCATGTCAAAGCACAAACCAAGCATGGGAACAAAGGAATTGTCTGTAGACCTCTGATACAGGATTGTATAAAGGCACAAGGCTGGGGTAAGGCTAGAGAAAAATTTCTGCTGCTCTGAAAGTTCCAATGAGCACAGTGGCCTCCATCCTCCATAAGTGGAAGATGTTTGGAACCACCAGAACTCTTCCTAGAGCTGGCTGGCCATCTAAGCTGAGTGATCAGGGGAGAAGGGCCTTAGTCAGGGAGGTGATCGATAACCCAATGGTCACTCTGTCTGAGCTCCAGTGTTCTTCTGTGGAGAAAGGAGAACCTCACAGAAGGACAACTATCTGTGCAGCAATCCACCAATCAGGCCTGTATGGTAGAGTGGCCAGACGGAAGCCACTCCCCGCCTGGATTTTGCCAAAAGGCATCTAAAGGACTCTCAGACCATAAGAAACAAAATTCTCTGGTCTGATGAGAATAAAATTGAACTCTTTGGAGTAAATGCCAGGCGTTACGTTAGGAGAAAACCAGGCACCGCTCATCATCAGGCTAATACTTTCCCTACAGAGAAGCATGGTGGTGGCAGCATCATCCTGTGGGGGTGTTTTTCTGCGGCAGGAACTGGAAGACTAATCAGGATAGAGGGAAAGATTAATGCAGCAATGAACAGAGACATCTCTGTTCAGAGTGCTCTCGACCTCAGATTGGGGTGACGGTTCATCTTCCAGCAGGACAATGACCCAAAGTACACCTCCAAAAACACAATGAAGTGGCTTTTCAACAACTCAGTGAATGTCCTTGAGTAGCCCAGATCTAAATCCTATTGAACACCTCTGAAGAGATCTGAAAATGGCTGTACACCGTTGCTTCCCATCCAACCTGATAGAGCTTAAGAGGTACTGCAAACAGGAATTGGCAGAAATTCCCAAAGGCAAGACAAAGCAAGTTTATTTATAAGTATTGAGGTTCTAGGCCATTTAGTGATTTATAGACTAGTAACAATACTTTAAAATCTATTCTGAATGTAACCGGGAGCCAGTGTAAAGACCTGAGAATAGGTGTGATATGCTCTGATTTCCTGCTTCTGGTCAGAATCCTGGCCGCAACATTCTGGGTGAGCTGCAACTGTCTGACTGTCTTTTTGGGAAGGCCCGTGAGGAGGCTGTTACAGTAATCCACCCTGCTGCTGATAAAAGCATAAACAAGTTTCTCTAAGTCCTTACTGGTACAAAGCATCTGATTCTTGCAAAGTTTTTGAGATGATAGTATCTGATTTACTAACTGCTTTGACATGACTATTGAAACTCAGGTCTGACTCCAGAGTCACACCAAGATTCTTGACCTTATTTGTTGACTTGACCCTTAGTGCCGAGGTACGCATTCACCTTGAGAACCTCATCTCTGTTCCCAAATGCAATGACTTCAGTTTTCTCTTTGTTTAACTGAAGAATGTTTTAGCACATCCAGCTGTTCATTTCATCAATGCATTGGCAGAGAGTCAACAGGGCTGTAGTCACCCTAAGTAGGCTAAGTAAGGCTAAGTAGATCTGAGTGTCATCAGCATACCTGTGGTAGGAAATTTGTTTTTTTCTCATTATTTGGCTCAGAGGACGCATACAAAGACAGGTGTGCCAAGCTTGTGGCATCATATTTAAAAAAGACTTGAGGTTGTAATTGCTGCCAAAGGTGCATCAACAAAGTATTGAGCAAAGGCTGTGAATACTTATGTGCATGTGATTTTTCAGGTTTTGTATTTGTAATAAATTTGCAACAATTTCAAAACTCTTTTTTCATTTTGTCATTATGGGGTATTGTGTGCAGAATTTTAAGGAAATTAATTTAATCCATTTTGTAATGAGGCTGTAACTTAAAAAATGTGGAAAAAGTGAAGCTCTATGAATACTTTCCAGATGCACTGTATTATATTAGTACACTTTCAAAAATAAAGGTATGCAAGTTGTCACTGGGGTGGTACCTTTTCAAAAGGTACAAATTTGTACATATTAATACCTCAGGGGTACATTTTGGTACCTAAAAAGTACAAAAGTGTTCCTCTTAATATTTGTAGGTACTAATATATACTTTTGAGGTATCAATATGGACCCTTCAAGTACAAATGTGTTCCTTTTGAAAAGGTACCACCCCAGTGACAGCTCTCGTACCTTTATTTCTGAGAGTGTATATTATAGTCTTATTATATTAGTATAGTATATTCTTCTTTTCTTCAGAGAAAACTTTTGAACACTTTTACTGCATTTTTATTCAACTTTTTAATGAGATAAAAAGACTAATTACATCTTTAAACCTTGGACATTTTTTAATTAAATAATTTTACCTAATGATTACCTGTTTATTTCAGTAATACAAGTATATGCAAGTCACATAGATTTAATGAACATTTGTGAAATCCCTACAGAGCAAAAATAAGCAAACTTTGTGCAGAATTAAGCACTCAGAAGGAAAGTGACAAGCTCATTTGGCTGCAGGCTGTCCGTGGTCAGTCATCACAGACTCACAGATCATAAAAGGATCTGTTTAATGAACTGAACCGGGATGAAACATTCCCCCCCAAATTCGAGTAGAAGCTCTCTGTGTGCGAATGTGCGTGCTCATGTAATATTCAGCTCTTCACTGGCGGACTGCGATTCAAATGCGTCCTGCGTGAATCCAGCAGTTTAGATGGTTCAGTTAGATGGTCCCCTCCGCCCTCCCTCCCCCGAACGTCTCTTTTTTCTGGCTTCATTCACGCTCCGCAAGTCCACTCGGTCATCCATTCATTCTCCTAGAGTACACAAGAACGCTCTAACACACTCCAATACACTCTTCCTTTTTCTTGTCAAAGCTTGCTGTTGTATTATACACTCCGTCTCTCTTTCTCTCTCACACACACATCCTTCATTTGGCCTCATTCTGGGTCATCATCCTCAAAGCCAGCAGTCTATTAATGTTATTAAAAATATATCAGTAGATTCGGAGAGCCATCTTTCAGCTCTCTTCATCTGTCGTTTTTATCATATTTCTAACCTCCCACATAAGCTGAGCTTTTCTACCAAAGCCTCGGTCCCTTGTGAGCTTGAGGAGGGTCGAGAAAAAAATATATAACAGTGTCTCCAGACTTTCTGCAATATATTTTCTCCAGAGAGATCTTCACTAGTGTCTGTGGCCTGGCGAAGTTGCAAAAGTGATGCATGGATTATGGGATGTAGCGATGAGGGCAGAACGTTTGAGAGGTGGAAGTATACTATCGTATTTGAAGCTTTCTTCTGGGAACTAATGTTATATGAACTGATTGTGGACATTATGTATGATGCTGCAAACATGCACTGTAAAAACAAATAAATAAATAAAGATTCATAAAAAAGTCACTATTTTACTGTATATGCTGAACTAGGAGATTAAAGATAGATTATGCAATATAAAAAATAAATAAACACAAATCAATTCATAATAAAGTAAAATAAAGTTAAATTAAATTAAATAAATAATGCTGGAATGAACCATTAAAAATCTAAATAAAATAAAATAAAATAAAATTAATAATAATAAAAATGTTGGAATATACGATTAAAAACAAAACAAAATGTATTATTTAAAAATAGATCAAATAATAAATCATAATAATAATACAAAATTAAATAAACATGTTGAAATATATCATTAAAAACTTAATTATTCATTCATTCATTTATTTTATTTTTAGCTTAGTCCCTTTATTAATTAGTCACTACAGCGGAATGAACCGCCAAATTATCCAGCACGATTTTAAGCAGCGGATGCACTTCCAGCCGCAACCCATCTCTGGCAAGCATACTTAATTATATTAAATTAATTAAAATATATTAAAAAAATAATAGTATATAATAAAATAACATAAAATAAAAACAAATAAATGAAATAAATAAAAAATAAGTAAACATATACACAAACTAATTATTTATAAAAAAAAAAAAAATGATGAATGTACCAAAAATAAAATAAAATAAAATGTTGGAATATACCATTAAAAAACTAAATAAAAATTAATTAATAAAAATATATAAAATAAAAAATAGTATATAATAAAATAACATAAAAAACAAACAAATAAAATAAATAAATAATAAGCAAACAAGCACACAAACTTATTAATCATAAAATAAATTAATAATAATGTTGAAATGTATCACAAATAAAATAAAGTAAAATAAAAATATTAAATAAAACAAAATTAAATTAATTAAAAATTTATAAAATGAAAAATAACAGTATATAAAAAAATTATAAAATAAATTATTAAATTAAATAATAAATAAACAAACAAAACACAAAACACACAAACTAATTAATCATAAAATAAAAAATATTATTAATGATGAATGTAGCATAAATAAATAAAAATAAATGTTGTAATATACTATAAAAAACTCAATTCAATTTTATGAATTAAAAATATATAAAACTAAAACAATTATAATATAAAAATTAAATAACATAAAATAAAATAAATAAAATAAACAAGCAAACAAACAAACACACAAACTTATTTATCATAAAATAAAAAAAAATAATAATAATGAAATGTACCACAAATAATAATAAAAAAATAAAAATAAAATAAATACAAATAAAAATATTGGAATATGTCATTAAAAAACTAATTTAAATTAAAATGATTTAAAATATATAAAATAACTTCAAATAAAATTAAATAAATAAATTAAATAAATAATAAGCAAATAAACACACAAAATTAATAATCATAAAATAAAAATAATAATGGCGAAAGGTACCATAAAAAAAAACAAAAAAAACATAAAAATTAAATAAAACAAAACACACAAGCTAATTGATCATAAAATTAAATAAAAATAATTAATTAAAAATAAAAATGTTGGAACGTACTATTAAAAAACAATATTAAATGTAATTATTAAAAATAAAATCTATTTTAATTAGATTTTAAATAATTATTAAAATATTATCTATAAAGTAATGTATTTTATATACTACCTCTAACACAAAGCAATTGATTTGCAATGCTCACTTTGTTACGTCTAGAAAAAGAAACTCCTACTGTAGTGCAGCTGGATGTGATGTGACGCATCAATGCATCGATTAAAAGACTGTATTTTTCCACAACGCTGCCCTGCACAGTGTGTTGTGATCCTCAGAGGCATCTCTATCAGTGTGTTGAGTTCATAATCCTGAGTTTGTGTGTCTCCCTCTCTCATATGTGGGTGGGGCTAAAGAGTCAATGATGTAAAAGTGGGTGTTGATCATCTACAGCAGAGGTGCTCTTTTGCAAATTAACACAGGGTCAAAAATAAGCAGATCCAATGATAATCAAGTGTGAGTCAACACAGATGAAAGATGGGACATTCTGTTTTTGCGGGGACAATAAATAATTATGCAAATACAACAAAATTAATTACTGTGAACATTAGTAAATCTCATTTGAATAATTTAAACGTTCTCCACCCATAAATACTGCAAGGTGAAAGAAAACTTCTTCAAATGCATATTCAATTAGTGTCTAAAAAGAATTGCCTATATGCCTTTGCATCACTTTTTTATGTAAGCTGTTAGTACATCTGGATTTTAACGCAGATAATTAAATTAAATGTTAACTCATCGCTTTTTTACAGTGTAAATATAAAACATTCATCAACACTGTTATTATTCACATACCTAAAGATCCTCAGACCTGTAGCAGAGCTGACAGATAGTCAGAAATGAATGAAAGTGAATGAGAAGAGGTTTGTGCTGCGGGAAAGCTGACAGTGATTGGTGGAGAGGGAAACCAACGAACACATGCTGTTAAATCTGCACACTTCTAACATGTTAGTGTGTTTCTCTGAGGAGTATAGAGTAATGTCATTTGTTCACTTGAATCGAATGTGTATCTAAGCTTATTAGGTAGAAAAGTAGCAAATCAATACGTTATTGACAACGTTGATATAGTTTAATCTTTAAAGGATTTTGTTTGTTGCTATTCGATGGCAGAGTGTTGACAAGACAATTCTGACTTTGGAAACGAGCCAAACAGATCCATTCTCCAAATCAATACCTAGTGGAAATGAATTTTAGGACTGGGTTCTAAAGTTTTTGAAATCTATAAAAGATGGTGTAAAACAGTTGAGCAAATGTGAAGCTTAATTAATTTAAATTATTTATATTTTTATTTAAATAATTTTGTAATTTAATTAAATGGAAATACTTTTGCATTTTATTTTATAAAATAATAATAATAATAATAATAAATAAATACATAATTTAGTAATTTAATTAAAATAATATATTAAATTTAAACTATTTTATTTTGGCTAAAATTAATTTATTATTATATTAATATTTAATTTTATTTTAAATGTATTTAGTTTAATTTAATTTCAATAATTTAGTAATTTAACCTAAATACTTTCATTTTATTTTGTTTTGATTTAAATAAATAAATTGTATTTAAATTTCAATAAATTCATTTTATTTTGTTTTGTTTAATTTTAATAATTTAGTAATTTAATCTAAATTATAATCTAATTTAAATTTCCTTTTATTAAAATTTATTTTATTTTAATTTAATTTTATTAATTTAATAATTTTATTGAAATCATTTAATTTAATCAAATGTTTTTAAACAGAAAAAGCTAACTATATAAATATATCTGTATGCAAACACTACCATAAACATATAATGCAGGATGTGATCGAGGCAAAGTTAAATTCATTATCTCCAGTTTGACCGCTGTAGTAAGTAATGTGGTGCTGTTTCTTTAGGCTGAACTGTCAAATGTGATCTGCACTGTCGATCTGTCTCTGTTTATTTTGTCCTTGCGGTGTGCTTTTGTTTGCTACTGGAGTCATTTTCTCTCCGTTGTGATTGGTGCACCAGGCCTCTCCTAATTGCCAATTAACAACACTCACAAAGCAATCAAGCACCAGCAAAGCCAGATGCAAAGGAAAATTAGCTTGCTTATAATTTATCGGGCTTAACTTTGGATCTATTTTGGAGAAGCGACGCTATAATGAGGAAAATTATACAGAATATTCCTCATTCTGGTATGTGCATCTACACAGGGCTGTATTCCTGGATGCAATCTGCGTAACAAGGGATTCGTTTTATGCCATTTTATCCTTGTGAAGATTTTGTGAACATTTTCTTTCTTTTTTTCCCCAATTTAAAAGAAAATGCACTTTGAAGTTATTTTTAATTGCTTCTTGAACAGATAATGAAGCAACAGTCATTAAACGCAGTCATATTAGCAGAGTTTGCCCTCACTCGCAGATCTTTTAACACTGGGAGCAACTCCATTAAATGGAGACGCTTCATTTTAACTGTCCCCTCGCACTCATAATTAGCCAAACACATTTTCTAAGCAATTCCTCCCCACCCCGACATAATACTAAAAATGCAAAGCATGTAAACACTTTGTCATTTAGACATAAGTATTGAGTGTGAGGGCTTAAAGTAATGAGAAACAAATACTGTAGTTGTAGCTCTTATTTGTCGAAGCATCAGGTTCTTACAGCCTACTGCAGTAAATCAGTTTTAATTACATAGTGTACAAAATGTTAGCTCAAGCTTTGCACTTAAAGTAGGTTATACATAAACACACACACACACACACACCCACACACCCCCACACACACACACCCCCACACACACACACAAACAGAGAAAGAGAGAGAGTTGCGCATGTTACTTAAAAAAGTAATTAGTAGTGCTGGGAAAAGATTCACCGTGATTTATTGCATCCAAAATAAAAGTTAGTTTTTATATATTATGTGCTGTGTATATTCATTATGCATATACAAATATACACGTGCATGCAAATATTTGAGCAAATGCATAATTATTTTAGATCTAAAATATGTGTATATGATACAAATTATATGTAAATATAAATATATACCTACACTTTTTTATTTATGCAAGTTTTGTATCACACATACATAATAAAATATATAACACACACACATATATCAAAACTAACGCATTTTTTTGGAGGTGATTAATCACTAATCATCTTCAGTTATGGAGTTGTCCCACCCCTACACACAAAAAAAGTGCCAAACATCATCAGTTATGTGCCCCACTACCCCCTGCAACACACAAAAACCAGAACCGACAGATATTCCACTTTTTGCTGGGTTATTTAAACCCAAATTCAATAAAATGTGGACTAACCCAAATATTGGGTGAAATTTGGTCCTATAATATATTTTTTTTTTTAAACCGCAGTTGTTTTAGTCCGTATTATACCCAGAATTGGGTTGAAATAACCCAGCATTTTTTTAACAGTGTATAAACAATAAAACCCCTTTGTTAAAAATGCAAAGTAGGACAGGTCCCTTAATGAAATGAATAGTTGTATGGTAAATTACAAGAACCTCTGAATCCCAAACTTAAAATACAGTATGTGACCCTTGACCACAAAATCTGTAGTAAAACCTGTAGTAAAATATTGTAGTTGTAGCTCTTATTTGTCGGCGCATCAGGTTGTAGTAAAAATATATAATACACACATATACTATCAAACATGGATGTGATTAATCACCAATCATCATCAGTTATGTGGTTGTCCCACCCCTACACACTTTTAAAATTGTATGGTAAATTACCAGTAAGAACTAGTAAATCACAAACTTATAATACAGTATGTGACCCTGAACCACAAAACCATGCCATAAGTGTCAATTTAAAAATCACCTGAAATATAATATAATATAATATAATATAATATAATATAATATAATATAATATAATATAATATAATATAATATAA
>CAIGQZ010004625.1:3505444-3508384 GCA_903798205.1 Danio tinwini | reverse complement strand
ATGGATGGATGGATGGATGGATGGATGGATGGATGGATGGATGGATGGATGGATGGATGGATGGATGGATGGATGGATGGATGGATGGATGGATGGAAATAACTATAATAAATTATATTTCTTCTATAGACCATTTCAATGTGATGTCATTGGCCCATGAACATTTCCTGCTTGTTATCAAACTATTTCATAACTATAAAATGAGACAATTCAATCATAACATAACATTAAAACAGCTGTCATAACATTATTTATTAATATGTGGACTTTCTTGGATTCTTGGAATCTATGGAAAATAAAAATGTAAAACAGGAAATACGTTGGGACCATTGTTATTGTTTACGTTCCTCAAAATGGTCTATTGGCTACAAAGCAAACCACTGTTTTTCAGTAACTTGCCTAATTACACTAACTTACCTAATTAATCTAATAACCTAGTTAAGCCCTTAAATTGCCCTTTAAAAAGACGATTATGATGAGCCACTTCATTTTAGTCCATCGGAGACATTCAGCACATACATAAAGTAGTAGTATCAGATTCATGAACAATTAAGTCTCTAATATGAGTCTCTACTAACTGATTTTAAAAAAATGCAGTGCAAAACAGATATTTTAGAACTGCACCGAATATTCTTGGTTCTCAACCACAAGAGTCATTTGTTTGAGATCTAGACTCCTGAAACAGATTCCTGAAGGAATAAATCAAATACATTTAGTGCAAATGGTGTCTGAATCCTGAACTATTAATAAAAATAGTGATCTGATTCTTAAACATGTATCTTTTGAGGTGTATATTTTTTACTAAAGAAAACAAAACACAAATACTCTAATCTAATTCCTAAAAAAATGACTATTTTAAGAAATATTTTAGCAAATAAAAAAGGTGTGTGAAAACAGTGTAGTCAGATTCATAAACAAACGACTCCTGAGTTTATTTTTAGTGAATCAAAAAATACAGTGCAAACATATTTTTGCTAGAAATAGCAAGATTTTTTTGTTGTTTTTTTAAAGCAAGACCTTAAGGATTAATGTCACTATTAAGATGAACAGAAATAAAATGTCTTGCAGTCTCACCACCACGTCATCCACTTATTTCTCCGTTTCTAATGACTCAGTACTATCTGCAGACTCTGTCATATCCGCCGTCAGCAGATGCTGAACTGGAGATGTCTGCATGTGTTCCCAGCATAAGGGACACAATGACTGGCACGGACAGATCCTGCCCTGCACTGCAAAAATTTTGCCAGGCACACTGGATGTCCCCTCAGACTAGATGCCAAGGTGCATTTGTACTAGGATGGATTATCTAGACGTAACCCAATCCTGTCTGGGAAGGCATGTGCAGTAAGTCACTTCGCCACTAAATGACAAGTAACCAGGTCACGAAATGAACAGACTGTTGCACAAGCAAGAATTACAATTTTCCGTAATCACATGTTGTCAAACTGATTTTCAGACCAAGCAAAACATCATGATTTATGTGTGAGCACTCCAACAACTCCGTACCATGAATTTAAACTGATAAGGCTTTTAAGGACACCTATTTTGCACAATAAATTTTTGGAAACTGTTTGATGTTAAAATAGGATTTAAATCCTTGCGGTTTTTCCCCACCCACCAAATTGATTGACAGGCGGGTATTAACATGTGTCTGTAGTAACATACATAAACATGTCTACAGGATTTGCAAAGAAACTGGGATTAAAAGATCTGTTCCAACTCTCTGTGATCATCTGCAACTCATGAATGAGTTTTACAAGTTTAAAACATATAAAACAGTGCATGTTTGTAATGTGTTAGTACAAATATATAGGACAGGAGTGGGCAAACTCGGTCCTGGAGGGCCGATGTCCTGCACAGTTTAGCTCCAACTCTAATCAAACACACCTGCTTATGTTTTTCTAGTGATCTTGAAGACACTGATTAGCATGTAGGTGTATTTGATTAGTGTTGGAGCAAAATTGTGCAGGACACCGGCCCTCCAGGACCGAGTTTGCCCACCCCTGATATAGGAGGTGTCATGATTATGCCACTCTGGTCTTGTTAATTCTTGTTTTGGTGGCGGAATCCTATCTCTACTGCTGTCATGTTTGGTGTTGTGCTCAACTTGAGTTTTCTCGGGTTCGGCACTGTTTTTGTCATTGTGTGTGTCTCTGTATGAGCGTCATTCGTGAATGCGCTTGGACCCTGTGCGTTCCTGATGCGATCGCGTGAGGTCTGGGCGTGTTTACGATTGCGCGCTCTTGTCCGGGTATTCATTTATCTGTCTGCAGCGTGGTGTTTCAGTCCCAGCGTCTCAGTCTAGTTGGGTTCGGTTTCGATCGGCGCTGGGATGAAACATGCACGCTGCGTGTGTGAGTACACTGTGAGTGTTTTCATTCATTATGTGCTCGTGTCTCGATTCAGTCTTCTGTTGGCATTGTGTTTAGCTTGTGGCACATGTTTACATGCACCGCGTGCTTGTGTGTCTGTTGTGTTATGTGCTCTAGTCTATTGTCTAGCCCCACCCTTCTCGTTAACTCATTATTAGTTTATTTGGTTCACCTGTTTATGTGTTAATTTACTACTGCTTATATTCTCCTCATGTCTGCTGTCCTGTGCCAGTTCATCATCCTTACTTGTTACCTTGTCTTGATGTGGTCCAGTCCAGATCCCAGCCAGCCTGCCTGGTCTCGTTTGTTTGTTTATTATTTGTTTGCTTAGTGTTTTCCTCCTTAGGGGTTGTTTGCTTTGCCTTTTTGTTTTAGTTTAATGTAAATAAATAACCATCAGTCTGCACTTGGGTCTTCGCTCCTTTTCCCCTAACCCGTACCGTGACAGGAGGATGCTTCAATCAAACAACACGAGTCCTGGTTTGTGAATATTAAATCTGTTTTATTTTGTAAAGCAGCATAATGAATATAGCAGTGTATATTAATTTGTGTAACTGAGCCCAACATA
>CAIGQZ010004625.1:3482944-3500444 GCA_903798205.1 Danio tinwini | reverse complement strand
CATATAGGACCATCTGCAGAGGGAAAAGAGCACGCAAGTGAACACATTTAAGTGAACACACACAACACATTGAGGGAGTTTAAGCACATGGGCCACATTCTGCTGGGTGAAGATGGACATTATGCCAAAAAAGCTGACCTAATTAAAATGATAATTCTAATTAATTATGCCATTTAGTTTGCAGAGTGGTGTGTGTTTTGGAATAAGGGATTAGATACAACAAGGTTGTGGATATTAGAGTTAGAGACAGAGTTTAAGTCAAGGAGGAGTTTCAGACTCAATTATATTTATAAATACTTTTTTTAGTTTACATTCTCATCACATTGTTCCTCGTCACATTAAGCAAGAAAAGCCATTTTTGCATTATTATATTTCTTAATTGTGACTTAACATTTCCACATTTCTAAAACTCCAAATTATTATTTTGTTTTGTACAATTTAATTTCTATACTTCGCACAATTTAGCTTACCCAATTCACCTGTACCGCATGTCTGGACTTTGGGGGAAACCGGAGCACCCGGAGGAAACTCCACACAGAAACGCCAACTTACCCAGCCGAGGCTCGAACCAGCGACCTTCTTGCTGTGAGGTGACAGCACTACCTACTGCGCCACTGCGTCGCCTGTTTTTAAATTAGATTAAATAATTTACAATTTATTTTAATAATCAATTAAAAACACAATAATATTCCTATAATCCCTTAATACAATAATTGTAATATTCCATATAATGCTGTGTTATTTAAATAAATAGAAATGTGGGAAACATTCAATTTGTGATTTTTTAATGAAATGAAATGAATTTATTTACATTTAAATAAAATTTTAAGAATACTTTTTTAAATTAATTAACATAATAATATTCCTATATAGTTTCTTACTGCCATCATTGCAATATTTAATATAATTCATTTATATTTTAATATTGCTTACTAATGTAATACAATATTACATTAATACATTTCTTTCGGTTTGTACAATTCTTAATTAGTCACCTTTCTTTTATCTATTTTCTAAGTTTTTGCTTTAAAATAGTAATTTTCACTAAATCAACACCAGTTATAAGTGAATTTGCTCAAAGAGAATTAATAGTTTTTTTTCTTTACTTCATTTACATTCTCAAGTTCCTTGTCACATTAAACAACAAAAAAACTTTGACTTAACATTGTATTGTACAATTAGATTTTATATCTTGCAAACAATCAATTGAAAATATATTAAACAAACTACCAATTTGTGATTTTTTGTTTTAATTAAATTTTTTACCTTTCATTTTATTTGTCATTTAAAAATAAATTAAAAACACAATGCGGAAATATGGGATACAAACCTCCAATTTATGATTTTTTAAATTAAATTACATTTTAATAATCAATAAAAAATTATAAAAAACTAAATAATATTCATGTATAATCCCTTAATACAATCATTGTAATATTTCATATAATTCAGTTTTCTTTTAATAAATAAAATTTGGGAATTGTGGGAAACAAACCTCCAGTTTGTCATTTTTTCAATGAAATGAAGTGAAATTTAGTTTAATTTACTAAAAATAATTATGAACACAATAATTTTCCTATATATTTTCTAACAATCATTGTAATAGTGAATATAATTTAGTGTTATTTTAATAATGCCTACTAACATGGTACACATTTCATTCAGTTTGTTCAAATCTTATTTAGTCACCCTTCTTTTATTTATTTTCTGCACTGGTGTAAACCAAAAATGCCCAAAAATAGTTTTTCATTATCACAAATATTTTGAGCAAAACAACACCTACTATAAGCGCATTTGCAAATACAGAGTGTTGATTCCAGCTCTAGGTTTGTAAACACTTAATGCAAACCCTTCATTGGTACACCTGAGAAGAAGTAAATTAATAGGCCAATGAGTTTGAACACGCCTCATCTGTTGCTTGATTGCCTTCAGAAGTGCAGCAGTCATATTACTGCCTCCAGAGATGATCAACAACTTTCAGTGTGTTTCCTCTCAATACATACAAAGTGTTTGTGAATGACAGAAAAAGAGATGCACAATAAAATGAAGGTGCCACTGAAGTACATGGCCAATCAGAAGTGATTATCATTTTTCTCCTACTGTACAGTTAGTTCTTCCTATAGTGGCAAGAGTGTATACTGTACAGTGTCCTATATATCAATATTGACACTAGGAACGCACTTAGGATTTTCTTGTTTAACAAAACATAGTAGCCTATAGTATAATACTAGATAGTCTTTTTTATACTACATTAGTTTTACATGAATTGAATCAATTTACATTCAACTGTGCAGCATTTTAAAGGCACAAGAAAAAAAAATCCAGTATGGTACTACTTAAAGGTTTTATTTATGCTATTTTTAGTAAGCTTTTCTATAAAAATGATGGTGCACATATGAAATGATAAGTCATTATTTGAAAAATGCAATAAAATATGTATTAAATTGATCATTTACACTTAATAAATCAGCAAATATTTAGTTTTTCCCTCTTTTATTATTCTTTTTCTTTTTATTATTCTTTTTCTTTATTATTCTTTTTTATTATTTACTGTTATTTTATTTAGTTATTTTTGTTATTATTATAATTTTTTTTATGACCCACCCACCTGGATCTGAGCCTGCTCTGGATTTTGTGTT
Organism: Danio tinwini; assembly: GCA_903798205.1. Taxonomy (NCBI): domain Eukaryota; kingdom Metazoa; phylum Chordata; class Actinopteri; order Cypriniformes; family Danionidae; genus Danio; species Danio tinwini. The sequence continues at coordinate 3,497,805 of CAIGQZ010004625.1, read as the reverse complement.
CATATTTATAGCGCTTAAAATAAATATATTTTTTCCAACAAATACTTTGGTTTTTTTTTCTTTCTTTAACTATTATTTTTATTTATTATTATTTTTATTTATAATTATTTTTATTTATTATTCTTTATTATGTATTGTTTTCTCTCTTTATTATTATTACTATTATTATTATTATTATTATTATAATTTTTATTATTACATTAATTATTTATTATTACTACTATATTAAATTTGCTAATATTTAATAATAATAATAATAATAAAGAGAGAAAACAATAAATAAAAAAGAATAACAAATAAATAAATAAATAAAATAAAAATGCTAATTATTATTTATAATTCTTCTTCTTCTTCTTCTTCTTCTTCTTCTTCTTCTTCTTCTTCTTCTTCTTCTTCTTATTATTATTAATTATTATTATTTGTATTACTATTATATTAAATTAGCAAATATTATTTGATGATAATAATAATAATAATAATAATAATAATAATAATAATAATAATAATTATTATTATTATTATTATTATTATTATTATTATTATTATTATTATTATTATTATTATTTTGTTGTCGTCGTTGTTGTTATATTAAATTAGAAAATATTGTTTAATAATATTATTAAACAATAATATATATTTATTATTATTATTATTATTATTAGTAGTAGTAGTAGTCATTTTATTATAATAATAATAATTATTATTATTATTATTATTATTAGTAGTAGTAGTAGTAGTAGTAGTAGTAGTAGTATTTTACTAGTGTTGTTTATTATTATTATTATTGTTATTGTTATTATGATCATCATTTATTATTATTATTATTATTATTATTATTATTATTATTATTAATTCATTTCCTTTTCTGCTTAGTCCCTTTATTAATCTGGGGTCGCATATGTTTTATGCAGCGGATGCCCTTCCAGCTGCAACCTATCACTGGCAAACACCCATACACTCTCATTTACACACATATACTACGGACAATTAGTATATTTAATTCACATATAGCGCATGTCTTTCGATTGTGCAGTGCTACCCACTGCGACACAGTGATGCCTATTATTATTATTTATTTAATAACTTCTTTATTTTTATGACCCACCGAGCTAAATCTGAGCCTGCTCTGGACTATGCATTCATATCTCCTAAAATAAATATATTTTCCACAAATATAAACATAAATATACTTAAAATTTATTTTTGCTGGCATTTACAGAAGTGCCAATAATTGTGCACTTACAAACAGTATTTAGCAAAGTCTAATAAAACCATGCTGGCATTGGCATTTACTTCTTCTCAATGACAACAAAGTGTTTGTCAATATTTTGAGCAAAAGGTTAAATGATAAAGACATATTTACCAAAGGGCGCCAATATTAAGCGGAGGGCGCTGCAGGTCAAGAGACCACTGTCCTGAAAACAGTGGTGAGAATAATGGCAGTCTAAGGTGAAGCATGAAAATGGAGTTAATACCAGTTATTCATCTCTCTGCTGTTGTGAGAGCACTTACACAACAGGATCATCAAATGAGTTGAGGTGGAAAATTACCCTTCAGATAAAGATAAACCTGTCACACAATACAGCAGCCTCTAAACATCTCACTGCAGGCGCATCAGCCGCCCAGCTGGAGAGAAAACAACCAGCGGCTTTCTATTAGGACATCTACACCACAGACAATTACAATATGAAAGCAAGTGTCAGTGTGCATTGCTTTTTTATACTCACCTGTCTAATTATTTTATGTAAATATTTAAATTGAAAAGAAAAAAATTAATTGTTCACATACTGTTTTTTTTTTACAAAAGTTGTCTAAAACATTAAACTACATGCCTTACTTGATTTACATCTATAGTTGAAGTCAAAATTATTAGCCCTCCTGTGATTTTTGTATTCTTTTTCAAATATTTTCAGTGCCGCAGTGGGTAGTGCTGTCGCCTCACAGCAAGAAGGTCGCTGGTTCGAGCCTCGGCTCGGTCAGTTGGCATTTCTGTGTGGAGTTTGCATGTTCTCCCCATGTTGGCGTTTCCCCCACAGTCCAAAGACATGCGCTACAGGTGAATTAAATAAACTAAATTGGCAATATGTGTGGGTGTGAATGCAAGAGTGTATGGGTGTTTCCCAGTGCTGGGTTGTGGCTGGAAGGGAATCTGCTACGTAAAACATATTTTGGATAAATTGGTGGTTCATTCCCCTGTAACAACCCCTGATTAATTTAAGAAAATGAATGATTGAATGAAATTTTTCAACACATTTGTAAACATAAACGTTTTAATAACTCATTTCTAATAACTGATAGGGTAATTAGGCAAGCTATTGGATAATAGTTGTATGTTCTGTAGTCAACAAAAAAAAATCTTACGGGGCAGGGCTCACAAAACAGCTAGCCCGACGTCGAGATGCTACTCAGTCGGGCTCCAAAAATTATTGTTAATGGGATGAAAAATTGCAATGCTTTCGCATGCTCTCACAAATTGGGTAATTATGTTGTTTGTGATTTTCATGCATCAAGGAGACACCATACAGTGCTCAGCATATACTGTATAAGTACACCCCCCACAAATATTTTATTGAAATAAATATTTTCTTTATGATGCTATACAATATTATATTTGTTCATATACGTTACATTAGTCAGTACTGAAGTCAAATCTAGAGCTAATCTAACAAAATAACTTACAATAATGGTTCAAAAATTAGTAGCCCAAATTTATATGTTAGGGGAAAATATTAAATATAGTTTTTTAAAAATAGCAAAAATCCAGAGAAACAAAAAATATATAAAATTGTGTTGAAATTTTGCAGTTTGTATTATTATTATTATTTGTTTCAATATTTTGCTTGAATTTAATTGTATTATCTTTCAATTTTTTAAAAATGTTTGGTTATTAAAATATTATTTTAATAAATAAAACTGTTTAATAAATCTGTTAAGATCAAATGCACCAATATATATTACCAATATTCACTGAGAAATTAATAAAAATTAACATTTTTAAAATGAGCTGTACTCAATTATGCTGAGCACTGTATGTGATTGAATTTGAGTTTGCGCTAACTGTTTTGTCAAAAAAACTGGTACTTCGAGCCGGATCTCATAAGGAAACGTAAATATTTTATATTTTGTTAGTTTATTGGCTAATTCTAACAAATACATAAAAGTTAAATTGTACGAAAATCTATGACTTCAAAAAGGAGGCACGGGACTAAACCCGTAAAAAAAATTAATTAGGAAATAAATAAAAGAAAATAATTACGACTTTCTTTACAAGAAAAATAATATAGGAAATACTGTGAATTTTTTTTGCTCTGCTAAATGCAACTTTAATAAATAAATAAATAAATAAATAAATTAATTAATTAATTAATTAATTAATTAATTAATTAATTAATTCAATTAATAAATTAATAAATAACAAATCAGAGGATAAATAATAATATTACCTTCAACAATATGTAAAATCACTTTTGTACACGTTTTATTTTTTTCATACAAGAATAAATATAAATGAGCTCTGTGCAAGTTACACTATATTCTTTTTATTTATCCCTTGTGCTTCTACTAACGTTTTTAGAACTTGTGTAGCTACAATAATGATGTTATACCAAGAATCACTTTGTGCACTTTGCTGCAGTTTTCTGATTAGTGGAAATTTATGTGTGGCGTCATGGGTAATGTAGTTTTTTTTTCACCAATTCCACTAATAAACTATTCATTCATTCATTTTACTTTGGCTTAGTCCCTTATTTATCAGGGGTCGCCACATTGGAATGAACACCCTTCAAACTGTTCCAGCATGTGTTTTACGCAGTGGATGCCATTCTAGCCGCAACCCAGAACTGGGAAACACCCATACACTCTCACATTCACACACACACTTATACACTATGGCCAATTTAGTTAATCCAATTCACCTATAGCGCATGTCTTTGGACTGTGGGGGAAACCGGAGCTCCCTGAGGAAACCTACACAAACACAGGGAGAACATGCAGGCTCCACACAGAAATGCCAACTGACCCAGCCGGGACTCGAACCAGCGACCTTCTTGCTGTGAGGCGACGGTGATAACTAACATAAGTTGATTTATTGCTTAGACTCATTCGACAACACAAAAAAGTCATTTACTGTACATGCAATTAGCAAGTTTATAGCTCACAACATGTCTGTTTTTAAAGCTTTATCAATTATTGATAGAAATCTATTTCCCTGTGGAGAAAATGAATAGAGCTTTAACTTCCAGTCGTGCTCCATGTTAATTAAAATTAAAATAATTAAACTGGCCTGCTGTGCTTGTTATATTACAACAGAAAAGCACATCTTACCTCGCATCTTAAGCTGTAACCAAAATAAACAAATAATACAAATAAATCTTTGCTTTTTTGTTCAGGATTATTTACTTCATCTAAAAATATATCAGTGTAGCAAACTGAGCTACCAATGCAACGGTTCACAGATTCCCTTTTTGTTTCTTTTCTTTTTTTTCAGCAATGCTTTTAACATAATGGAATTACCACTGACAGCCATGCTGAGTGCCGAGAGAAAGAAAATAAAAAGCTGCCACTGTGCTTTCTATTTTGTTAACAGTGCTCTAAAGTAAGTCGAATCAATGCAAACAGATTTGTTCAACAAAAGCACATACAACCAATTAACAACTTTACAGCTCGCAACATCCCTGTGTTTAAAGGTTCATCAGTTATTGTTAAAAATCTATTTCCCTGTGGAGAATGAAACTTCCTGAACCGCACTCTATTTTTATTTTAATTAAAGTGTCACGAAACACCAAAACACTTTTTTTATGATATTGACTGTCATATTTATGGCCCACGTTGCTAGAAACACTACTAGGACACATATATTTAGCTAACATTGAAAATTGGTTGTTTTTGCGTTGTTTAGAGCAAATTTGTTCCTCCGGTTTAAAAAGAAATTTTGGAGCAACATCATGGTGAAGAGATCATTGTGTAAATTCCAGCGAGGAGATTGGCTGTCTGTACAAAATGACGTCAGTTTTCAGCACATCTGTTCATTAATTCATGAGAAAGACTTGGTTCAGACCAATCAGCGTGCTCTATTGTGAACGAGATGCAACTTCATTATTATGAATGATATAGCTTCGAAGACTCGTTTCAGCTGTTACAGTGTTCAGAGAGACGCCACATTGTGTTGCCAACCATAATTGATGGGGATTGATGAGGGTTTATAGTCCTTTAAGGAATATATATTTAATGTTATATATAAAAAAAAAAAAACATTTCTTGCAGTTCACATGTGGGAAAAGTTGGATAAAATGCACATATTTGTACCCCACCCCCCACCCCCCCGAAAAAAAAAGAAAAAGGAAAAAAACTACCTTTTTTAATTAAAGTTTCTGTTGGTTTTAGTGTCTGTTTTTTTGCATCATTTACTACAACATAAAAGCACAAATGAAAACTAGAATAAAAATTAACACCAACAATTACAGTTTTTTTCAAGCGTTATTTACTATAAGGTTATACCAACACGATCTCTCGGCTAAGCATAACTTTTTGATTTAGTTGTTAATATGTATGAAATCGTACAATCTTATTTGTACAATTTTGTACATTTTGCTTATCCCCCAATGATGGGTGCCACGCCCCCTTTTTAAAATCATATATTTTCGTATGACTGAACTTACTGAACTGAGCCACTAAACCAGGGATGTCGAACTCAATTCCTGGAGGGCCGAAGCCCTGCACAGTTTAGTTCCAATTAAACACACCTGATCAAAGTACTTGAGTCCTTCAGGCTTGTTTGAAACCTACCAGTAAGTGTGTTGAAGCAGGGTTGGAACTAAACTGTGCTGGGTTGCGGCCCTCCAGGAATTAAGTATGACATCCCTGCACTAAACTGACAAAACATAAAATACTACCTTTCCTAATGAGATCAGGCTGACTATACCAAATAAAACATTGCTGCTAAAAAAAAAAAATATTTCTTAAAGTTTTTATCTTGCTTCTGGTCTAAATATCTAAAATTTCTAAAAAACATGAAGCATTTTCTAAACAAGTAAAAAAAATCATCTTGTTTTCAGAAAGAATGTGTCATAATTAAGCATGTTTCTCCTTAAGACAAGCAAAACTTATTTCAAAGCAAAAACAAGTGTATTTGCTTTCCCCATTGGCAGATTATTTTGGTTGTTTTATTGAAAAACTCCCTTAATTTTGACTTAAAACAAGACAATATTTTCTACTTGTCTAGAAAACACTCCTTTGTTTAAAAATCTTAAGATATTTAGACTAAAATAAAATCTAAAGCATTTTTTGCAGTGTTTATGTAAGAAAAGTTGGATAAAATGCACTTCAAGAGCTCACACTTAGCTGATGATTGATAATAAAGCATGTTTGGCATGCTGTCCTGGAAGAGAGCCTTAAGCTTAAAAAATCCCAGAGCCCCGGGCGCCCTCCCATTTCATTGGGAGAGAGGGGAGTCTGAGCTCAGGTAGGTCTCAAGAGCTCCCCCTTATTCTGCCTATTCCTTGATTATTAGGGGTTGTCATGGCAGAAAGAACTGCCAACTATACCAGCATATGGCTATGCGATGAATGCCCAGTACCAAAACACTTAGGCCAATTTGGTTTATTCAATTCACTTTTACAGCATGTCTGCGGACTGTGGGGTAAACCGAAGTACCTGGCAGAAACTGACGTGAGCACGGGGAGAACAGGTACTGCTCACTGAACTCCACACAGAATCGCCAACTGACGACTCGAACCAGTGACCTTCTTGCTGTGAGGCGGCAGTGCTAACCATTGGATTAATCTAGGACAGAGGGGGAGGAGTAGAGGTGGATGGTGGAATTATTCGAGGCATAGATGACTAAGGTAAGAAAATCTGGTTATTTATGTGCGTTTGGATTCGTCTTATTGGCAAATTATGTGTTAGCTAATGTGGGACCAGCCGTGGTCAGTCATAAGCACATGATCCTCTCGAAATTACTTGATAAATAAACTTTACATATTGTTCCCCAAAGCTATAAACCAATCCCCCTATAATCTAGGTATAATCTACTACGGTATAATCTAAAAAATTTAAAAACCAAAAAGCTTTTTCTAGACAAGTAAAAAATATCGTCTTGTTTTAAGAAAGAATGTGTCAAAATTAATAGTTTTTTACTAAACACAAGCAAAATAATCTTTTTTCTGTTAAATGTTTATTTTGCTTTTCCCATTGCCAGACTATTGCACAAAATAAATTCATCCCTGAAAGCTATAATCAAAATAAACATACCAATAATGCCTTGCTTTTTACAGCATAATTTACTACATCTAAATATAATACATTGCTGCAAAGAATGCTTTTCCTAGTTTTTGTCTTGTTTTTAGTTCAAATATCTAAAAATTCCTAAATCAAGAAGCATTTTTTAGTCAAGTAAACAATATTGTTTTGTTTCTAGAAAGAATGTGTCAAAATAATTCAACAAAAAACAACTGCAACAAAAACAAACAAAATTGCCAACAGGGTAAGCAAAATAATCTGAATTCAGAGCAAACAATAATTTATTTTGCTTTCCCCATTGGCAGATTATTTTGCTTGTTTTAAGGAAAAACTCAATTGATCGTGACTTATTATTTTTGAAAACATGACAGTATTATCTACTTGTCTAGAAATGCTTCTTGATTTAAGAATATTTAGATATTTTGGACTAGAAACAAGACAAGAACTTGAAGTATAATGAAAGCATTATTTGCAGTGCACGTTTGGGAAAAGTTGGATAAAACGCACATCTTGTTCTCAAAAGACGTAACCCTCGGAATACTACTACTACTACTACTACTACTACTACTACTACTACTACTACTACTACTACTACTAATAATAATAATAATAATAATAATAATAATAATAATAATAATAATAATAATAATAATAATAAATTAGTTTTTTTTGCATCATTTACTACAACAGAAAAGCACAAATTGCATCCAACCCTGAAAGCTATAATCAAAAAAAACATAGCAATGCATAGCAATGCCTTTCTAAAAATAACACATTGCTGTAAAAAGAAAAGCTTTTCTTGCTTACAGTTTCTTGTCCAAATATCTAAAAATTCTAAAATCAAGAAGCATAAAGAAGTAAAAAATATTGTTTTTAGAAAGAATGTGTCCAAATTATGCATCAGGCAAGCAGGTAAAATGTCCAACAGGGTAAGCGAAATAATCTGTATTCAAAGCAAAAACAAATTTATTTTGCTTTCCCCATTGGCAGATTATTTAATCTGTTTTAAGGAAAATTTCCGTTAATTTTGACTTAGAATTTCTGAAAACAAAACAATATTTTCTACTTTTCTATAAAAACACATCTTGACTAAAGAATATTTAGATATTTGGACTATAAACCACCAAAAACTTGAAGCAATGTAAGATTATTATTATTATTATTATTTTTGCAGTGCACATAAGGGGAAAAGTGGATAAAGTGCACATCATTTACTACAACAGAAAAGCACAAATTACATCCCTCCCTGAAAGGTATAATCAAAATGAACATCTACATATAATACATTGCTGCAAAACATGCTTTTGTTGCTTAGCGTTTTTGTTATGGTTTTAGTTCAAATATCTAAAAGCCTTAAATCAAGAAGCATTTTCAAGACAAGTAAAAAAATATGTTTTTTATCAAAATTTTGCATCAGACAAAATGGCAACATGACCAACAGGCAAAAAAGGCAAAATTGCCAACAGGGTAAGCAAAATAATCTGATTTGAAAGTAGAAACAAGTTGTTTTGCTTTCCCCATTAGCAGATCATTTTGCTTATGTTAAGGACAAACTCACTTTGACAAACAAACAAGACAATATTTTCTACTTGTTTAGAAGACGCTTCTTGATTTAAGAATATTTAGATGTTTGGACTAGAAACAAGACAAAAACTCAAAGTAGAAAAGCATTTTTTTTGTTTTTATTAGCAATGTATCATTTTTAGATGCATTATCTATGAGAGTGACACGGTGGCACAGTGGGTAGCGCTGTCGCCTCACAGCAAGAAGGTCGCTGGTTTGAGCCCCGGCTGGGCCAGTTGTCATTTCTCTGTGCAGCTTGCATGTTCTCCCCGTGTTCGGGTGGGTTTCCCCCACAAGTCAAAAGACATGTGCTATAGGTGAATTGAATAAACAAAATTGTCCATAGTGTATGTGCTTGAATGAGTGTGTATGGATGTTTCCCAGTACTAGATTGCGACTGGAAGGGCATCCGCTGTGTAAAACATATGTTGGATATAAGTTGGCGGTTCATTCAGCTGTGGCGACCCCTGATTAAAAAAGGGACTAAGTGGAAGGAAAATGAACGAATGAATAAAATATAGCTGAAAATACAAGGAAATAATGCTATGTTTATTTTGATTATAGCCTACAGAGACTGGTGTAATTTATTTATTTATTTTATTTTTATTGATGTTTTTAAATGACGTAGTAAATGTTTCAGTGTATGAAAATGAGCCACCAATTCAACAGTTCACCGATTCCCTTTAGTTTTTTTTACACCATGTTTTTAATATAATAGAAATTACCACTGACAACCACGCTGAGAGTTGAAAGAGAGAAACTCAAAATCTGTCACAGTGGTTTCCGTGTTGTTAACATTGCTCTGGAAAGGGCTTTCTGTCATCTCAGATAAAAACGGCATGCATCGGCTGCCGACTGGACACTGCGTGCCACACACTGAATGGCTTAAAAGACGAACGCGGTGGCCTGCTCCTACACCAGCAACCCTGAGGGAAGTGCAGGCTTAATTGTAACATGAAAAGAGGGCCTGTATGACAGCGCGACTATAAATAACTGCGCCAGTGTAATAACTTGAATAGTGGTGGATGCTCAAGGCTTTATAGTGGGGAAAAAAGCAGTCCATCCCAGGATGCTCCAGAACTCTGCGTGACCTTTATTTCAGCTTTCGGTGGAGATGTGTTTCATTGGTTAGATGCTGATACACATTAAACGGATCAATCGTAATGCACAGACTAGTTTTTATGCACCGATTTGTTTTCAACAAAAGACCCCTGTTACTCAACGGCCTGCTGTTTCAATGTGGCGCAAATAGCATTGGAGATGGTGTTTTTGTTGACATCCCTGGGCTTCTTTTATGCTCCATTTTTGTTAGAAAATGAGATGGGTTTAAATTGTGCTCTTTTTCTGTTTGCTAAATAAACCAGTTTTGCTTCAGAGTTTACTGTAAAAAACAAAACAAAAAAAACAGCTGGGTTTCACACAAGCGGCAACATCCCGCTCTCCCTCGTGAAGCTAATACGGAAGCAACTGAAACTGCAATTCATCGAAATTCCGCTAAGCCTGGCTACATAATAGAGCACATTTCTATTGACCCCAATGTTAAAATGGCCAACTTTACAGCAGAATTAAAGGTGTTTATAGACTGGCACAAAAATAATTTTGATTCGTATAGCTAATATTGCACTTCATGACGACTGTGAGGGGGTGATTTTTTTTATAACTCATCCATTTCATTTATATTAAGTCTGCATAATTAAGGGCGTGGCCACTTGAGTGGCAGCTAGATCTCGCTGGTCGCCTTCATGACATCTCAGCTGATTCTAGCTGATTAGCTGCTTAACTTGGCATATACATCGTATTTTTGCTTTGTTTTATTTGGCTTTACACAGTCAATTTGGGATTATTTCTTACACTGATCAGATAATATGGCATGCTGTGCACGTAATTATGCTCACAAACTATTCAAGTTAGCTCCATTTCCCAGGTGAGTGAAATTCTTATATACTTTTATCTATAAATGTATTTGTTTTTTTTTACGATAATTTATTTAACATTTAGAATTTAATTTAGAATTGTAATGCACTCTAGAATCTGACAGATTGATTATCATCTGAAGTCATCTGAAACATTGGCGTATAGGCCCAATACTAATTCTACACCTTAGCCCCTTCCCTTACCCCTACCCCTTGTTTTGCGCATTCATGTGAAGGGGTAGGGCTTTCTCAATTCACTTTAGCTTGAAGGCAAAGGGCTAAGGGAAAGGGGTATACACCCCTTCGAACGAAGATTTTTCAGGACCACACTCAAAACCAAGGGGTAAGACAATTTCCCAGAATACACCAGCTACATCGGCAGTTTCGCTGCACCCGGAAGTAAGGAGATCCACAAATTAGTATTTTTTTTGTCATTATTATAAATTTTTACAACAAACAAGCACATATTTTAATATATTCATAACTGCATTAGTGTTTTACCGTCATGCTTTTATAAAAAAAACACTAAAATAAAAGCCGTTAAATTTCGCAATCTATTATCCATAATAACCCACTGACACTCGATGAGACTCGAAGACTCTGTCAGAAAAGTTTAGTGGCTGAGAATAAGCTTTTTACAGTGTCTGCTATAATGTTAATGTTGTTCTTCTGTGTTTACATGAATATGGCCACGGTATAAATGCGCAGTACAGTTACTATTATATTAATACTATTGGTATTAAGCATCTCTCCCCAAAGAAATGCCCATCTAAGCACAATTCTAGCAGGCATCAGTAGCTTTGCTCACGCCCCGCCTCTTTGCTCATTTTTGGTTACCCCCGGTTCAACTATGGGTGACGTCACGAATACTATGTCCACATTTTTTACAGTCTATGGTTCCACACAATTTCGTCATGTTGTTCCAGTCTTAAAAGTTATTAGTTACTAGATAGTTAGTTAAAGGGCACCTCTGGTGAAAAATCTACTTTTCAAGCTGTTTGGACAGACATATGTGTAGGTATAGTGTATAGACCGTCATATTGGGCTGATATAAACACACTCAGTCCTTTTTTTTCAATTTAACAACATAAAAACGGTGGTCCAAATGGAGCTGTTTTGAGATCGACCGCAACTTGACGTAGGAGTGCGGTCCCCCCGCCCACCAATATTGATTGACAGGTAGCCATTACCATCTCCTCAGTATGTTGTTTCACGTCCACCATTTTCAGCGTGTGAGTCAAAGCGACATCACCAAAGAAACACCCTTGCTCTATTTTTAGATGTAAGGCTCATTGGGCTCAACATTCACCACGTTAGCGCTCTCCTCCACGCCAGTGTTTGTAAGTTTTGGTGGGTTTGCATACATGTGTACTTTTCATTGTGTCTTCCTTAAACTTCAGCGGTTTGCATTTCCCGCGGTCACAGAAGCTCCCTGTCATCTTAACTAGGTGCAGCTGGAAAGTGCGAGCGCGCTGCCTCACGTGCTCGTCCCTCCATTGAAAATAACGAACTAACGACGCGCAGCGCCATGCATTTCGCGTTGTCGCGAGTGAAAGTGACGACCGTGGGGTTTGCTCACTATTCTGCCGCCTAGGTCGCCTCTATGGATGCGCTGGCCCTGCTCAGGACACTGTTCATATTTCTGCCGCGCCACAAAGCGTAATCTGAATAGTTTCATTTTAAATAACATGCGAATGTGCGCGTCTGGTGTGCCGCGTCATAGCTCTGAGAGGCGCGTCCGGTGCATCAAGCAGGTCAACCAGAAGTGCCGCTCGGCGACATGCAGCGTCGCGCCACGCAGCGGCATGCTTTTTTGAATTCTAAACATAAGTTTCTAACAGGTGACACACACCGACGCTGCAAGTGTGCGATACTTTCAACTGTCATGTGCGCGCCGTGTCGCGGTGCATCCGGTGTGTTATGCCCTTCAGTCAAAGTTAATTCAGTGTGCTTTATTAGTCTCGGTGTAGGCTACAAGCTCGGAGCTTTAAACTAGCACACAGTTGGCTGTAAAACTATACAAAGACACAAATGATTTGTACTCTCTGCTTGGTCTGTGTCGTACAAGTACAGCTGGTTGTACCTGGTTGGTACACTCATGTTGCTTCTCTCTTGTCTGCCTTTCTATTACACAAAGCGGGGGAGCTCTTGGCTCCGCCCCCTTGTTAACTTGGGCGGGAAGTCGAAACTAATTTTCATGTGAAGCAACACGCCCCTAAAACAGCAAACTGTGTACACGCCCCCAAAATGGCACTTTTTAACATATCATAATAAAAAAATCTGATTTGTGTTTTGAACTGAACCTAAACTGGCACACTCAGTAGAACCATACTATTAATATTACATCTTAAAAAAGGGGTAAAATAGGTGCTCTTTAAAGTTATAAGTAACTAATAAACTTAACTTTTCCAAATTTGATTGTAATGCAATGTGGACCTTTTTGTAAAGCTGCTCTGAAACAATAACTATTTTAAGAAGCGCTTTACAAACAATAACTATTGTAAGAAGCCCCCTCAAAAAAACTCAATAATTGTGTTGTTTTAGCACATTTTAAATTAGTTTGAACAAGCAGCAAAAATAATAATAATAATATAATATGAATTAATAATAATAATGCATATTTAAACTAAAAGACCTTATGCTTTTTAAAAGTTTTTTTTAAAGGAAAGTGCAAATATTTACTTTGCACTGAAAATTTAATATAGTTTGTGCATATAAATATGCTATAAATGTATGTTGTTTTGAGATGTACTGTACAGCCTATTTAGTTGTTGTCATGTCTAAATTAATGTCACACTCTGCTAAGTAATTGCATAAATTAATGCCAAGTACAAAGTTTGCTTTGTGCATGAGTGAAAGCAAATCAAAACAATAAGTGCAATGCAGCTTTATTTGCTCTTCCATACATTAGAATGTCATTTAATTAAAAAGCTATTTTCATACATTCTTAAAATACAGAGAAATATTTTTTATTAATTAAAAGACTAATTAAGCATCACATCACAGCCCCGAACAAAGTATTAATCCATAGTTATTTTAAATGTTTACTTGCTTACACTTTGCCCCTTATAAACAATTAGGTTGAACACATTTGTCAACAAAGATTTAAATTATTTAAAATATAATTTTATATAATTTATGTATTTGATAGTTTTAGTATGTTGCTTATTTATTTATTTGTTTGTTTGTTTGTTTGTTTGTTTAGGTATAAGCAAAGTTTGTTTGTTTAAGCATAGGTTAAACAATTGGGTTTCTTATTTATTAACTTTTCAATAAGTATAGTTAAAATAATTGGGTTTCTTATTTTTTATTTACTTATTTACTTTTAAATAAGTATAGGTCAAATAATTGTGTTTATTATTTATTTATTGTAATTCATCTTTATTTGTATAGCGCTTATACAATGTAGATTGTGTCAAAGCAGCTTCACATGGAAGTTTATAGTGAATTGAAAGAGTGTTAGTTCAGTTTTCAGTGTTTAAGTTCAGTTCAGTTTAGCTCAGTTAAGTGTGGTTTAATAATCACTACTGAGAGTCCAAACACTGAAGAGCAAATCCATCGATGCGTTTTCAGTTTAGAGCCACCATACAAGCAAAAAGCTAAATATGAAATGCTGTCACTTGAGCCACAGCTATCTTCATGACACAAGCAGTGCATAACATAAGACAGAATGTGGCGTACAGTTGAAAACTCATATGCTGGATTTAGTGACTGGCGCAGTTCTCACCTGTTGCTGTTTGGGGTGTGTGTGTGTGTCTCTGTGTGTGTATATTTGATGTACTGCCCATACTGACGTATTGGTCTGTTTTGGTCCATTGCTCCGATAAGTCAATACAGCCACCCTCTATTATAATGTCTGTGGTTGTGACCGTCCGTTGCAGGGTTTGGAGGGGGGAAAAACAAAGAGCGGATCCAAACGCAGCATTTAAGAGATTTAAATGAAAAAAAACTATAACAAAACAGGAAAAACTAAAACAGGGCAAAACAAACCAGGAACTACGGACATCATAGGAGTAACTTAAATAACAACAGACCATGAGAGGGGTACACAAACTGAAATAAATAGTCCTTGTAGATGAGTGGAAATGAGCCGCAGCTGTGAAAGTGTGTGTGTGTGTGTGTGTGTGTGTGTGTGTGTGTGTGTGTGTG
>CAIGQZ010004625.1:3469898-3482844 GCA_903798205.1 Danio tinwini | reverse complement strand
TGAGATTGTGTGTGTGTGTGTGTGTGTGTGTGTGTGTGTGTGTGTGTGTGTGTGTGTGTGTGTGAGAGAAAGAGTGTCTTGATGATGGTCAGCTGGAGCAGGTAAGTGTGTGTGTGTGTGTGGCATGACTGAATATGTAGTCCATGTGAGGCAGGATTTGTAGTTATGTGAGTGTGTATACCAGCGATCTCTGGTTGAAGCTCGCTGGTGACCGTGACAGAGCCCCCCTCTAAGGAGCGGATTCCAGACGCTCCTAATAGAGTTCAGGCAGGAGGTGGAGCGGAGGCGGAACAGGGGGAGAGATGGAGGGCCAGGACCATGCAGTAGAGGTCTACCTTGAGCGTGGAGCTGTGGAGGGCCTGGAGAGTGGAGCTGCGAAGGGCCTGGAGAGTGGAGCTGCGGAGGGCCTGGAGCGTGGAGCTGCGGAGGGCCTGGAGCTGCGGAGGGCCTGGAGTGTGGAGCTGTGGAGGACCTGGAGCATGGAACTACGGAGGGCCGGGATGTTTAGGTTCAGGAGGCACTGGCAGTTCCTTCAACCCCAGTGGGTCAGGAGGCTTAGGTTCAGGAAGCACTGGCAGTTCTTTAAACCCCAGTGTGTCAGGAGGCTTAAGTTCAGGATGCACTGGCAGTTCTTTAAACCCCAGTGGGTCAGGAGGCTTAGGTTCAGGATGCACTGACAGTTCTTTAAATTCCAGTAGCTCAGGAGGCTTAGGTTCTGGCAAGTCACACGGCTCTAGTGACTCTGGGAGGTCACACGGCTCTGACAGCTATTCAGGAATCTCAGGTGGCAGCGGCTATTCAGGAGGCTCAAGCGGTGGTGGCCATTCAGGAGGCTCAGGCGGCGGTGGCCATTCAGGAAGCTCAGGCGGCGGCCATTCGGGAAGCCCAGGTGGCGGCGGCGGCCATTCGGGAAGCTCAGGTGGCGGTGGCGGCCATTCGGGAAGCTCAGGTGGCGGTGGCCGTTCGGGAAGCTTAGGCGGTGGTCATTCAGGAAGCTCAGGCGGCGGTGGCGGCCATTCAGGAAGCTCAGACAGCGGCAGCCATTCGGAAAGCTCAGGCGGCAGCGGCCATTCGGGAAGCTCAGGCGGCGGCCATTCGGGAAGCCTAGGCGGCGGCCATTCAGAAAGCTCAGTCAGTGATGGCCATTTGGGAAGCTCAGGCGGCGGCCATACGGGAAGCTCTGGCGGCAGCGGCAGTGGCTCTGACAGCAGTGATGGCAGCAGCTCTGATGGCAGCTGCTCTGGTACCACTGGCGGTGGCTATGATAGTACTGGTGGTGGCAGCTCTGATAGCACTGGCGGTGGCAGCTCTGATAGCACTGGCGGTGGCAGCTCTGAAGGATCTGGTAGCTCTGAAGGATCTGGCAGCTCTGGAGTATCTGACACCCACCGTTCATGGAGCACAGGCTCAGGCGGCGGCCGATCGGGAAGCTCAGGCGGCAGCGGCCGATCGGGAAGCTCAGGCGGCTCTAGTGGCGGCGATGAAGACTGTGGCATTGACAAGGTACTAGTGACCATTTTATGAGAGGGTGATATGGTGAATTCATTGAAAATCAGGGCAAACTCTAATAAATCGTAAAGACACCCTCGAGGACCATAACGGGTGAGGGTGGTCTTCTAAGTTTCGTTCAGTCCATAACAGAAAATTTTAATCAAAACGCAGTCAGGGAGATCTGATAACTTAGCCAATTTTAAGAAAACCTTTATGTGATCCTCTAGGGGACTGTCATGTTGGTGTGTCCTCATGAGCCAAATAGCTGGGTCCATTTTCAAAAAAGCCGCTTCGAAGTGGGGGACAGAAAAAATTAAATGCCGCTGGATCCTAAAGGGTCTTTTGTTCTGTTACCGTCCGTTGCAGGTTCGGAGGGGGGAAAAACAAAGAGCGGATCCAAACGCAGCATTTAAAGGATTTAATGAAAAAACTATACAAATCAGGAAAAACTAAAACAGGGCAAAACAAACCAGGAACATACGGACATCATAGGAGTAACTTAAATAACAACAGACCATGAGAGGGGTACACAAACAGAAATATATAGTCCTTGTAGATGAGTGGAAATGAGCCGCAGCTGTGAATGTGTGTGAGAGAGTGTCTTGATGATGGTCAGCTGGAGCAGGTGAGTGTGTGTGTGTGGCATGACTGAATATGTAGTCCATGTAAGGCAGGATTTGTAGTTATGTGAATATGAGTGTGTATACCAGCGATCTCTGGTTGAAGTTCGCTGGTGACCGTGACAGTGGTACAGCCAGTCTCTGTTCAGGATTTGTTTACGTACATAAAACGTGAAGTATCACAAGCAATGTATCAAAATTCTACTGATTTCCTGAAATAAACTTTGCAATAATCCAATGCAGTATTGCAATAACACAATATGTACAGTAGCATATTCCTCTTTCTTTTTGTACATTGGAGAAAAGAGAACACTGCTTAAATTGTATCCTAAATCTGTTGCGTTTTTTTCTGAATGGATTAATTAATACGCATCAAACTCAGTGTGCAAGGTTTCGGTACCTGACTACTTTTTCGAATATGAATACGAAAAAAATATTAATAATTTCAGACTTCAGTGTGCAAAGACCTTTACTGACCCCAAGCTCTCGAATAGCAGTGTGTGTTTCATTGAATAACATCCAGCCGCTTGTGTCGCCACTGTACTCTCACTGTCAGATTAATGGGCCGTAGGGTGTCCGTGGATAAAGAGGTTTCAACCAATGTTTAACAAAGTGGCTCTAGTGGAAATCAAAGTCAGCATTTTTCTCTCTCTGTCACCAGTTTTCCCCACAGCTTTCCCTTCCTTGTATAGGATAGACTAATGGATCTCTCTGCTGAGATGAAAGCCAGTTCCTCCATTGTTTGGCACCTTTTAAAGTCATCTTCTGTCTCCTTTTTTCCTCTCCGTTCCTCCAGCTCCGTCTTTTCCCTCCCTCCCTTCATCTCCGCAATGTTTATATAAGATTTGTTAGGTTGATAGGAGTCTCTGGGCAATCGCTCAGACTATGAAAGTTTCATTTTTCTAGGCCTCATACATCAAATAGAGATGTGCTTTGTCTTTCTTCGACAGAAACAAAAGAGACACTGCAGGCGATGGCATATTTATTTTTTTAAAATAAATTTCCCTTGCAGAGGAAAGAGTAGATAACGCGGATAAGGCAATGTTTCCCCTTCCCCCTCATTCCTATAAGACTCAGTAGCGGGGATATGCCAGAAGCACAGATAAATTCAGCTCCTAAAGCAGAATTAAATCTGGCTGTCCAGAGGGATGTCTTCTATAGGAAATGTCCCCTTTCCTTTCCTTCTTTTAAAGCTCATGATCAGCACAGCTACGGTGAAATGACCCTGAGGTAACTCGCCATGATTCACACACTAAAATGTGTTAGTCCATCATGTAATTGATTTTTGTGATGTTTCAGCATGAAAGGAACGTACCCAAATGACTACAAAATGTCTCCCTGAATTTGTAAACATATAACATGACGAGTGGCAAAATGTGTTTGCGAGGGAAGTCTGAGTAAAAATATGTGTGGGTTGTTGACGTGACGTTGCATTTTCACTGTCACTCATGATAAAAATGAATATTATTAGTACTGTTCACATTTAAAATGCTGTAAATGGTAAACATTTTATTTGTCTTCCATAGACCTAGGTCTGTCACAATATATATATTTTTTGTTGTACGATACATTGCACCAAAATATGTTGCGATAAACAATAATACTGTCATATTAAGACCATTTTATGGCACTCATTATGACAATATAATATCACAATGCAAGTACACTCAAAGAACACATTATATTATATTCTTAATGCATTCAATTAAAGTTAGTTTAACAATTTAAGCAGTGGAATCAGAATGTGAAAAATCATATCCTAAATAAATAATGATATTTATTTAGGATAATTATTTATTTAGGATATTTAGGATACTTTACAGAAAAAAGTGCAAGGTAAAAAGTATCAGAGGTTGCAATATCTGGTATTAGATCTATTTTTAGTTGTCAGACAACCGCATGAAAATATACTACAGTAATTTATAGTAAATAATATAGTGTTTTTAACCATACCGACACTGACCCCTGTAATAAAGATAGCAATAATCAGCTAAAATATTGCTAGAATTGTTTTTATTATGTTTGGACATATAAATTGCATCATCAAAAATAGGGATGAAACGAATCACTGTTGATCCGTGATCCGTACGGATCACAACTCACGGTTCGGAACGCACGTTACCCGCGGATTAATAATTTATTTTGAATTTGTCGGTTAATCCAACATTTATAACCATTGCAGGAGATCTTCTCCCGCGTCATTCAAATCGCGTGCATGAAAGCATTTTGGCTTCAAGATATCAAGATTACAGGAAAAGTTGAAATGAGACCTACCAATGCTTTCTTAGGCTATTAATTTAATGTGTTTTCTGTCACTGCTTTAGCCTGCATTAATGCATTCAGTGTAAAGCTGCACAATTAAACATTAAGATTGTGATCTCAGTTCAAATTCGCGCAACATGAACGATAAATGATCATGATTTACACATGTTTATTAATCCTTCAAAGCGCTGCATTCAAATCTGCATCGAGAGAGATTCAGTTTTTACACTTTTTCAGTGAGTTACAAACAATTAAATAACACAGAAGTGCTGGGAGAACAGTTTACAGTTCAGATATAAACAAAGATTAAAATTGCAGTTTAATGAAATATGACGCTGGTGAATTTTTTACGCTGGTAAAAGCAATTATATTGTGTAACAGATGGCAACAAACAGCCATCAAAATTATGTGACTGAATAGGTTTTCAAAAATAATACACCTACAGTATAAAACATGAAGTTTTATGTGTGAATTGTTGAATCATTAATTGAAGATAAATATGATTCGTCCATACAAGACGTTTATTTCTATATTTAGCATTATCAGCAACAGTAGCAAAGCTCATATTTCATATTGAATACTTTTCTTTCTTCAGCTGGTTCTTTCTTGATTTTTATTTTTATTAACATTACAGGTTCTAAGTTCTGTTTGTTAAAAGCAATGGTTTTGCAGTAATATTTGTATATAAATGGAAAGCAAATGACATTTGTCTCCTCACTTTTTTGCTGATCTGAAAAATGGTCTGATCCATGACTAAAAAACTGTAGTGTGATCCGAACTGCAGACTTGTGATCCGTTACACCATTAATCGAAAATGACTGCGGTCATGTCCATGTGTTGTGCGATAAGCTGATACATTGATTATTTTGACAGGCATGGACCTCTTGGTTTAAAACTGCTGTGTTGTTACATTTTTTTTAACAAACCTCAAAATTTCCCCATGGTGTGACAGTCTCAACATAGTTCACCAAATTACAGCTGTTATAAATGAAAAAGAAAATTGCTAAGGGCACCTATTTTAGCCCGTTTGCAAGATTTAAGTCTTTTGTGTCTCCAGAATGTGTCTGTGAAGTTTCATCTCAAGGCACTCATTGGATTATTTATTATATCTTTTTAAATCAGGAAAATTTGAGCTGTTGAGACATTGTAGCTGTTTTTGTTGGTTGTTAGCTGGTTCTCCCCACCCACCATTCCCACATGTGTGTCAGAGCCACAGTGATCACTCTGATGCGTATAGCCTTTACCTGCTGTGTCTCATGTAGATAAACAGCACAGTGACTACAGTGACTAAGAACTTTCACAACTGTTATTTGATATATTTGTTGTGGAGTTAATTCAAGCCTTTCTGCAACGATGAGTCACACAGTCTCACACACACACACGTTTAGCTTTGCATTGTTTTTGGACAACAAATGTGACAGGATTCAAATTAATATCCACTGCTGTATGGACATCCATTATGTTAATGTACAAAATAAACCTGATTTAAGTCCACAAACTATAATTAAAGCGTCTTTTTTATCATTGTACTGACATGCGGCTGTGGTGATGAATTACAGCAATTGTACTGTATTTATTACAAATATGAACTGTTTTAAAAACGTTTTAAACTTATAAAACTCATTCTTGGGGTACAGATGATCACAGATAGCTGAACAGATCTTTGAATCCCGGTTGCTTTGCGCACGTCCTGCCTTGTGGATATGATTATACACGTTACTATGGAGACATGTTAATACACGGCTGTCAATCAATTCGGTGGGCTGGAAAACTGCACTCCTACATCACATTGCGATGGGCCTCAAAATGGGAGGGATTTGGATCCTATTTTAACATCAGGATATTTAAAAAAGAGACTTATTGTGTTTCTATCTCTCCAATATGACTCACTATACCTGCACAGTTCTGTCCAAACAGCTTACAAAAGATGATTTTCATCATAGGTGCCCTAATGAAGATCTCAGGCCTAATTTTACAAGTTCCAATTTTAGTAAATGCAAATCTTATTTTACATTGAAAATTGATACATTTTGTCAAAGAAAACAATGTGTAAAACAATATGCTAATTTTAAATTGCACTAAAAATTTAATTAGTTGAAGTACCCCGTTCAAGATCATACTGTAAAACCCACTATAAAAATATATCCGTAAATTAGCATTTTTTTTTCACATTTTATGATTCATGTTTTTATTTTTTTCATGTTTCTTGTTTATTTATGTTTTTGAATTGCATTATGGGACCTCAATCTTTCTTCCAACAGCCTTTAACCTTGAAAAGTGACTTTTATGAACATATTTAAGAGTTTAAAATAATAAATTGTCAGGGATGGTGATCTATATTAAGGTATAGATAGATAGATAGAACCTTATAATTCTAAGTTGATGACTTCTTTACAGCTTAAAATGACATTTTAAGGTCTTACTACTGTAGATTAATTAGGGTAACTAGGCAGGTTAGGGTAATTAGGCAAGTTATTGTATAATGATGGTTTGTTCTGTAGACTATCGAAAAAAAATAGCTTAAAGGGGCTAATAATTTTGACATTAAAATTGTTTTTAAAAACTGTTTTTATTCTAGCCAAAATAAAACAAATAAGACTTTCTCCAGAATAATTTTTTTATGACACACAGTGAAGATTTCCTTGCTCTGTTAAGCATAATTTCGGAAATATAAAAAAATATATGTAAAATTCAAAGGGGGGAGCTAATAATTCTGACTTCAACTGTACATTATATTATTTCAAACTACTAAAATGTCACTAAAAGTCACATTATTAGAATGTAGAGTTGAATAAGTCAAAAGAGCAGAGATAAAAGTCCCATAATTCCACAACTGTAAATAAACAGAATACACATGTAAATCACAAAATACAAAAACTTTTAATTAACAGATTTTGTTTTAACAGTGCATGACGTGCACTAGTTAGGTTTTCGCCTCAATATTTAACCTTTTGGAACCACTATAAAATTGTTAGGTTATGTTGTCCCTTGGTGTTAATCACCCATGCATATCAAAAAATGTTCAACAAGTCCAACCAGTCACGGAGAAAAACTATGTAATTCATAATTTTATGTAATAAAAAAATAGAACTACATGAAGATAAGTATCCAATGATTACACTCTTTGTATGTTATTAAGTTGTTATTCTTATTTTTTGCTATGTCAAACCATTTGTACACATTTTTATGGCGCAACACAGGACATTTTTATGGTACAATTCAGTAAAAAGTAAAAATAAGAAGTAAAATAATTGATACGGTAAGTGACCCCTAATATTTTCTTCAACCTCAGAATTCAAACTAGATAAAAAATAACAAATTTTCCATCAAAAATGTATTAAAAAAAGAAAAGAAAAAAAAGCATTCTTTACTTTCTGTGAACTACCAATATGCAGCCAATTCATTTTATATTGTGATACTCCCTCTAAAGGCCCGAGCTGCATAAATACGGATTGTTAGTAAATCTGATCTGGGAAAATTACAGACCAGAATGATCATTGGGATTGTTTGACTTCTTGGATTAAAGACAAGCATGCTGTTCGCAAACACGGCATGATGAAAGATCAATTCAAGATATTAACAATGCACAAACAATGTTGTAACAGTTCAATGATAAGGAAGAAACCGTCGAACAATGAACACAAACTTTATCAGCAAATAAACAAACAACAATGCCAAACCCTCACAGACGACTGCTGCAAATACAAACAGTAACATTGGTCCTCTCTAATCTTCCACTGCCATCCCTCCTTTTTTTATCTTTTCAGAGTTCTTCTTTAAAACTTAAAGTCGGCATGAAACAGAAGTTAAGATTGTACTTTTTTCCCCTATCATTACCTACATCCAATTGAAACGGCTTCTGAAATTAGAAATAGAAAACATACAGCAGTGCATGATTTCGTTTTTTGGGAAACAATTGGATCATTGGAAGATGGGGATTAACAACTGCCTCCTGCAAACAAAAACAGAAATCGATATGAGGCAACTGAGGGATATGTTCTCCTTCAAGAGCACCTAGATGTGACCAAATGGTAAAAATTATTTCGTAAAACTAGTAATTGACTATTACTGTCAAAATTATAACTAGCATTTACTTACTTGACAGCCATCCCAAATTTGACAATTATTATAGGTGCAGTATGTAAGTTTGACACCCAGTGGTTGAACTAGGTATTGCACTCCTGGATCAAAACAAACTGAAGTGCGGGTTGCCAGATTGAGGACAGAAGCAAGTGATTTAAACCGTGTTCTAAATAAAAGCAATGGCACCCGATAGAAGATATATTTTCCATGTTAAAATAAGTTTTTGTCCTAATTAATACCTCGAATTGATAAATTAGAAACGGCTTCTATTTCTCACGGGTGAACAACAGAAAACTATGACAATGATCACCTTGTGTGCTTTATTTAGTGCTAAATGCTAACAATGTGAGTTTGAATGCCATTTTATATGACATTTATTGCTATATACTGAAAGCAGCAATGAATAGAACACCTCAGATCTTGAAAATAAAACAAACGGTTTGAAGCTGAAGGAGGTCGCATTTCGATCACAGATGCATGCTTTCAGAGCCTTTCTGAATGAATGAATAAAATGCACGGTTTTCCATCAAGGCAACCCAAAGTGCTAAAATATAATTGGCTAAACTGGCATTGGGCGGGTTAAAAGAACATAAACATAGACAGTGTTCCAGCATGGAAAAGACATTTTCAAAACAGAATATCTGACTTCAGCATTGTTTTTCAGATAAACAGGTATGTTCACTTAGCATGTTTCTTAAATATCTGCAAACATAATATGGTATTTTTATGCTTTAGAAGAGTCAAAAACATACATACAGCACCTTTAACTATGTATAGTACTGTTGAATGAGAGCTACTATAGGCAGTGATAGCCCCACCTTAAAGGCTTTCCATGTGACCAGAAGCAAAGAAAAGCCCTTTTGAGTGGGAAGAGAAGGTTATGCACTGCAAAAAATGTTGTTCTTACTTAGAGTTTTTGTATTGTTTTTAGTTTAAATATAACAAAAATCTTAAATAAAGAAGCATTTTATCAAAATTAAGTAGTTTATTCCATAAAACAAGCAAATATCTGCCAATGGGCTAAGTAATGCCTAATCCCAATTCTAACACTTAGCCCTTCCTCTTAACCCTTCCCCTCGTTTTGTGCGTTCATGTGAAGGTGTGCCAATTCTCTTTAGCTTGAAGGTGTAGGGCTAAGGGGAAGGGCTAGATTTTCCAGGACCATGCTTGAATCCAAGGGGTATCAAAATTTCCCAGAATACACCACTTACAAACGGCAACATGGCTGAACACGCAAGTCAGAAAATGCACAAATGGAGGTATTTTTTTGGTATTATTAAGAATTTTTTAAACAAGCAAGCATACATTTTATTGCATTCATAACGACATTCATGTTTTACATGCATGCTTTTTAAAAGTAAAACTATTTAACAATAAATGTTGCTATTATCCAAAATAATAACACCTGTCTATATACACTGTCAGAAAGATCTAGTGGCTGGGAATGACCTTTTTGGAATACTTTTACAAAAATAGAATTGGGATTGGGCCTAAAATAATCTTGCTTTCTGTTTAAAATTAGTTTATTTTACTTACCCCATTGGCAGACAATTTAGATTATTTTAAGGAAAAACTCACTTAATTTTGATGACTTATTTCTGAAGACCAAACCATATGTTTAAGTCCTCAAGAAAAAGATTCTTGATGTAAGAATTTCTTGTTATGTGGACTAGAACTATGACACAAAGTGGATTATTTTTTTTTGATTAAGGATTATGCGGGCAAATGGATTTTCATTAAACAATAAAGTGCACAGATACATTGTTTATAATAAACACTACTATATACATGTAAAAATAAAAAAGAGTCATTTTTTTTCATGCTGACACCGAGACCAGTGAGGTGTTAGAAAAAATGATGAGGACATAGGACATCTCAATGAAATACTCATGTAAAAGTACTTGTATAGCCTGTCTTAGGTGTATAGATAAGTATCTTATAGTATATATTAGTTATGCATATGATTTTTTTAAAAAGCTTGTGTCTGTATTATGATTAATTATGTAGCACTATAGTAATGCGAGACACAACATTTTAGTCCTCTGTATGTCCACACATGTAGCAGAATGAAAATAAAGCTCAACTTGAACTTTAACTTGAAGATGTTTATTCACCATAGCATTCTCCAAGTACACGGCAGTACTGTACTGGATTCATTGGAGTCTGAATGTACCACAAACATTCTTAAACTCAAACCTTTTAAACTGTTTTAGTTTACTTCTTTTAAATTTAAATGTACCCCATGTTTCGACACCCCATTGTCTAAGAGGTTTTTTGTGTCCCACACCGATTCCCATTCTACAATTGGTAACCATTCGCTCAAGATGTGATCATCTCAAATAGTGCAGACTTAACAAACTTATCTTCCTTATCATAATTTTGGGTCGACATACACCCCTGTTTCAGGCTGCAACCCAACCCCAAGGCACCAGGGGAAAGGACAGCCTCTCTATATTCTTACAAAACCTGGCATAATAATGAAAACATTTGGTTCAGTAACCCAAACACACAGTCAATCATTCCTCAACAAGCTAGCATGCTCCTTAATGGATGTATTTCAACTCCCCCATCTCCTAATGGCTGCTGATGGAATCCCCGTTTTCTGTCTGCTTCTTCACATTATGGTGGAGGCCTTGGATTTCAGAGCAACAGGCCTTGGATTTCAGGACACTACAGTAACCCCTCCATCTCCTCATGGATGGCAGACCCCCCTTTCATGCCCAAGCAGACACCGACAAGTCTATCTGTCCCCCTTTCCTGCCCCATCAGCCTCACTTCTCAACACTTCCCCCAGAAAAGTACGGGTTTTTGAACAATGAATGCCTTATCATCACCTGCTGTCATTCCTTCTCCTATTATCCTTCCAGAACTCCTTTGTGAGACTCAAGAACCATGAGGTGTGCAAGTGTGACTCAGTACCATCTGCAACAATGCCCTCGATCAGCTTTCAGAATCACCCCAATCGACACATGTGCACTGCAGTAAACACCTCGGGTCAAGACAGACTCTCCTTATCATTATGAAAGCAGACAATCAGTCAATCAATCAATTAATCTAGCACCTTACTACAACTGAAGTGCTTTACAACAATAAAACAAATGACACAACACAACTTAAAAACAATGAAATCTTCATTAAACAATACAAGAATGTCAGTCAACCGTAATAAAACCTTAAAACAGAGAAAAGTGTCATAGTGCTGCCATTTTGAGTAAGTGATGACTATACATGCCTAAATAAATGAATAAAGCTACTTAGTATAGTTCCCAGAATATACTGCCCCTTACTCCTTCACAAGCAGTGGCACTGGATGTCTTGTTGGAGCACTTTTTTACTCCATATAAGCTGGTCGTGCCACCTCAGTCTGTAAAATCACCCCAATCAACACGAATGCACCACCTAGGGTCAAGACAGTCTTTCCTTACCCCTGCAAAAGTAGACTAAACATTAATATATAAACAGAACAACAGTCTAGTTCTGTGAATATACTGACTCTTGGTCATTCACAAGCTTATAGGTTCCCAACAGTGGCTCTGAATGCACCTTGTTGGATGATTCTTTACACCCCTGTCTCCTGAAGACTGGTGATGGCTCCTCCATCTACGGACACCCAGCAGCAAGTCCCTCGCACCTGCCGGCTGCTTCTCGTCATGGCAGATGGCAGCAGGTCTTTTCCTCTGGCAAATGACAGTGATTCTCCTGTCTTCTTGTGGATGGCAGTGGCCCTCTGTGCTCCAACATATAGCAATGGTTCTATCTGTCCCGCAGCAAGCTCTTCCAGGATCTCCAGGCTGAACCATCTATCTAATGGTGAGGGCCCTCCAACAGTGTGTGTCTTTTCCTCATCTATTTTTGATTCTTTTTGAGCTCTTCTCTGAGACA
Organism: Danio tinwini; assembly: GCA_903798205.1. Taxonomy (NCBI): domain Eukaryota; kingdom Metazoa; phylum Chordata; class Actinopteri; order Cypriniformes; family Danionidae; genus Danio; species Danio tinwini. Next base: position 3,470,506 of record CAIGQZ010004625.1, on the reverse strand, counting down.
CATGAGACTGGTGTGGTGCACTCATTACCACTCAAGCCTCCGGCCTTCCTCTGCTCCCATGGCTTTCAGCAGGACACCCCTCATCACAAATGTTTAAAGAAACAACTTTTATTTTAAGTCAAACAGGAACTTTGCAGTGCCAAATATTTAATTTTTGAATGATAGAATGAGTGAAGAATATATCAACCAGCAAGTCTTTATTTCTTGTTTGCTATTGATTGATTGGTTGATTGATTGATTGATTGATTGATTGATTGATTGATCAATGGGATTTTTTATTATTTTTTTCCATATTTTTTTCTAGATTTTATTTACCTTTGAACAAAAAGTGACATGTCCAAAATTATTCATACCCTTCTCAATAAACAATAAAAAAGTTGTAATATAGGTTATTACAGCAACTGAATGCTTCCTTTAATTGCTGACCAGCATATTGGATGTCTCCACTGGTATTGTGTATTTCTGTCTATTCATCTTTAGCGATCTTTAACTCTTTCAGGTTGGAGAGTCTCCTTGCCATCATTCTAATTTTAATCTCCCTCCACAAATTCTTAATTGAATTTAAGTCAGGACTGCAAAACGTTAATGTTTTTGCTATATATATATAT
>CAIGQZ010004625.1:3397165-3412697 GCA_903798205.1 Danio tinwini | reverse complement strand
TATATATACATACATACATATACACACACACACTCTACATGACCTCACGTTATTTGCATATCATTTCTGTTTGGTTGTGAGACGTAGTTTGAGGATCGAGACAAAGTTGTCGGTGATTCTTCCTATTGTGAAGTCATGCAATGTGAAACGCCCTGTCCCCAATCTATCTTGCAGTGTGAACACATCAGCGACAAAACGCTAGCCCACATAGTCATGCGGTGTGAAAACATCTGTGATGCAACTACTATAAAAATCATGCAGTCTGAACTCGGCATTACAAACACACTCATTCTGTGCTACACTGTAAAAAATGAAGGGTTCCACATAATTCACTCATGTTGACCCAATACAAATCAATTAAGTTAACTTTACACTTTTAACAAATTTATGTGGATTGAATATGAAAAAAAATTAAGTAGTCCCTATGAAATTTCAAGAATTGTGTTAATTCAGCTCATTTTAAACAAGCAGTTTGAACATTGTAAAAAATATATTTTAGAGTGTAGTTTCATATCTTTCGCAGAACTTAATTTGTCCTTTATCTAATTTTCTATTAAAACTAAAACTCACACATAATTATATCAATGTATTTTAAAATGAGGAGTGTTCTGCATTTCCAATTACATGTATAAAGGCAATGTATATTAGAAATACACAGACAGCATGTTTACATAGCATATTAAAGGGCGCCTATTTTACCCCTTTTACAAGATGTAAAATAGGCCTTTGGTGTCTCCAGAATGTGTCTGTAAAGTTCAGCTCAAAATACCCATCAGATAATTGCCCATCAGCCTCCAGAATCTGCCCATTTTGGTGTCTGAGTACAGTGTAGCTGTTTTTGTAGCCTGTGGCTTTAAATGCAAATGAGCTGCTTCTCCCCACCCACTGCTCCGACATGCATGTCTGCTTCTCATGTGTTACATCAGATAAACAGCAGTCAGTGATAGAGACCTACACAGATGAAGACAAAATACAGCTTAATATTAAAAAATACCAAGTAAGTTTATTTCATGTATTTGTGGTGGAGTTTATTCAAGCCTTTCTGAAACGATGAGTCTCACACAAATGCCGTTTGCAGTACACACACACACATATACAGATATCACCAATATGTTTCCTCTGCCACCATGCTTGCTGTCGCTGTGGCAGTAGCAGGTGACCAGTGGGTGGTGCTTTAACCATAGATTTTTAGCTATGCCTTTTCACAATACTAGATAGGACGGTACTGTGTGTACCTTATGTGATGTGATGTGTTCAAATAAAGTATAATTTTGTTTGGTTCTTTTGGTTTTACTTAGTAATAAACATGCTTTTACACTATACTGTACGTTTTAGAAAAGATACTATACATGTTGAGAAGCATCGCCCTCGGCTGCAAAAATATGCAGAAAATAGAATATGAAAAAAATATCTCAAAATATGCAAATTAATTAATTAAACTGATTGTAATGACATTCGTTAAAACAACACAGGACAAGACGTGTTTAATAAAAGCTTATCAAATGTCTCTCATTCTGAACAAATAAATGTTCGTAATGGAATAACGGAAAAGAGCTTTGTTATTCACTCAGCATACACAGTGTAACCGTTTTCAAAGTCTGTCTAATTTGTTTTACTGCAGGCTAATGTGATATGCATACAAGATTGACATTTAATATTGAAAGAAGTTGCTTTGACCAGACTTTGACCATCATGGCGATGTTATTACCTCAAATCTTAAACGTGCGCACACTGCAAGATATGAAAACCGAGGCACAGCACACACTACAAAATAATATTAAGGTTATCAAGCTGATGGAGCACATCACCTGATTGCAGTATAACTTGATTTATCAATAATTATTATTTATTATACGCTAGGTTACAAATATTTGACACTCTCATGGACTTAAAATAGGTTCCCTTTTGCATAGTGGTGGTTATGAAATCAAATAAATGGGCATATCCGCAAGCAAAGTGAGCTGCATATTATTTATCCACTGTCATTTGCTTCTGTTCATTTCTCTTTTACACGCATGCAGAGTGAACTAATAAAAAATATTTTTTTCGCTCTATTAGTTAATACATTACAGACTATATTTTAAATATATTTAAAAACAACTAGTATTTTGAAGTCATTTGCGATTTTTCTCCTGTAGAAAAACGTCATAATAACAATGCTTAGTGGCTCAATGAATTACAACAGTGTTTTTAAAAGACTAAACACTTCATTTGATATAGTGTACAACCAAGCACACATGGTCAGAACACAAATGAGTCACAAGTAATGAAGTATTAAGCATTTCTCCCAAAGAAAAGCCTGTCTAAGCAAACCGCTAACAGGCATCTGTAGCTCCGCTCATGCTCCGCCTCTTTGCCCTTGTTTGGGTACCCCCTGTTGGAGCAAAGACACGCGAACAAAATAGTGCTGGTTGGCCACACCCACTTGTAGCTTCATTTGCTCTCTCCAGAAACCTATGGGTGACGTCACAGATATTTTGTCCATATCTTTTACAGTCTATTAGATGGATGGATGAATACATAGATAGTATTACTGCTAGTAAATTTCACAAATAATTAACAAGAATCCACAAGTAATATTTCATTGCAAGAGCAAAAAAAATTTTTTTTTTTTTTTAAAAACTCCAATAGTCTTTGATTGCTTAAAGCGTTAATAAACAGAAACCCCCCATTAAACACAAGCTACAGGCCAACTGTTAACTACCAAAATATTTTTACAGTGCAAGACGAATCTACTGTGTGTATTTTTTTATAATGACCATTGCCCGAGGAGAAGCATATGTGTAAAAAACGTGTAGGCTCTCTAGGTAATATTCTGATCTCCAGCCTTTAAATCAATAAAGGTCAGAGATTTGCATTTAACCTGCACATAATTATACAGTGAAGAGCTCAGTTTGCGAACATGCCCATAAGATCTGAAATTCAAAAAACGCAGAGTGCGAGAATGGCAAAGTTGGACCATTTATATCATAACAATACTTGCACTTGCAAGTCAGAAAGACTCAATTTAATTCAGTTGTAAGAATTTTAAAGGCATATTTTTTATGCCAGAAGCATAAAAACCATGCTGATATAATTTTGAAAGCCGAAAAGGAAATTTTTGCCCTTAGGGCCCTATTAATTACAAATTTGGGTATTGTGCAGTGTTACATTCGTCAACGATAATTATAGCTAAATAATTTTGTCAACTAACCTTTATCACATGATAAAAACAAGATGAGACGAGACGTAAATGCTGGTCATGTGACATTGATTATAACTAAATTCATAATGCAATTTTGTTGACAAATAAAAACAAGACTATGATGTGGTTTACAAAAAAAAAAAACTATGCTAAAATGTCTTTTCATTTTTGCTAACTAAAATTAAAAACTGTGTTATACTGTGCGTTCACACCGAAAGTGGCAAGAGTGTCAAAGTAGCCAGAAGTCATTCATTTTCAATGGGAGCCGATGGCAATAAGCAGCAAGGAGTGTCGTGATGCGTCTTCGCCGGTGTGGGCATCGAGGAAAGTTGAAATCATGTCAACTTTATGGTAATGAGCTATGATGTGGTTCAGTGGCAAGCAATCTGAGTGTTGAAGTCCATCGCTTGAGTGGATTCCGGAGAGCACAGTCCAGTTAACTTTTGTTCTGATCACAGTCGTTCCCAAAGGTTTAATTATTGCGGTTGCCTAATTTCCAATTATTTACAATGCTTTCTTACAGTGACATACATAAAAAAAGTTACTTGTGAGTTACAGATGTGTATTAATGTTTTTTTTTTCTTAAAGTGGGAATCTCATGCTAAATATAATGACGGTACAAAACAGTAGTGGATAAGTGGAGCAAAGCCACACCACACGCCACAACTTAATCTTCCATAGTTAAATAAATTTGATAAAAAGCATGCACATTTCACACTAGAAAGCATGTTTTTTTTATGCGGGAATGTAAGTGATTTGCTGATGTGTGTCACAATCACCAGCCATCTAATTCTTCAGATCGCAGGTAAACATGCAGATGCTATAGAACTACAAATCCGCTGTTATTTGGACTACATATCCAGTCATGCACTGCTCATACGCACCTGTTCCAGTTTCCACGGATTACACACACACAGCCGAAGGATCATTATGACTGATTACAAGGACTATTTAAACAACACACACACACACACACGCACACACACACGCATTAGTCTTGTTTAACTGTTTGCGTTGCCTTTCCGTGTTTAACACTTGTTTTTTTTTTATTTGTTTTAATTGTTTGCTGCCCAAGTTGACCACTCGCCTGTTAGTTGACCACTCTTGGATTTTCCTGCATGTACCTGTTTGACCCTGTTGGCTATTGGTTGCCTGACCATTCTTGTTAATAAACCTGCATTTGGATCTGCACTTCCTTGTCCCTTCACAGAACAACAGCTCCAACGGCCCCTTTAAATATGAGATGAATGTAGCGAATTTTGACATTCTCGCAGGCAGAGCGAGGAAGGCAGACATCGTTATCGTCAGGGTGGCCAGTGTGAACTTTGACGCTCTCGCCACCTTCTGTGTGAACGCACAGATATAATAACAATAACATTGCTTTGTTTAGACCCGTTGTTATCAGTTTTTATTTTCAGTCGAAAATAGTCATGGATAATTCTGACTAAAATAAGAATAAAACCTTTTGATCGACTAAAACTTGAATAGACTAAAAATAGTATTAAATTGACTAAAGCCAATAAAAACTAAAATGACAACTTTATACAAAGACTAGACTGAAACTTAAATTGAAACAGGTTGCAAAAAAACAACAGTAGTATTGTGAAAAGCCTACATTTCATAAATAACTTCAAACCATTACCAATTACAACAAAATGTGCAAAATGTTAAATAATATATATTATACAATTATGACAAAAAAGTCAATTATTTGTCTCAATTTTTTATGATTATAAATTGATTCATTATTGATTTTATGATAGATTAAGAGAACAAAAATGTGTGTATTTCTGTATAGAAATATCACATCTTAAAATTGGATACAAATACAAACAGAGCAACATATACAAAAAAAAACAGTTTTTAATGAGCGAAGAAACAAAATAAAGCTACAATAAAACTGAGGTCTGATGCAATGCACACAGATCTAAATGTAATGCCACAAATTGACAGTATTTTTGACTAGGTTTTTTCTTTTTGCTGGCATTTCTTTTGGCAAAAGCCCCATTAATTTCAGACCCTACATGCACATCTTATTGAGATTTAGATTTATGTACGGTATGTCATTAACTCCTGTGTTCAAGCATAAATGATGACAGTTAATGTTGCAATTGTTCTGATACTTTACATCAGGAGTTTTGATAACACTTTAGTTAAAGTAGCAACTCCTATTATAAGCTACTGCCTTTATTACTATGCCTTTTATAAAGAAATGTCAGTTTATTAGTATAATAAACATGTAAAAGTTACTTATCAAGTACAAATTCTCCACAATCTCTACACCCCAAAACCTACTCCCTAAAGGGGAGCTATTATGCAAAAATCACTTTTATAAGGTGTTTAAACACACTGTAAAACTCCAGTCAACTTTATCAAATAAAATGAGTGTAGTTAACTCAAAATTTACTTAATGTTAATTCTACTCATTTGAAAAGAGTTTTGAACTCCGTGTTGAAGACAATGAGTTAATTAAATACCTCATTATTTCAACTTAAATATAGTAAGTTTACAGTACTCATATAGATAAGATTTTTAACTCAAATGGTTTGTAGCAATCAGTTTCCTCAAACGGTTTGAGTTGCCTTAACTTATTGAGTTTTACAGTACTCAGTTGGTTTGAGTTCTCTTCAGTTATTGGGTTTTACTGTGCTCAAATTGCTTCCTTTAATTTTTTTCTTACGGATTAAGTTGACAGGACTCATTAGGATTTAGATTGATTTGTTGCAATCGGTTTTCTCAAATGGTTTGAGTTACCTTAACTCTTTGGGTTTTACAGTGCAGTTGTGAGGCAACAGTCTGTAAATATATCCAGACTCTAATGGTAAAAAATATTCAATTTTATTTCTATATGTGCATAAACACTTTGACATTCTGTCTTTGTACGTGTCATCAAAAGAAAGCCCTGGTTACTAGTAATGATCTCTCCCTCATTATAATATCTTGTTTTTGAATCTGCCACTATGCTGACACATAGGCACTTGTAGCTCTACCCTCTTTTAAAAAGAGAACTATTTTATTTGAATTTAAAGCGACAATTACCAAAATGGTCAGTTTCAAAGAGTTATAAAATATTTTTTGTGGTGTGCATTGAGCCGAAATTTTACTTACTCTAGGGACATAAGAGACTTATTTTACATTTATAAAAATGGGTAAAATAGGTCCCCTTTAATAACTATAGATGTTATAATAACTATAGGAGTTTGAGGCAAAAGTCATAATTAAATGTGTTTATAGTGCAAATTGTAACTTAAGTTAAAGGTGTTGTAAGTTTTTGACTCCTAAAGCATAAAAATACTATGATATGTTTCCAGTAGTGGTGTAACGGATCACAAATCTGCAGTTCGGATCACACTACGGCTTTTTTGTCACGGGGCGGACCATTTTTCGGATCAGCAAAAAAGTGAGGAGACAAATGTCATTTGCTTTCCATTTATATAAAAATATTACTGCAAAACCATTGCTTTTAATAAACAGAACTTAGAACCTGTAATGTTAATAAAAATAAAAATCAAGAAAGAACCAGCTGAAAAAAGAAAAGTATTCAATATGAAATATGATCTTTGCTACTGTACTAGAAATCTAACGTCTTGTACAACAGATCATATTTATTTTCAATTAATGATTCAACAATTCACACATAAAACTTCATGTTTTATTATACTGTAGGTATATTATTTTTGAAAACCTATTTAGTCACATTGGTTACACTATGTAATTGCTTTTACCAGCATCAAAAATTTACCAGCTTCATGTTTCATTAAACGGTGATTTTAATCTTTACAATAAACATTAGTGTTTATATCTGAAAAATAAACTGTTCTCGCAGCACTTCTATGTTATTAAATTGTTTGTAACTGACTGAAAAAAGTGTAAAAACTGAATCTCTCGATGCAGATTTAAATGCAGCGCTTTGAAAGGTTTAATAAGCATGTGCAAATCATGATCATTTATTGTTCATGTTGCGCAGGCTTGAACTGATATCATGATCTTTTCATGTTTAATTGTGCAGCTTTAATGTAGACTAAACAGGTAAAATGAGGTGCCGGATCCGGATCAGAGCCCTGGATAGGTCCCATCACATCTTTTCCTGTCATCATTATATTATATTAGATTAGATTAGATTAGATTAGATTCAACTTTATTGTCATCACACATGTACAAGTACAAGGAAACGAAATGCAGTTTAGGTCTAACCAGGAGTGCAATAGCAGCAAGTGCAGGGTACAGGTATAAGTTATAAAGTGCAGTTATAGAAAAATTATGGTGATATTTACAAATGGATGTACTATGAACATTATATACAGGTTGTGTTAGCTATGAACAGAGATTTACAATAGATGGATAAATGTACAGGTTGCTATTAATAATCAGAAGTGTGCAGATAGATAAACATAATTACAAATGTATATGTACAGTGGGTGTGTACATAATTACAAATGTACATGTGCAGTAGGTATGTACAGTTCATATAAATGAATCAGTGCAATGAATATGTGCAATTTTTAAATGTGCAATGTTAAGTAGTGCAGTGATTATGATGAGTCTGAGTTATGAGGAGAGGAGAGTGGGGTGTGTATTAGTGGGGCAAAAAGTCAGTGGGGAGCAGAGTTTAAAAGGGAGACAGCTCTGGGGAAGAAGCTGTTCTTTAGTCTGCTGGTTTTTGTCCGGGGGAGCCTGAAGCGCCTGCCAGAAGGCAGGAGAGAAAACAGTCTGTGAGCAGGGTGAGAGGAATCTTTAAGAATACTGCGTGCTCGGCGCAAACAGTGTCTCCTCTGGATGTCCTCTATGGCTGGCAGTGTGGTCCCTGTGATGCGTTGGGCAGTTTTCACCACCCGCTGCAGTGCCTTACGCTCCGCAACAGAGCAGCTTCCATACCAGACTGTGACACAGTTCGTCAGGATGCTTTCTATTGTGCAGCGGTAGAAGTTCACCAAGATGGCTGATGACAGCTGGTTCTTCTTAAGTTGCCTTAAGAAAAAAAGGCGCTGGTGAGCCTTCTTGACCAGGCTGGAGGTGTTGGTGGTCCAGGAAAGGTCCTTGGAGATGTGGGTCCCCAGGAACTTGAAGGATGATACAGGCTCGACGGCAATCCCATTGATGTGGATGGGATCATGTGAGCCTGTTCGTCCCTTCCTGAAGTCCACAATGAGCTCCTTGGTCTTGTCGGTGTTAAGGAGCAGATTATTGTTGGTGCACCACGTGGCCAGATGCTGTATCTCCTCCCTGTAGGCAGTCTCATCATTGTTGCTGATTAGACCAATCACTGTGGTGTCATCTGCAAATTTGATGATGGCATTGGATCTGTTCACAGGCCTACAGTCGATGGTGTCGATGGGAGTCGAGGAAGGGGTATACGTGCATAAGTGTTTTTATTGTCCAGGTGTGTGAGTACAGAGTGCAGCGCTATGGAGACTGCATCTTCTGTGCTCCTGTTGCCATGGTAGGCAAACTGATGTGGGTCCAGTGTGGGTGGCAGAGAGTCTTTCAGATGTGCCAGGACCAACCGCTCGAAGCACTTCATGATGATGGGTGTGAGTGCTAAAGGGCGGTAGTCATTCAGGCATGTTGGGCTGGAGTGTTTCATCACTGGCACAATAGAGGTGGTTTTAAAGCATGTTGGCACAGCTGCTAGGTTAAGGGACAGGTTGAAAATGTCTGTGAATACCCCAGCGAGCTGTTCTGCACATGCTTTGAGGACGCGCCCAGGAATACCGTCTGGTCCAGCAGCCTTACGCACATTGATCCGACTCAGTGCAGTGTAGACTTCTGAGGAGGTGAGTGTAATGGGTGAGTGCTCGGTTAAGGAAGTGATCCTGATGTAGGGTTCATTATTGTCTCTTTTAAAGCGGGCATAAAAGTCATTAAGCTCGTTCAGGAAGGAGACATTTGTGGCTGTGGGTGTGGAATGGCTGGGTTTGTAGTTGCTGATGGCCTGTTTGCCTTACATGGCCTGTATAGCCTTGCTGATGGCCTGTATGGCCTGTATATCTTACAGGGTAGCCAAAATACTTTCATGCACGCAATTTGAATGATGCGGGAGGCGATCTCTCTGCAATGGTTATAAATGTTGGATTAAATGACAAGTTCAAAATAAATTATTAATCCGCGGGTCATGTGTGTTCCGAACCGTGAGTTTTGATCCGTACAGATCACGGATCAACAGTGATCCGTTTCACCCCTAGTTTCATATTTAAGGAATATGCTAAGTGAACATTCTTGTTTATCTGAAAAGCAATAGTGAAGTTAGATATTCTGCTTTGAAAATGTGCATTATGTGGCAGAACGTCTGTCTTTGTTTTAGTCCCTTTAACCCGCCCAATGCCAGTTTAGCCAATTATATTTCAGCACACCGCGCTGCCTTTGTGTGCGTGACTGAAATGTGACCTCCGGTGGACAGTAGCAGACTACGAAATGAGACACAGATTTAGATTTCCACATGAGGTGGTTATTAATTAGCAAATATAATAAATATATTACAAACGTAAACATTAGGTGAGCAGGTTACATTATAACCCTATGTCCTAACGACAGGCTACGTGGGGAAATACACAGTGATTAACCATTTGGCAGTTTGCACCAGACGAAACAAATAAAATTTAAATACAGCCATTCAGAAGCACAGAATAGTGCACTTACTGCACTCCAAGGAAATGGTAAGATTTATAATCTAATTAATACATATTATACCTCTTTAACATTATTAAATGCACATGCTGAATTACTGATATGTGTTGGTTTACACTTCTAAAGTTCAATTCCAAATGGTTTATTTTATTTTCCAGATCTGAGGTGAATTATCTGCTGCTGCTTTCAGTAGTATGAAAATAAATGTCATGTAAAACTCACATTACTAGCATTTAACACTGAATAAAGCAAATGAAGTCTACCTGAGGTGATCATTGTCAGTTATCCTGTTGTTTAGCTGCAAGAAATAGAAGCTGTTTCTAAAATATACATTTCAAGTGTTGGTTAGACCAAAAACTCCTTTAATATGGAAAACATCCCCTCTATTGCATGCTGTTGCTTTTATTTAGAACACAACTTAAATCAGCTTTTAGGTTCAATAGTCAGGCTCGCTCCTGTTAGTGTCATCAATCTGGTAACCTGCACTTGCGTGTGTTTTGAACCAGATGTGCGATACCTAGTTCAACCCCTGGGTGTCAAACCTACATACTGCACCTTTAAAGTGTGACCAGAGTTTTATACTCTCAGAAATACATAATCTCTACATTTACAGTTTAATAACACCCAATATAAAATTTAGATTTTGAAATTTAGATAGCAGGTCTTTTTTGGGCTGGAAGAAGAGATTTTATGCTTTGAAACGTACTGTATGTTTTCATAGCACACTTTCATCTCAAAATGATCAAGGAAAGATTGATTCTTTTATGATACGGCCCTATTAACTTCGGCAAACACGAGTGCATTCCAGCATTGGCTTGTCTTGGATTCTTTCTAGATGTATAATCCAGTTTCCATTAGTGATCCTCTAAAAGCCATCACTCAAGTGCCGAAATTGGACGTTGTTACACAATGCCTCTCTATCCGACACATTATTCATAGTCCTTATTTAATCCTTTATGAATCTTTTATGAGTCTTGGGTAATGCCCAGAGGCAAACTGATTGTCAAGCATTTTTCTCTTTTGCTGTCATCAGCCATTGTTATTGAAAGCTGTCTGAACACGATTGTAAAGGCAAACTAAATTATATGAAAGGAAAACAATGATGTGAAGGACTGAATTGTTCAAAATAAGAAGCTTGCCAACGTTTTTTTAATAATGATTTTTAATAATTAAAAAAAGGAACACCATGCAACCTAATTTAGCTAATCTGTTTTATGAGTTTGTGACTTATACATTAAGTATAATAATACATAACAGTAACACTTCACATCAAGAAATAATTAGTTAGAAATAGTTAATTAGTTCATATATAAAACAATGAACCAAACTTTTATAGAGAGTTCAACATTTAGTAATATGTTTTGAAGTTTTATTGTTATTATAGTTATTACATGTATCTAAATCAATTAATAAATATATTTATTTTCCTTCGGCTTAGTCTCTATTTCAGAGGTCGCCACAATGGAATGAACGGCCAATTCTTCCAGCATACTGTATGTTTTACACAGCGGACGCCCTTCCAGCTGCAAGCCATTACTGGGAATTACCCATACATCCTCACATTCACACACAAACTCATACACTACGGACATTACAGGTTATTCAATTCACCAATACCACGTCTTTGGATTGTGGGGGAAACCAGAGCACCCAGAGTAAACCCACGCCAACACTGAGAGAACACGCAAACTCTACACAGATGTGCAAACTGGCCCAGCTAGACTCGAACCAGCGACCTTCTCACTGTAAGGTGACAGTACTAACCACTGAGCCACTGTGCCACCCCTAATAAAATACAATAAAAAATGTTTATTACAAATAAAATACACAAGAAAGTTAAATAAAAATACAACATTATTTGAATAGTAAAATAATGTGACCCTGGACCACAATACCAGTCCTATATTGCATAGGTATATTTTTTTGCAATAGTCAAAAATACATTTAAGCCTATGGGTCAAAATTTTACATTTTCCTTAATGCCAGAAATCATTCAAATTTTAAATAAAGGTCACGTTCCTTTAAGATATTTTGGAAATTTCCTTCTATAAATATATAAAAACTCAATTTTCAAATAGTAATATTCATTGCTATGAACATGACTTTTTTATTAAACATCTATTTTTACTTTTATTTGACATTTATTATTATTATTATTATTATTATTATTATTATTATTATTATTATTATTATTAATATTACTTTTATATATTATTTTACTGGACGTCACGGTGGTGCAGTGGGTAGCACGATCGCCTCACAGCAAGAAGGTTGCTGGTTCGAGTTCCAACATCAATGGAACGCTTTTTTTATCTTTTAGATTATATAGAATAATAATATTTAAAACATGACACTGCAGGATGCACAGTTGTGTTTATACATGTTTAAAAAGATTAATGGACCCTTTTACAAGCTAGTTATGACGCGTTTAATAGTCCTCAGCATCTTTAATTCTTGCAATTTTTAATTTTTCGTTTTTTTAATATACATACATTTATATGCATTTATTAAGTCATCTTCGCATTAAATTACAAAAAAAAGAAATACCATTTTATGTGAGGTGTTTCTAATGCAGTGTCTATTAGCTGGACCAAAAATTTGACATTGTTCTCTCTTAAAGGTGTGAACCTACACTGGTCTCACGGTTCGATTATCATGCCATCGATACGGTTTAATTCGATATCTTGGTGCATTATGGAGCATTGACGATGCTTTCCATACATAATTAGACTTTTTCTTCACAACACAATAATTTAGTTTTATTAAAATCTATAAATATATTAATATTTATATACTATTTGTAAAACAATTTTGTCCTTTTAAACAAGCAGTAAAATATATGAACTGTACCTTTAATTTGACCTGCTCAAAGAAAACACTATCTTTGAATGTATCAAACAAAACTCCAATACAAGCACAGAACAACATGAGCATTTATAGCAAATAAACTAATGTAAATATTATTGCTTTTTGAGGAATGTCAAGTAAGGTCTTAAACCCCTATTGTTTTCACCTGCTAAACAGAAAGCTCTGCGATTGGCTTTAGAATTGAAAGCGATGCTCACCGATGAGTGACGTGGGAAGAACAGCCACGGTTACAGTCTACTGTATATGCGCATAATACGCAGTTATCTCAGGTAATCCATAATAGACAAAGTGGAGAAAACTCGCACCCGCAGGCACGCTCGTATCACTTTAACAGCCAAGAGGAAAGGAAAAGTGACCTCACAAACACACCAGCGGGTCAAATGTCCAAAGTGAGAGAGAGAAAGAGAGAGAGAGATGGATTTTTACAGCATTTCTCCCTAGTAGTGACACAGCGGCTTGTGTGCTGTGCCTTCTTCAGTGTCAATGAAAGACTTTCCAGCAAATTCACAAGCAGTTAAACTGTGCAAAATTAATTACCTTTTAAGTAGTTGGAGCGTTGTAAATACTTGTGCATCCTTCGCTATAGTATTCTACTGCGACATCGCACATTGGAGATAAATGACATCAGTATATAATAAACGGTTATGATTATTACTCAACCGATATCAAATTGTCCCCGTCTGCATCGCGGTGCACTAAAGAAAGAATTAATTTTGACACCCCTATTCTCTCTTCTGGCTTCCGAAATCAGTCTTACACATTTTTTGTTCCTTTTTCTGGGTCTTGATGACACTATTCTTTTATTATTTCAGCAAATAGAATTGTAAAAGAAATATTTGTTGCACTCCCTCATTCACTGCACTCTAAGTTCACCCAACTATGACGACTTCCACTGAAAAACACGGAAATGTGAAAAGGGTTCATTAATTCTTTTGAAAATATACAGCTTACTGCAAACACATTAAACTAATGTTATATAATCATTGGCAGCATGGTGGCGCAGTGGGTAGTGTTGTCATCTAACAGCAACAAGGTTGCTGGTTTAAGCCTTCCGCTGTGGCGACCCCAGATTAATAAATGGACTAAGCCAAAAAGAAAATGAATAAATGAATGTATGTAATTGATTGGCTGAATGTTGAAAATCTAGCTAGATGTAATGTTAATTAAACGCAGCAATTGGACCCACGGCGCCTCTGTTTGCTCTTCCCGAGAGCCTCCCTCTATGTACAATAATGATGATGTGTTGGTGATTCTCATGAGTGCCTTCTCTTTCCTGGGCTTTTGATCTGCGGTTTCACAGGTCAGGAGGCATGCTAAGAAATCTCAGTTGCAGTGAGGGTCATTTGTCAGACACCAGAGTACATGTGCTCATTACCACAGAACTTCACAGGGATGTGACCTCTCGTGTCTTCCACGTTTGCCCGAGAGTGCACCGGACACCAACTGAAAGCTAGTGCTCCACAACTGCAATACCTCCAAATGAGCCCAGTGCAAAAACACGAGTTATAAAAAAAAAAAACTTAATATCACAAATTATACATGCGCATAAATTATGAATGATTTAATTAGGGTTTTTTTTTTATTTCTTAATGGATTCATCTTAGATTCCACTCACTGATTCAATGATGCAGTCTTAACGAATAACAGCTCACTGTTTTAAGGAACAGATTACATGTGAGTGATGCTGTTTTTCATATGAATTACGGACTGGTTTCAGTCATTTTTTTTAAAAACCTACATAAATTTGCCTACACAAAACACTCTGTTGTAGTTGTCAGCTGAAATGAGCATTAAAGGGAGAAAAACACTAACAACTTTTATACCATATTGTGCTTATTAGGATTAGACCTACAGATTGTATTATAAATTAACAAAGTACTCACTTTCACATTCAAATTTGCCATGTTAATTTTGAAAAAACAACAAATGCAGTGCATCCAGAAAGTCTTCATAGCACAGCATACATTCTGTTTCCAATGATCATCCTTGAGAGGTTTTAGCAGCTTAATTTGAGTTCACCTGTGGTAAATTCAGTGGATTGGACATAATTGGAAAAGGCATACACCTGTCTATATAAGGTCCCACTTTTGACAGTGCATGTCAAAGCACAAATCAAGCATAAAGACAAAGGAATTGACTGTAGACCTCCGAGACAGGTTTGTCTCAAGACACAAGGCTGGGGAAGGTTACAGAAAATGTTCTGCTGCTCTAAAGTTCCAATGAGCACAGTGGCCTCCATCATCTGTAAGTGTAAGATGTTTGGAACCACCAGCACTCTTCCTAGGGCTGGCCATCTAAGCTGAGTGATCAGGGAAGAAGGACCTTAGTCAGGGAGGTGATCAATAACCCAATACACAGAAATGTACACAGCCGCCTCTGTTGGATTTGTGAAAACAAAAACTGCAAGAAAATGTAGTCCAAGGTACATATATGTTAGTTCACAAACATGTATCCCTGCATGGACACATTTTTCCATTGAGCCTGGGCCAATTTGCATTAAGAATTGAGCCAATCAATAAATAAGAAGCATACTTCTAGCTTTGTGCATGGTTTATGAACTAAAATCTTTGAACATTTTATTACCTGGTATAACATTGACCATTTTTGGAGCATTAACGATTAACATTCAAGTGCCAATGTAATAAAATAATGCCACCATGTAGGTTTCTAAGAAAGTTTAGACATGCTTTTTGGCACCACTAATCTGACATTTCCATCCTAATCTTAAAAATCTGGATAACATGAAGATTTTGCATGTCATCTAAATAGTGAAGTAATTCACATACAGGTACATCTGTATATAGTTATTATTATTATTATTATTATTATTATTATTATTATTATTATTATTATTAT